>CM033040.1:10975245-11507234 GCA_019207045.1 Branchiostoma floridae x Branchiostoma belcheri
TAATGAACAATAGATTCTCCGTTTTTGTTCTTTTACCTAATTCTTTTGGCCTTGGAACTGACGTTGGAATTCTATAGCGCGATACGTTTTCTGATATTTTCTTCAATCCTCTTCATGATATATTTTTATGAACGGTCAGAAATTGATGCGCACGCTACTGTCATCCATACAATCATATCAACGATGGGCAGAAGAAGAAAAAACACCCTCTATGATCTCTCAAACGGATGGACGAAATGAGTTGACCTAAGACACCCCAAACCACCCAGCACCAGCACCACCCCCACACCATGCACTTATGATGCAGTGACCCCCGGACTCTGGACTGGGAGCAAAGTACAAGGCTTTTCAAACAGACACGCGGGGTCACTGATAAGCTAAAACTATGAAAACAATGAAATATCTTACTCTTTGAACATCTAACACAAAATTTTGCACTCTTTGACACCCATGAACGTAGTTAGAGCGTAACGCAGATTCAATACCCTATGCTGCTACGGTCAAATTTTAAAACCGTGGTCTCAGGCCAGGCCGGAATGTTAACGAAAAAAAGTGTCGTGAAATGCACACCAAATGACCTTATTACTAATTTTCCAATGTTATGTCTGCTTTGATGTCAAAAAAAAGCGCAAAAATACAGAGAGAAGGCAGATAAGTTCTAAGAAAAGTGGCGTAGGTTCAGAAATTTGCGCGGGAGAAAGCGACGGGCGACATGTTTCTGTTCACACGACGAAAGAGCGTCGGTCGGGCGGCCGAGAGCGGTCGTACGTCGATCCTAATGTTGACGTATGACCGGGTCATAAAACATCTGTCGCCGACGCCTCGGGGTCTGTTCACACAAAGCAAAATAAAAGTTTGCCAATATATAACGGATGGTTTTGGTATATGTCATTGTCGTACGACCAGAAATTTTCCTCGTGTGAACTGGCCCTTATTTTAGTGTACACCAATAAAATACCTTGGTTGCCATCCTCGCCATCCCACCGTAACATTCTCCGGCGTTGGCTTCCGCAGCATTGCAACTCCCTCCCGTAGGGTCTATCTCCTCGATACGCGAGTGCACGTCATTCGTGTGCAGCACGGTGAGTTCAAACGCTCGGGCAGACACCAGAACTGACAGAAGAAACGTTAGAAGAAACATCGTGCACCCGTATAAAGGCCACGCCATGTTGACCAATACTGTAAATGCATTAAAAGTTCAGGTGATTAAAGTCCCCGGTAGCGGAGAAAAGGACTTTTCGCGGCGTTTTTAAAGTTCGTGACAGCACCATGCACTGTGTCTTTAACTGCCATGGAAAAATAAACCACCGCGAATATCTCTGCATTTACAGTATTTCATCACCACACACCCCCACCCCCTGTCCAGTCAGTCGACTCGTCTGTCCAGCAACAGGTCGTAACCTATATGTAGCTACATGACAAAGGTCATATTTTTTGCCCTATCAAAAGAATCATGATTCTGTCCTGCCTAATGGACCTTTTTGATCAAAAGTTGCCCCCCCCCCCCTTTTTTTTAGAAGTCAAAATTCAATTTGAGTGTATGCACGATGCACTGGAATGTGCAACTGAAATACTAATCCTACCCCTTCAATGCGGTCTACTTATAAAGAATACTGGCAATAAAGGTCGTACACCCATAAGCATTAACCCTTGCGTAAATTTTTTCGGCTGGCATAGAAAAAATAACAAGACAAACAAACCCAGGCAACTGAAGGTCTTCTGTACACCAATACGATTAACAACGTATTCGCTTTTTTGAAATGAGACTTTCTGGTAATTATTTAAAGAATCTTCAGTAGAGGGTCATCAAATTGCGATGTCGGATGGACGCAACATATCGATGAATAAAATGTCCCCTTTCAATGCTATGTCCCCATTTTTTGGCTGTGACATTCCACTCTCGCGTTGGTATGACTATAAAAGGTAAGTTAGAGAAGTTCCTAGGTGTCCGGACTTTTTCAACTGGAATAAACAAGACTAACCTGAACTACATAGAAAATACCTTAAACGATAAGGTCCTCTCTTCGACCTTTTATAGTGAAAACAGTGCCGTTTTGATTTCCGTACTTTAAAAGAAAGCAGATAGAATTTAGACTTCTCGTGAAACAAGAATATAGACCTAGCCTTCCCGTTCAACCGTTATCGTAAATCGTACAAAGCACCTGCTACTAAAATTAAGGATAGTAAGGGATAGAGAAAAAAAAGTGGACAATTGATCTGCAACCTGGGGTGTGCGGGTCAAATTGTCTGATCACTCTTCACCGTTCTTTTTCTTGCCACTTACCTTCTAATTCAGAAAAAAATCGAATGCCGGGGAAGTAATGACTCCAATGATTTGTAATTTGGAGGATATTGATAAAAGGCTTCATACCAAGAAGATATGCCTCAAAATCTGAGCTGTGCTTGTTATTTCTGGGTGAGGCCGAGAACCTCGTAACATTACTGGGTGTCGCCTGCAAAGTAATGATGACAATAATTTGAATTTTCGTACATATTCATATAAGACTTTATACTTGACATCTATGCTTCGAAATCTGAGCTGTGCTTATTATTTCTCGGTAAAGCCGATGCGTATAGGTAATAAGATACATCACTACATGAAGGCAGCTAATAGTCTTTTCACCTGAAAGGAATAGATCATCTAAAACACGTAAGTGGTACAGTCTTGTGAATCCCACGATGGGAGCTCCAAACAAAATAGAAGGCAGCCTACCGATCCCCTGGTATAGACCGTGAATCCCTTAGTGAACACTCTTACTCCCTTTGGTTGAATGTAACCAGCGACACACAGAGCACTGCATGCGTCTTGGACGCCCCCTTGCGACATGAAGGAAGATCGACAATGCGGCTGAGATTCTACTTGATTCTACTATGAGTCTCATTTGAATACAGTTGACATTATGTTGCTTAAGTGCCTACATTTATAAAAAGCACATACATGTACACAATGACCATTGCAGTCTTTTAAAAAATGGCTAAGGCCAAAGATGTATCAAGGTTAGATAAAGGTAAAAAAAGGAAAGTGGTGGAATGTGTTTAATGCACTTTGTTGTCTTATGACATCTGCACAATTCAAGTGTACTCCCCAATTCTGGTTTGTTTGTTTGTTAATTTCATTTTACCAGTGGTGACATATCGCCTAATATTGGTCACATAATCATGTACACTCTATACAAATATACAAAATATACATTGTTTTATCATAAAACTTGTTTAGAATATTCTGAGCCCTCATTCTTTTTTCAAAGATATTGTATCACCTTATATATATATATATTCATATAAAAATATCCATAGGATCAAAATATAAGTCAAACTTCATTACAACAAGCTAAAACCAGGTCAAATACAAAATTTGTAGTCCTTAGGATTCATGACTTACAATCTTTGTATAAACAATTACTAATCAATTTTCTGTACAGTATTACTGATAATTGATTGTCAAATGTTTTCCCTCTAACATCTTCAACATATCTTATATAATCAAGCAGCTTTCATCATGATGATGAATCATGTAATATTATTAAACTGTTCATTTTACACACTTCTCTACAGTCCCATTTGCGGATACTATGCTATTTTGGGGCACGGCCAGAGCCTGAATTATCTAAACTTAAAATCAGCCTGGGACCTGGTGACAAATAGACACCATAAACTATCTGTAAAAATATTCTGCAGTCTACAAAATTGTGGCTTTAGGACATGGCCAGGGATACACCCCCTATGGGCACCAGAAATGGGACTGTAACAGTGTAACAAACATTATTGCAGAGTAATGCAGAGGTGCGTTGTGTTGTGTTTCACTGTGCTGGTTCTTTCTGCCTTTGAGAACTGGTGGCCTTCTTCTTGTCCTCTTTGCCTGAATGAACAAGGGCAACAGACATTAGCTGTTACGGTGTGTTTACACTAATACAGACAGCTGCAACTCAAGAACTATAAAATCTAACCCCTTAGAAGCATATTTCAGATGCCATATGTCATACATGTGTGCCTTTAGAAATTTCAATACTTAGCTTCTTTACAGACTTCAGTACTCACCAAGCAGAGGTTTGGTTCTGGCTGTTTTTTGACATATGTTTTTTTTTTTTTTTGTCAGGCTTTCTGTTTTGTATTTTGATCATGGATATGAAGAAATGGGATAAAATACAAAGCCCAACAAAATCGCCTAAAAACAGCGAGAGCTGAACCTTTCCTTGGAGAGTAGTCCCTCAGAGCACAAACATGTTACATAATCTAAAACTACACACAAACTAACATAGGAATAAGAGATTGCAGACTCAATGTCTTTGTCCATACTGATTTTCAGATTAGTCAGAAGGACACACCAACATGCCCCAAACAATACTTCACTCTCTGGGAGAGTGGTACTATATACAGGTAAGACATACTCAAATTGACCCACTGGCAGGTTAAGTGGGTATCTCATTGGCTAACTGTACCACTGAAATGGACTAGTAGGCATCCAAACCTATCATACATGTAGCTGTTAAGTGAAATATATGAGAAAGGACAAAGAGACTAAAAAATAGGTGTGGATACCATACTACAAATCAGAAGAACCCATAGTAGTTTACCTGTTGCCTTCCTCTGGGACTGGTCTGTATTTAGGGACAAAATTCCCATGTGTGCTTCTAATGATGCTGCAAAAGAAGCAAATAGTTGTCTGGACATTGTATCAGGTCAAGAAGCAATTTTGCTAACTATGTATAACAACAAAGTCACTTACTACTTACAACAAAGTACAAGGGGTCACAGATCGATGAGTTCTCCGCCTCACTGAGATATGGTGCACAACTCAAATTTTGGTGCTTAAATATATCTCTGTGGCCAGAAATTTGAGTTGTGTAACCTTATTTCTGAGTGAGGCCACAAACTAATTGCTCCTCCATTGAATTGATGCTTATTAATGTTCCTCGTTTAGGAAGTAGCTCCAGGTAATTGAAGAGAAGAAACCCTACATAGTAAAAGCAAATACTACATGATACCTACCCACTGTCTGGACTGGTACATTGGAGGGCAGATCCACAGGAGGCTGTAGCCCAACTAGGTAGATGGAAAAAAAGTCTTGTGAGCTTTCCTTGATCGATCAAAGCAGTGTACATATGATGACAGGTGGTTTGAAATAGGGGTATCTGAGAAGAGGAGCAGACTTTATCAAACATACATCTGAGTTCTCACCAACTTGGTTATTTGGTGATCTAGATGCCCTATGCTAATTTTGGAAAAAGGGACCCTGCCAGGCAGTTCACTGGCTTTTTTGGTGCACTTTTGGATATGACCCCCACATGGTCCTGTGGGGTGCCCTCTATGCGGGCTACATGTATATTGTAGAACTTTATTGCATGACAATTGTACACAGTACAATGTTTGGCAACGACTTTTACACAAGGTACAAAATAGGTGTATAGATTAAGACTTGGTCCCAGCCGCAGACTTTTTAAAACTCTGAGGACCTGGTGACAAATAGATGCTGTGACTTACCTAAAGAGTACCCCACGGTATCTGGCAGTACACCAGGACAAATTTTGTGGCTTTGGAGCCCGGCCGAGGCTGCACCTCCTACGGGCATTGGTGCAATTCTAATGCTTATTGTGTACGGTAGTCAGTTCTGTGTATGATCGTCTGCAATTTTGTGGGTTAGCCATTACCAGCACAAGCTGCCTAGGCTGACTCTTGTAATGGGTTTGGCATTATGAATAAAGAAAGAAAGAAACTGAAGCATTACCTGGACTATGCCGAAGTGGTTCCTCCTGTTGAGGCACCCCTGCTGTGCTCCTCCCTGCCATACTCCGCAGAGCCTCAGTCAGCCTGTCCATGGTGGCCTCCTCACCATAGCGAGTTCTCCAACAGTCTACCACCTGGAACCACAAGAAAACAACGAGGGTACTGTTTACTTTTGTGCTACTACTTCTTCTATTGTTCTAACAGAAGATCATACAATGTACATAGCAGGCTTTTAGCCAGGCATGCGTCCAGGCATCATTTCGACGCATTTGTCTTAAAATAACAAGAAATTGGATGCACTAGACACCCTTACACTGGGGAGCAGATGCTTTGACAAGTATGAAACTCTGATTGACCAGAGATGCCAACAGGTAATTTGTGGTCACGGTCTTCTACTGTGACCTCTCTGACAGTAATTTTGCACCTCAGGATACCTTAGAATGCAACATTTTAACATAAATTCTAATAAAACACCATGGAAGGTGGATGTCCCTAGACCCATATACAGTAGTCATACCTATATCTCTTACCGCAGCTTACCAAGAAATGTGATGAGTAGCGGTATAATAAAATCCTAGCTAAAAGCCTTGTACAATAAAATCCTAGTTAAAAGATGGCAATAGAGTGTTGCAAACTAACTGTGAAACACTGTACCACCCACCTCCATAGCCCTTGCCTTGCATCCTCCGTACTCCTGCTGTATGTCAGCCATGACTTCTGGTGGGACATGTAGCTGTACCGCTAGCCTCTGTACCACAGCATCTGTCAGTACCACAGTCTTCTGGGCCTCCTGTACCTTCTGTTTTGCCTGGACCTGTGAAGGGGTGTTCGGTCCTGCAGAACAACCCAACATCAGTGCTCAATTTCTATTTACATTCAAAGTTGCATGTTGGCAAAATTTTGCATGCAAATTATTTAAAACATTTACCTGCAAAATGAAATTTAGGTCCAGGTCAGTACAGGGGAGTATTTTCTACAAGGAAATTGAGCGCTCAGGATATTTGTATGATAACTGCGTGAAAAATTGAAACATTGCATGTTCATACTTCAAGCCCTGAACATGCACATGACTTGTTTGTTTACATACTAGTAACCAGTAAACCATCTGAAAGTAAAACATACTGGTTTGCTTATTTGGTACATCTATATGCTTAGGGGAGCATAATAAAAGGCAATGAATTGACTAAAGAAATGCAAGGTGTGGATCTACATGTATCTTACTCACTCATTCACTCATACTTACCCAAGCACTCACTCACTCACTCACTCACTCACTCACTCACTCACTCACTCACTCACCCTCTCACTCACTCACTCACTCACTCACTCACTCACTCACTCACTCACCCTCTCACTCACTCACTCACTCACTCACTCACTCACCCTCTCACTCACTCACTCACTCACTCACTCACTCACTCACTCACCCTCTCACTCACTCACTCACTCACTCACTCACTCACCCTCTCACTCACCCTCTCACTCACTCACTCACTCACTCACTCACTCACTCACTCACCCTCTCACTCACTCACTCACTCACTCACCCTCTCACTCACTCACCCTCTCACTCACTCACCCTCTCACTCACTCACTCACTCACTCACTCACTCACTCACCCTCTCACTCACTCACTCACTCACTCACTCACTCACCCTCTCACTCGCTCACTCGCTCACTCACTCACTCACCCTCTCACTCACTCACTCACTCACTCACTCACTCACCCTCACTCGCTCACTCGCTCACTCACTCACTCACTCACTCACTCACCCTCTCACTCACTCACTCTCACAATTTTGTATGTGTTACAGCTAGTAACCATTGGTAAAACTTTAACTTGGTCCATCATCATATTCATCATGCATGGTAAAGGAAAGGATAAAAACTACCATTTCTATTTGTTGTAATGAAGTACAGCTGGTTATACCTACTTACCTGGTGGCACACTGAGACACCTGAAAAGTTTTCTCCTAAACCCCGCTTGTTCTGGCTCCAACACACTCAGGTCACACAGCAGAAATGGAGTAGTTCTGTCATTGGTCAACTTAATCGGAATCAGCCGTCGAGCGATTTTCTTATCATGACTTGACAACATGCTACACAGGAAGGTTGACATCCGAAACGTAGCCTCCGCATTTTTCTTCTCTTCTATGTAGCGTATAACCGTCTTGGTGAGAAACACGATGGCGTGGCGACTGTTTTTGAACGACTGTTGGAATGTGTCCATCTTGTTGCCATCTTCGCTACGATGAGGATCGAAGACGTTGACTCCCCAACTGTCGCTTTCCAGTATTGTTCTGATCTGTTCAATCCTAGGTTTGTCTGGATCGTCCTTCTCATAGAAAAGTACTGCATCATACAGGAAGTCATTGGTGTCGTATTGCCCATGTGCCATACCCTGCAACAGCATACAGAACGTACTGTCAAGTTATGCATTAAAATGATTAATGCAAGCAGGGATCGAAATACTTTTTTTTTTGCTACTTGCAAAATTGCAAGTTGGCAAAAATTTTAGGTGCAATTTGAAAAATTTACATGCACAATACAACTAGGTGGCGATGGCGACGAGTATTGCTAGCTTGAATCGGTGAATTTTGATTACATCTAGTAAAGCTACCGGAGAAAGTTATCGGAAAAAACAATGAAGGATAAAGACAGACGTCCATATGTCGTTCTGTCTAAGAGTAGGGTGTCTAATTCCTCAGTATTTTTACTAAAGGCCAGGTATTTTCAACATACAAGATTGCAAGTTCAGAATATTTTTACATGCAAATCTCAAAAATCATGTGCAAATTGCAAGTTAAGTAGGTGTATTTCGAACCCTGATGCAAGTAATTTTAAAGTAGGACTAAAAAGAAAATAGTCTAAGACTAGTAAGAGTGTTGTGGTATTGAGTTTGCCATTGTGCTGTAGTCTTAAACTATAAAGTACTGGAAACACTGACAGCCAGTTGGAAACCACCACTGATACACTCAGGATATGTAGTACTTCAAAGGGCATTCAATTTTCACAGTAGGTCTGTGTTCGGGTTGGGGTTTTGTGCGCTTTAAAATTTGCACGTTAAAACTTGAGCGTTAAAAACCTGCGCGTTAAAATATGCAAATTAGCTGATTCCCTCGGGATTTAAAATTTTTTTGCCGTTTTTAATTTAAAAGCTTGAAGATGATAACACAAAATAAAATTAAGTATCATATTGTTGCATTCTATAGTACAATATCCCTTTCTGTAAATATTCCAGGAGTTTTAAAGTGATTTTCAGATGTTAAGTTTAAATGCGCAACAAGGTTGACATTTGCATGTGAAACAATCTGCTTGAGAAAAGATGAAATGAAGCTTGTAGACTGGAGAAAAGCCTCAAGCAGTTATATTTTACCATACAAAGCCTCACATTAGTAATTTTTCCATGTATTTGTGTCAAATTGAAGTGATTTTGAAATCTTCTGCATATGCAAATTAACCTATTCCCAAGGGACCCCAAAATTAGGGGCTTGTCAAACCCAAAATTCAGGTAACAGATGGAAAATCGTATATTGGGGTCACATCAACGCACAACTTAATTTTTTAACCCGGAGATTTTTAACGCACACACAAATTCTTAACGCGCAGAAAACCCGTTCCACTGTGTTCAACTTTGTAAGTATCTAATACTCCATATAGTAAAAGTATGTGTCTTCGCTGTAACAGGTTAGCCTGGGTACCATCCGGATAGTAGTTCGCTCCTACGTTCCCTTCTGCTATCTGTCTGGAGAACTGTACATTCAAACCGTTTGGTGGTAATGTCAGTTAATGAGCGAATTAAGGTATAGGTTCTAGAGCACTATTTGGTGACATCAGACCCTCTTGCAACCAGATGGAGGGCATCTAAGGTGTTGGAATGCCTGTTTGAATGATTGCTTGAATCCATTCCATAATTCACTTGAAAGTGTATGGACCAATCAGCGCCCTCGTCCAAAATTTGGATGTTTCCAGACTTGAACGTGGTCCGGGATCCCAGACGGAACAGCAGAGAAGCGACAGTATATAGCGTACAATGAATGTCAGGGCTAGAAGCGACTGTATATAGTATATAATGAACGCCAGAGCGAACTACTTTCAGGATGGTACCCAGGCTAGTAACAGGTGCCTCCAACACATCATGGTATATACAATGGTTCAGAGAAGGGATATCATGTGTGTGATAGAGACAGACATTTTTTTGTAATGGTTTTGAGTTTGTAGTGAAGCGGGCAAAATAGAGAAGATCAAACAACTGCGATTATTTCTGCATTTAAATTTTCATGTACGTACAGTAGTGCTATATAATTTATATAGCACTACTGTACGTACATGAATGGGTGATTTTGAGAGACTCGTTCATTGTCATTTAAACAAGGTCCTCCTTACTAGATTGCTTAAGTGTCAGGGCAGATTAGATTCTACATTTGATGCCTTAAGAGATGCAGGAAGCACGATCCGAACTAAGTTTGTAAAGTTGTGAGGCGCCCCCCTCCCCCTTACCTCTTTGCGTGAACTGCTCTCCTTTCTTCTTTCGTTTTGATTAACACCATCCAAGATGTCGTGAGTCTTTGGTCCTATTTCTCAACAGATTATTCGGTTGCAAGAAATGTACAGGTTAGCACTTAAGTACAGGTCTCAATCGCGAAATTGCCGTAATTTTTTTTTCCCGTGAAACAGAAAAAAAGACTTCTAGTACGCCATCTTGGATGGGAAAGAACCACTTAATAGATGGGGGTTTATAGTTTAGTAAGCTATCACATGTATCACATTAATCGTCAAAATATTCCAATGATTGATTATTACAGTAAATTCATCTTCATCCCTTATTTCTCTCTTTATCTATTATTAGTCTGAACTAGGTCGTTTGTAAATGTAATATAAAACCCCTGTTTTACTTATGGACTATTCCCAGACAAAACACCTGTTACCCAAAGTGAGGAGGTTCGACGCCTCAAAATTCATAGCAGGGTGCACAAGCAACTTACAAGAATTTAGTATGTTGAAGGTCAGAGCTATATATCAAATTAATGGCAATGTTTCTGGGAACGAACACACAAGTTGTGAAGAGGGATAGAGAACTCCTCGTGATTGTAAGTTGTAACGCGGTTACAAAAATGACAGTCAAGTGAATTCCATTGCTGCAAGATAAGTTATCGCGTCCGCGATAGAACGTATACAAGGAGCCGCGTACTTTATAACGAAGTGAAGATTTTCTATTTCTTGTGCTGTGCCATCAACCAATCAAGTCAACAATACGCTATATACAAAATGGCAGGAAACGTTTCTTGAAATCAAGACACGCATTTTCAAGAAGATTCATCAACTCTACGTGCTTAAAACACCGTTACAAATTTGACCGTCAGATTCCATTCTTACATGCAGAGCAGCCCTCATTCCGCGGTAAACCACGCTTAGTGCCTCGTCTTTATGACGGACTGAATATTTTCAGTGCACATGAGTGCTGTTGTGCAATAAACCATTTAAAGACATAGAAATAAGTATTAAATGAAAGCTAATGTTTTGGGGAATCAGCCTATGAATTCTATTAGAGCGATAGGCAATTATATGTGCTTACGTCACCGTGCCAAGATAAACATAAAGTCACATGTAGGGGTGGGTACCGGTACAGATAATTGAGGTCCAGGTCCGGTTCAGGTCCAGAGAATAAGGTCCAGGTCTGGACCTGAACCTGGACCTAATTCCATATGTGAAAACTTGTGCATGAATAATACTCAGAGCAATGGTCTATTCTGCTACAAAGAAATCTGCTTGGTGGAGTATTTGGGTTTCACTGGCGTTTTAAAATCCTACAAGGCCAACTGCCTCAGTACGACTGTAAAACTTGGTAGCAAATACAATAAACTCTACTTCGCTCTTGTTATTTTCTTCAACCTGTTATCCATAAACGTGTGAATTTCTCCTCTTGATTTCAACAGAGTGGCTATTTTCTATCTTGGTGCTGTGTTATCAACCACTGGAGTCGACAATAATCTATATATCAGATGAAAGGTTATGTCCCTGGAAATCATCACACAGATTTTCAGGAAGATTCATCTATGTTTATTGCTTGCTATGAGGCTGCAAACATGCCGTAAAATGTGCAATATTCAGTGGACAACTTCTTAAAGTGTTACCCAACTAACATCAATAACTTGACCATAGTTAGACAGGCTAATGCTTGTGCTATGAGTATGCAAAATTTCATAGACCTGAAATCAACCGACTTTATGCTATTAACATTTAAGTACAGGGTACTTTCACCGGAGAGGCGCGTGTGGTCGTTTTCGTTGTTTTACAGCATGTGTTCTAGAGCATTGGCCCTACGACTAAATCATACAAAATGTCTTGAACAATCAACGTCAAGCATTTGCTGTAAAATTTTGCTCACTTGAGAAAACAGACGCCTACTATTTGTGATAAAAAGTGCAGCACACAGTCCTGCATTTCATGGATCAAAAGCCCCGCTCTAGCGATCTAAAGCAGTATTGCAGACCCAAAATTGTGAAAAATCACCAGCAAAAATAATATCAGCCGCTAGAGGTCCTCATTGACACATGGGCTTGCGACGTCTGGTAAACGTAACGAAACATCTGATTGGTCGAAAGTTTCATCATACTCGTGGATTCTCTATGACGTCACAGAGGAGACGACACAGAAAATGACGTAACAACATGGCGACGGGCTAAAGTGGCGAGCCAGTTGCCGAGCGCACAGCTTCGGCTGTTTTTCTAACATTTCCGGCGTTTAGAAGCACAACTATTCACGCTTGAACATGGAGTGGGATCTGGAAGGCTACGCTATAGGTAAAGTTGTTCAGCATCCCCTTGATTTGGCTAATAATATGCAAAATTTCCAGCCTTTTTGAGAAAAAATCGCACCGTTTCACCTAGCCGGGCCGGGGCGACTAGAAACGAAAAACTTAATATTTACTTTGATTTCTACAAAAACATCTAGTCGCCCCGGCTACGTTTCACCTCGTCTTTCTATGGGAGCTGGGAGGGGGCAAATCTCTGTTGTTTTTGTAGAAATTATGTTGTTGTTGTTGTTGATATCCCTGTTTTCCGTCTATTGTTGCGCTAGACGTAACGTTAGACTCTTGGTGCTGTATACTTCCGGTTCATTCTGCTGAAATTAGAGCGGCGAGTTAGAACGCCCCACTATTATTGTAGTCACTCTTATAATCTATTCTCCAAGAAAATTTCCCGGTAGCATGACAGAATCTGCTTTGGGCTCTTTTGATCCTGTCTATAAACTCAACACAGTAATTGTCCCATATATTGGCAACTACGCAAATTATCTACAGAAATACCTTTTGCCGCTAGGCGTCCTCAGTGATACATGTTGTGTAAGATGAAAGTTACAAAGTCCTAACGTTGTCTCTTTGACAGGATCTCGGCCTTCCCTGCCAGAGTTTGGGGAGTTGTTAGAAGATGTCACATTCGTGGACTACTTCAACATCTTCCTAAGTCTGCCGGTAAGTTAATGAGTTTATAATAGCTTTGCCAAATTTGTATGCAACCCTCTTGCCAACTTTTCGCAAATTTCAGTGTAATTCATGGCAAAAGTTATGGAGGTATTTTGAAGTAACCAAAGGGCTTTAAAGCTGCTTGCAATATGTATGTGTTTTGCACTGCCTTATTTGCAAATGGCTTGAGGTTTGACCCTTGTTAAAACAATTTTTCTTGAAAAAAAAGGTGTGTTTAATACTGCAAGGTTTTATCAAAATAAAACCTCCATGGTGACTGTTAGTTTCTCTATGCAAAAAGGACAAATTATGTTTCAGTCGGACTTTATTATGAGGGTCTGCATGTTCTTTTACGTAAGACGTAGGCAGCCTATTTTTACTTCCCGTAATTCGTAGGGAAAACATCTTATCTACGTAATTTGCAGCGAGGCGACCAAATTTAGCGTAATTGGTTCCTTGATCTAGCGTGATACGTAGGGAGTTCTGCTGAATTCAGCGTAAATCGTTGTCGTGACCCCCCATGCAGACCCTCTATTATGACACTATCTTTCTGTTCCATAGGTCTTTGGACAGAGTTTGTTTTACCGACGGTCTGTCAAAAAGTTTGAGCTGCACCCATCAATCAACAAGGCTATCTATGTAAGTACATCATCAAACTATCACAAGAGTTTTTTCTTCCAGAAAAATTTGACCCATTGGTTCAACAACAAAACACAAAACATACTACTGGTTCCTAAACCAAATTGTTGTTTATCTGAACTTCCTCCAAGTCCAATCTAACATATTCCAGTGCTGTATCGCTGTTTTATTGCTTTTATCAAAGCTAAACTGTTGCTTGCATGTTGAAACATACTTAAGAATGACTGATACTATACTCCTGTCTAGTTGAACACATAGTAAAGAAAGCTGTTCATTAGGATCCACTAATATATCAAATTGAACAAATTCCTAGTACCCCTTTAAGACTAACCAACTGCTGCCTACCCCTGTGTCAAGGACCCCAGCAGCAGTATAATCAAATTGTACTGTAAATGCAGAAATGTTTGCCGTGGTTTTATGTTCGCGGTTTTTGTGATGGCCACTTCAACGTGAACTTAAAACCACCGTGAACATTTTCCATTATAGTTTAAGACTACAGCCTTTGACGCTACTGCGAACTTAAAACCACTGCGAAAACCCCATTTTCCCGTCAACGCGAAATTAAATCCCTGCGAAATTAAATGCATCTGCCTCACATGGCACTTACTTGGTGTGTTGAATACACCTGCTTTCAATACAGGGAATTTAACAGCCCACATGCTTTAAGTGATCTACCTAATATCATTGAATGACAAGCACCTTCACCCTCCCTGAAGTTTTGTACCCTGAGTGTGTAACATGTTCTAGAATGTTACTGGTAAAAAAATCAAATGTTTGGTGATTGGTATTTGCTAAGAATCTTTAACTTGTTACAGCCACCCCCAGGCCACCCTGTGTTAAGTTCTGTACCCAGTGTACATGAACCTAGCATGTTCACAGCTCAGATGGAAAGTGATTGGTAGTTAATACAAATCTACCCAATAGCAGGAAGTGACAAGCCCCCTCCCCACCCTGTTAGGTCCTGGACCGTCAGAAGTTGCAGAGCTGGGTGATCCGTGAGCGTTTCTCCCTGTTCCTGACCTCTGACCTCTATGTGGAGTACCTACTGAACAAGAGACTGAGACAGACCATGGTACATTTCACTCCCAGCGACAGGGATGGCAGCAGTAAGTAAACACCCTGTGTTTGTTTGTTTGTTTGTTTGTTTGTTCCTGACCTGTATGTGGAGTACCTACTGAACAAGAGACTGAGACAGACCATGGTACATCTCACTCCCAGCGACAGGGACGGCAGCAGTAAGTAAACAGCCTGTGTTTGTTTGTTTGTTTGTTCCTGACCTGTATGTGGAGTACCTACTGAACAAGAGACTGAGACAAAACATTGTAATTATGCTTCCTGTGGTCTTTATCAACATTATACAAGTCAAACACATTTTCAGATATCTAACATTTATAAAAATTTCTTTGCCCTCCTGTCCATACCAGAAGACAAGCGATTGAGGAGTCCCGGTGACATGTTACGCCGGGCGCTGAAAAAGGCCCGCGGTATGAGGCGGTTCCGCCAGTCACTCGCGGGCACTCCGGGACGGTGTTACCTGGCCTTCTGGTTGGACGCTGAGATGTACCGACGACAGCCGTGCGCCGGGAAAAGAAGGGTTCTTCTGAGGAACATCATCAGGAAGTACTTCTGTAATGGAGCGGCCTTGGAGATGCCTCCAGCCATGAAACTACAACTCCTACAAGGTAAATAAGTATGGTAATATAATTGTGTTTTTACACTGGTGTGCTAATACCCCTGTCACATTTGGCAACAATTGATCGGACGGAGATTCTGTGGCAATCGCCCGAGCCTCGCTTATAATAATAACTTTATTGCACAACAATAGTACAAGGTACAAAGTATGCATATGTCTTATATGTGACAGGGACGGTTTATAGGTGACAAATACACGCATCCCTCTGTCGATCTTAGATATGGCCGATCTTCCATCAATACGCCCGAAGATCGTGGATAATATGATGGGAATTACAGCAAGATATACAAAACTTTGTGGAAAAACTAAACTTTACTTAACCAACACTAAGATTAATTGGGACAAATTTTCAGCCGACTCCGTCAGCCTTGTTCACGGAATGGACCCGTCTGCTGTAACTTCCGGACGTGACGTCAGGAACACACGACTGCAGCAGAGGGTCGTAGATGCCAGATAACCTGTGTCGCCCCCCGTCTCTGTTTAGTGATGGACGGTGGACACGAATGTACACAGCCTCCTTTACTCCTCTTGCAAAGAACTCCGGCTCCGAGTCAAGGATTTTGACTTTCTCAAGAGAAACTGAGTGTCCTGGCGACTCAATGTGTATATGTTTGGACACCTCTGAGCCCACAGAACTTGGTCACTGGTGTTCCAGGAATCTCGTTTTTAATGCGCGCTCTGTTTCTCCGATATACGATTCCTTTCCTGGAACACCAGCGACCATATACACATTGAGTCTCCAGGACACTCAGTTTCTCTTGAAAAAGTCCAAATCCTTGACTCAGAGCCGGAGTTCTTTGCAAGAGGAGTAAAGGAGGCTGTATACATTCGCGCCCACCGTCCATCACTAAACAGAGACGGGGGGCGACACAGGTTATCTGGCATCTACGACCCTCTGCTGCAGTCGTGTGTCCATGACGTCACGTCCGGAAGTTACAGCAGACGGGTCCATTCCGTGAACAAGGCTGACGGAGTCGGCTGAAAATTTGGGGTAAGTCCCAATTAATCTTAGTGTTGGTTAAGTAAAGTTTAGTTTTTCCACAATGTCATTTACCAACACAGATGAACTTTCATGCTAATATACAAAACTTATTCCACAGCTAGTAAATTTTATGGATGACATCCTCTACATACTCCAAATTTAATGAGAGAGGGCAAAAATAAACATGATTGGTAAAAAAAAACAAGATATCTTAGAAATCGAAGCAACAAAGCATGGTATCATGGCCAACAATTCTTTTATTCACGTATTCAAAAGGTGCACCATGTGACACTAGTGCGGTAGACTCACTTACCAAGTTAACAACTCGTAACTGTCAACAGAAAAAGAAGAGCACTAAACCTTGTCTTGACCCACGAAAATTGAAAACTTTTTTTCACAAAAATAGAATAGAATAGAATTATAGAATAGAATAGAATAGAATAGAATAGAATAGAATAGAATAAATAGAAATAGATACTATCCACTATTAAGTTTTTCCAGATACATGATGATGTAAAGAGATGGCACCATAGATTAAGTTGATATTGTAGAATCTTGGACCTTGTGTTGAGTATGTGTAGGAAAAAACAGGTGCAAGTTCAGATGTTGTAGAATGCTTTGTTGTAGAAGGTACACATTCTAGAACATTCAGAGCGATAAAACATACTTTGTGGAAAAAACTAAACTTTACGTAACCAACACCAAGTTAGATTGGGACTTACCCCAAATTTTCAGCCCCTTGTTCACGGAATGGACCTGTCTGCTGTAGCTTCCGGACGTTTGAAAATTTGGGGTAAGTCCCAATCTAACTTGGTGTTGGTTACGTAAAGTTTAGCCTTTTCCACAATGCCATTTACCAACACAGATGAACTTTCATGCTAATAAAACATACTTTGTATTTTATATAATAATGATTTGATGACAATAATTCTCAGGTTTGATTTTTCTTAAAAGACTTGAAAAGAATTTCTTACTAATAGGTAGCATTGATTACAAGTTCTTGGTACAAAATTATTTTCCACACCAGTTTCGGTTGTAATTGTTGTTGCTTTAACCCCATGTTTTGTTGTGTTTTCCAGCTGGTGTTGATGAAAAGTTGACATTACAAGCAGAGTTCAGTGAAGGCTGCCCCTCCCCACATCTACTGGTTTATGTACAACAGGAGGTTCTGAACACCATACAGTCCTACTGGTTACCTCGATACATGGGCTGGTGTAGGGCCAGGTAAGGGTGTTAATTGTTGTTTGATTGTTTGTTTGTTTATCGGTTGTTTTAGACACCATACAGTCCTACTGGCTACCACGGTACATGGGCTGGTGTAGGGCCAGGTAAGGGTGTTAATTGTTGTTTGATTGTTTGTTTGTTTATCGGTTGTTTTAGACACCTTACAGTCCTACTGGCTAAGGGGTAAGGGTGCTAAGTGCTGTTTGTTTGTCTGCTTATTTGTTTGCTAAATGTTTGTGAAACAACAGGTTTTAGACACCATACAGTCCTACTAGCTACCGGGGTACATGGGGTGGTGTAGGACAGGTAAGGGTGGTTAGTGCTGTTTGTTTGTTTATTTGTTGTCTGGGGCCCTGCCTCTGTCTCTGTGCACCCCATCACAGACTACTGTAAAACTATCAATTTTTGAGAGATGCCTGCCCGCCTGCTAAATACTGCTAAAGGCAGCAATACGATTTGGGAGACAACTAGCTGTGACATACATTGTACTCAATCAAATTTGCATCTTGACGAAGATTATACTGGCATGTTTGGGGGTGGTGACGCTCGCACTTGTAGCCGCAATACTCGCACTTGTAGACGCATACTCGTTAGTCCATTAATCAGTCCATGGTCAATACCCTTGAATCCATCCGTTGTCAAGGTAAGTTGTTATGAAGCAGAGGCCCGAGACACAAACGTGTCTACTGTGGCGGCCTCGACTGTCTCTGCTGGTGAACCATTCCATTCCTTGATTGTTCTTGGCAAGAATGACCCATCTCTGTATAATGATGGCAGTGCAATGCTTTCCTGCTTTTGGCAGTGCAATGCTTTTGGCAGTGCAATTAGATAGTCTGGTAATACAACATAAGAATGGGACTAGATAAAGGTAGAGGTAGAAACACAACAAGGTGGTTGCCCAATCAGGTTTAACTGTAATGTAGGTGATACTTAAAGTAAATTCTTTCCCTTATGCTTGTGTACCACTCCTATAGGTACAAGGAGTCCATAAGTAATCCTGGGCAGTACTTCATACTGGATGATGACTATGAGGATGATGATGATGACGGGTTATCACAGACAGCGAGCATCACGAACATCACGGTAGCCGGACTGGTACAGCTCGCCCTGTCTCCCGCCGCAGACAGCGCGAGAGAGTCTGTGTCGTCAACATACCTGGGTCGGCAGGAGTCTGATATTGCTGTTGCAAAGGAGGATGGGAAAACTGAGTTGTCGTTGCAAGAAGCAGGTAAATTTGTGTAGCATTTAGATAGCATTTGGATATCCAGGTAATAACATAATCCAAAAAGCAGTTACTGAGAAGCAACTGGATATGATTTTGGAAATGGTCAGATGATTCAGACAGCATCCGATGTCTTTCGTCTGAGTGACACTGGAGAGATCTTGTTGGAGAGAGTTTTTATATCCTAGCTGTGAATTCATATCTAGTAAGAGAGATCTAGTTGGAGAACAGGTTTATCCTGACTAATATGTAAAAAGGGGGAGGAAGACAGATTTTAAAACATTTGTTACATGGAAACTTCAGCATTACCAGATGTTGCCAAACTTGTTAGCTGGTTTCAGTGTACTAGTAGCTGTTTTATCCCATATCTCTAGTGTCTCCCACAAAAAGCATTTCTAAGAAGGAGGTCACAGCAGAAACTCCTCCCAGAGCACCACCCATAGTCAGGATAGTGGAGCCAGACGGAACTGTCACTCAGGCTAGGTCAGAGCCTCAGGAGGCTGATAGCCAGGCTAGGTCAGAGCCTCAGGAGGCTGGTAGCCAGGCTAAGTTAGAGGCAGTCAAGAAAGAGAGTCAACAAGCTCAGACTGATGAAGAGAAAGCCCAACAGGAGAGAAATAAACAGGTAGATTTTTGGCTGTCTGAAAGTTGAGTCAATGTTAGTAGTTTTAGTAGTTAGGAATGCTGCATTTGGATCATACAGTCAATGGTTCAAATCCCAAGCTAGCTGCAGCTTTTTAGCCTCAATATGAACCTCTGAACCTGCAACATTTTATCAAAGAGTATACCAATTGTGCAATGGCAAAAAGCAATGTTTTCCTAAATTGTCAATGTAAAAAAATGTTTTGCAATTGGAAAACATTGTTTTTTCTGATGTATTCTTCTTCTTTCTTCTTCTTTTGACCATGAACCAATCAGAGCTTACAACTTCCAGTGCATCATCAGCATAGCTGTTACAGCAAATATTATATTATATTATGAAGAATTTTAGGTTTGTGATAGAAAAAATGGTTTTTGATAATTACACAGGTTTGCAATAGCTCTATTGTTTCATTAAAGGAAATTATTGGGAGGCAAACATCCTGCATTTTCTCAAAAGTGTTGACTGTCTCGTTCTTTTTCACTTTATTACTTTAACAATTCTTTGGCAACACCACAGGAGTGGAGCCTTTAATGTCAGCTTTTTTTCTCTTTCTCCCTCTCTGACAGGTGAAGCAGGCCCTCCACCAGCTGAAGACAAAGTACCCGATGCGACTGACCCCCAAGGCCCTGTCCATGCTGCAGAAACAAGAGAAACAGAAACAGAAAAAACAGAAAGCCGAGAGTCTTGATGAACCCAGAGGCTTGGACAGACGCAGGGACACCAGTACTCCTGCACAACTGACGGCCTGGAGGAATAAATTCAAACGAAAAATGAGAAAGGAAAAACCAGAGGTGTTGCCCGCTGTGAAGCCACAAAAACCTTCAGTAGGTCAGTACTAGAAATATCAGCATCTTTCTCAACTTCACTTTTAAGTTGTAGAAGGCCAAGAATTGCCTTTAATATTCTGAAATGGTACATTGTTTCTTTGATGAAAAAGAAAACAGAAGTCAGAATAAAGATAACAAAGTTCATCTGAATTCATTTACACGTAAAATAGTATAAAGCTAATTAATAACTTAGGAAAAACGACTGGACGTATTTCAGGTACTGTAAATGCATTTAAGTTTGCGGGGATTTAATTTCACAGTAGCGAGAAAAAGGACTTTGCACAGTGGTTTTAAGTTTGTGGTAGCACCATGCACTATAGTCTGTTACTGCCATGGACAAATGTTCGCGGTGGTTTTAAGTTTGCGGTGAATTGGCAACGCAAAAACCCAGAACATAAAACCATTGTGAAAATTTATGCATTTACTGTAAATGTCAGCTTATTAAAACAGGAAAAACACGATAAATGTTTTCTTTATTCCAACAGACAAGAAAGGTCCACGTAAACCCAAGCCCAGCAAAACTGACACCCCACGCATGCCTATCAGAGAAGACCTATCCTGTAGGACTGTCTTCACTGCCAAGACAAAGGAAATCAAGAACAAGACTGAGTCTGCCAGTCACGGAGACAGTTATCCTTTCCATCTTCCACATCTCAGGGGTGACCTACCACAACCCACTTCTTATAGCCTGTACTCCTTATACAAGGAACAACAGGAAGTTTTCCTAAGGAACAACAAGTTCATTTTCTTAGCCTTGGAGTCAGATAGACTAGCAGGAGACCCTTTTTGTTCCTACCTGGATAAAGAAAGTTTGGAGAGAGAGAAGAATGTCTTTAAGTTTTGGCAGGCGGCACAGGAGTTGTTGAACCTTGAGATGACGTTTTCGTCGGGGGATAAGACAGTTTGGTATGATAAGAGTAGGAGGTTGGTGGAGACACACATGAGGCCGGGGTTAGTGGAGTACAGTGCTGTAGGGCTGGGGTTAGGGGAGGTACTGAGGAACACACCTCCCTCGGCACTGTGGTGTGTGTACCTACAGCAGGCACAGATCAACATCACTACGGTAGGGGTATATTCATGGCAGGGCTCTAGCCAGCTCGAAATTTTTTTCCGTCAGCCAATTCCCATTGTCGCGAAAACCGCGAAAATTAAGTTAGACGGAATTGAGACCTTGAAAAACGGGTTTTTAATGAGATTATCGTATGCAAAAGGGCACCGACACACTAAGTCAACAATTATAACAATAGCAAAACAAACAGTGTGTGGCTTTCTGACGGAGGACAGCGTCCCCAAGCCGCCTGTTGCTTCCAGCAAGAATTTTTGTCCATCAAGGTTGACAGATTGGTTTAAAAAAATTTCTGTCACACACAGCAACTTTCCGTAAATTGACGGAAAAACGGACGCTGGCTAGAGCCCTGATTCATGGATACCTTCACAGAAGGGAAATATATAATTGTTTTTAACAGGCAACAGTATAATTCCGGACAAACACTACAATTCCGGAAAACCTTAATAATTTCAAAAACTGCAACCTATAATCCACTGCTCACTGAGTCACGTGTTCTAATAATGTTCTGCATAATGTGACGTCACGACAGCAGTGGATTGTTCATTCCTTGACAAAGAATGATGTTGTGCAGTCGAAAATTTGGGTGAGTCCAATTTTGGTGTTGGAAATTACAGTTCAACTATTTCAAGAATGACTTCTACCAACACAGATGAACTTTCAAGTTAAAATTTCAAAATAGATTGACCAGATGAATTAATATTTGTAGGTATGATATATCAAAGAATAGTGAATACGTAGGTTGCAATTAGATGTCTCTACAAAGAAAGGTCTGCACAATTCTGGCTCAGGGTCCCAGAATTCTGGCAGAATTGGCCTTCTTCATGGAGACATCTAATTGCAACCTACACATTCATCATCCTTTGATATATACTTCAAATATTACTACTATACTACAAATATTAATTCATCTGGTTAATATATTTTGAAAGAAATTAAGGTTTTCTGGAATTAAAGTGTTCGTCCGGAATTATACAGTTGCCTGTTTTTTTGCTCCTTTCTTCTTTCTCTTCCATTCCCAATAGATAAGGTCAATGACCTGGACCAGATGGCTGTTGTCATGGTAACACGAAATAGGAGCAATTCTAACAACCTACCACCATCATCATATCAAAGATTATAGATGGCCTTTATCAATGTTTTTTCTGAGTAATTTTGAACATGTCCTGCTGACAAAACAAGGCCACAAAATTGGAAGAAATAAATTTTGTATCATAATATAGTATCTTGATTAGGGATCATCAAAATAATCATGCATATAGTTTTTGAAGAGCAAACAGTACTTTTAAGTCTTAAAAGTCCACAACTTTCCCTCCCCTCCAAATAAAAGTCATCATATATCTTTTTTTCCTGACAGACTATCACGCAGAGTTGGAAGGGGTATTGTGAAAAGGACATAGACAACTTTCAAAAGGCTGTGGTAGGTTTACTGAACATTGGTCATGTAGTTAGCTTATTCTGTAGCTGTATGCTAGTGTGTGTGTGTGTGTGTGTGTGTGTGTGTGTGTGTGTGTGTGTGTGCCTGTTTCTCTGTCCCTGGTGCTGAAAATTCTGTAGCTGTATCAATGAAAAACAGTGTTTTAGCTGTAGTCAAATACTTAAACTATGTTTGTGCAGATTGACTGTAGTGGAGTAATAGATAATTTACTAACTTAAAGGCAAGGGCACCGTTTTGTACTAATTAATGGCATTTGGATTTGACTTGATTTGCTACAAACATAGCAATTGTTTGCTATTCGCAATACTGTAACTTTTGCAAATAAAGCTTGAGAGGGAACAAGCACAAAGCAGAGACAAAGCTTGTTAAAAACCCACTTGTAATTTTTCAAACAAGGCCTCCCCCCATTTATTTCTGAAAAAAAGTTTGTTTTTAGCTATACAGCACACTCACCCCCACCCCCTCTCTCTCACACCTCATGTATCCTATAGTGTTGTTGACCATTATATTTATCTCACTGTAAAAGATCTGGCAACTAGATCCCCCACCTTTCTTAGTTTTCTGTTCTCTGTTTCAATTCACCAAGTGCCATGCCTTTCCATCCTACCATCTTTTACACTACCTAACCCTCTTAGCACTTGCATAACGTCATGAGTATCAGAAAAGTGTATATCTTTGCAGTGTACATCACAGCCTATTGGCCCACCCTCAACAGAGACGGGGGCCGACATTGACTTTCTGATACTTATGACACCCCCCTGCAAAAGTTTTATGTTCCTGATGTCACTGCTGGAGAAAGATGGCTCATGTTTTCTGTGAACAAGGTCGACAGAGTTCATTCGAAAATTTAAGAGTCGTAAGTCCCTATTGTATTAATTCCAGTGTTGGATGTAAAATGTTAACATTTTTCTATAATAAATGTAAATGATATTTTGCTTTGATATGTACACCCGTGTAGTCCATTCGGCAAAGACGAGCTGGTGTAGGAACCAGCGACTACCTCCCGCTCCTCCGGACCTCGTCCCTGGGAATGTCGGGGCTTCCCGCCAGGAAAAGCAGCACCGAGATTTTTGCCAAGAGGCAGGCGACGCCTCCTTTACCCGGGGAAGGTGTTAAAGTAATAGTTGATAAGGAACCTCCAGGTCTTAAGCTTCGGAAGGAGAAAGCTGTGAGTCTGGCTGACCAGGTCTCAAGAAGTGAGTAAACTATGATGTTAGTTAAACCTTCCCAAAAGACAGATGAAATGTGGTCTATGTGTACAGGTGGTCACAATCGACAAGAGATAATTAATGCTTGTATCCATGGGAAAAATTATCACCAGTGGTCACATTGACAAGATGGTCCTTCTTTCAACATTGTATTCTGATTATACAGAATGATATACATTGTACCAAGTGCCAGTGTGATAATAAACTGAACAAAGAAGCAACTGTTCAAAGCCCAAAACTGTTAACAAAGTATGAAAAATTCTGTTTGAATTTCACCTTTCACCATTCAGTCATATTGATAGTCTTATGTCCCTTACTAATGGTTGACCCAGAAAAAAGCTAAGAATTAGTAAGATTGGCAGGTTTATTCTAGGGTAGGTTGGGTAACCGGAATTTTTTTCCTAGGCCTTACTACCATTCAGCGTAACACACCAGCTTTGCAGTGTGGCAATCAATCAATCATTCTTGTGGCAGCAGCTGGTTATATTACACTAAGCAGTCTGTTACACCTTACCTTTACATACCCGACTGCAAGCACTGTTTAATGTACAATGTATCTATTGAAGATGTTCCTATTCCAGCAGTTCTTGGTGTCAGAGAATTATGCTCTATCATTATGTGCTAGCCTAGTAAAAAAAAATTCAACACAATTTTTTTTAAATCTTGAAGGTTGATAACTCTTGTACTTGAAGGAATGATTATCTCTTGTTTTCTTTTGTGCTGGTATTGGGTACTTAATAGTTGCTATCTTTCTTAAGCAGTGGATATTCAGGAGATGGAAGACTTGAGTGATTACTTTGAGGAGTCTGATGACGAACTGTCACTCAAAAAAGAGAAGATGGTACCTACTCGAAGACGTAAGAATTTAAAGTTTCTTCATTCCATGATTATAAAAGCCCTTTAGATTTGGTTACTGAAATGAGACAGAACAGTTAGTTTTGATGGTACATGTAAAAAGGCAATGACAACCCTTAACTGCAGAAATGTGATCATTTGTTATTTCTGTGCACATACCTGCAACTCTGGTGGCCTTAAGTGGCTGACACACAACCAAGAGGACATTAGTTTGATTCCTAGCATTCCTGGCTACACATGTACATTGGGCCCCAGGTGTAAAATGGGTACCTCAATTTGATAATGGGGAGGAGAAAGCAGTGGAAGAACATGGAATAAGAGCCCACTGCCCTTATGGCCTTCAAAAGGTTATGGGACTTAACAGCCTAATTTTTTTTCTATCCCCTGGATTTTGAATGGAAATCCTGTCGAAGGAGAAATGATCCTAGAGGGGTCCAAAAGGGTATGCATGCGGGAAAAGTTGAAATCTAGGCCCTCTGAAATGCTATTCCTTTTATTTTGATAGGCAACTTTTGGTAGACTTAGCTTTGTTCAATTAGAATATAGACATTCCAATTTTTGTCCGCCACGGGACGGAATGGGCCAATATTTTTGTCCGTCCCCAGCAGCAAAATTCCGTCAGAAGGTCGGACATTGGCTAGAACCCTGGTTTAACCTTTTTTTCCTTGCAAGTTTCGGTGCTCCCAAAGAAAGTTGACTACAAGCAGCTGGCAGCCCAGAGTGCGAGGGAATACCCCAACAAGTGGTACCGCCCTGTACAGAGGGCAGAGGTGCAGGGACCAGGAAACTCCAAGATGCCGTTTTTCTTCCGCTCCGTCAAGAAGCACGGCGTTGTCTTGCCTCCGCCAAGCAAACCAAAGTGAGTACTGCAAAAACTATCATAGTGTGTACAACTTGGTTACAGCTATATATACTGGTTATCTCTTGTTGCCCCTTTTACACCCATCTTATATCATACTATCTGGATATCATAAGCATGCATACATTGGGGATTGCTGGATCTCATTTTTTAACTCACTGCATTTAGACTGACTGTGGGTACACTGAGTGTTTGTTTTTAGTGTGTCTGTCCATAGTTATTTGAATACACACAGTAGAATTGCAAGAAGTCAGTGATTGGGATGGTGATGTACATTTGTAAAGATAACACTTATCAAAGTGGCTGGAAGTAGAAGTCAGAGGTAGTAGAACTAGTAATTTATCTGAGACATGACAGTCGGATCATGGGTTCATCTATTGTATTTGGCCTGCTTGTTATTGCTTTCAGTCTGTAGGTACATGTATTGTTTTCACCTGCTAGTCACGTACGTTCATTGAAGAGTAACAGGAAGTTATCGATGTATTTGCATGATACATGAACTGAAGTTAAACAGCATGTAACAAATCATTTCATGGAGGCATGAGATCTTGAAACTCATTTTGATGTGGCAGTCTTAATGTATTCCATGGAGTTAAAGGCGAATATCATCATCATCATCTTGAGTTTCTGTTGAATCGTCCTTCAGTCTTCCGTCATCTTCTTCCACTGTGTTTTTCATCTTGCTATCTCCCTTAGCTCTTGGAGTTTCTTTTGTTTTGGGAGACCCAATTTGAGTAAAGGAACTACTTTGTACGAGACCTGAAGGCCACTCAAGGTTACGGGTTACATTGTAACCGTAACAGCATCTCTTCGCCCTAGGTCAGAAATATAATGATTGAGACCAGCCCAATTGCTCACTATGAGTGAGGACTAACTGACCCAATAGGCAATGCAGGGGTTACGAGGGCTGCTCGGGAGATTCCCTACCCCATTTTGGCCGGAATGGTTTGATCCGCTCATGTTCGTACATGTGGCAGGTTCTCTAACGTGCTTGGGGTGTTGCTCTGCCCGAACACGGGACCTCCATCCGAAGGCCGAAGCTAGGTACTCATTTTCACCTGAGTAAAGTGAGGAAAGTCGTATACTTTGTTTTGTTGTAGGAACTTTTTGGAGGTTCTGCGGCACAGCGTACATCTGGAGTACTTCAAGCGTTACCTGATGTCGGAGGGCTCAGAGGCTCCCCTGCTGTTCTGGATTGCTGTGGAGAACATGCGGGTACACAGTAAGGACAACAGGGAGAAACAGGCCAAGTCTACACAGATCGTCAGGAGGTACTTCAGCAAACAGGCTGGGAAAGGTATGGTCTTTGTGTAAATGTTTTTAGATACAGTCAAACCTGCCCAAATGACCACCTCTTCAAGCAACCGCTTCATTATGACTGCTTTTTCTTGTTCTCTATTTGACATAAGTATTGAGCAACCATTTCAAGACAACCAACTGACAAACGCGACGGCAACAGCCAAAAATTGGGACCACACAGGACCAAATCCCTGCCCATAACGGCCGCATCATTTTCAAGCTTGAAGTGTCATTGATTTTCGATTTATATTATGCCTCGGGCATATTGTGGGTTGATACTCTTCAAACCAACCACCTGCACGAAACAAACAGTGTTGTCCGGTCCCTCGGGTGATCATCTTGAACAGGTTTGACTGTAGACAAGTTCAGTTTAACCTGAGATGTCAAACTATGATTTGCACCAATTCCTTCAGCACTACAGAGCAAAGCTAGTCCATCTGAAGTCTTGTGTCCTCCATAGTGGCTTCCTAAGTGTTGATAGTTTTAACTTAAAAGTGTACTATAAACCTGTCAAAAGTGACCATTCAGTATGCAAAAAAGGTCCTTACTGTTCATGATTGATGAAAACGTGCTGTTATTACAGTAATTCCTCAGTGGTAAATGATTGGAACTTCTAACTTGCGACATGTGTAGGTTAATAGGAGTGTGAACAGCACCATGCATTATGTGAGAACAGAAAAATGTTTTAAAACCCTTAAAGAAACCGATTATTCCAAACAATCGCTACAGTTTCACCCAGTTTTTGCAAGCTAGGACATCACCAACAGACTACATTTTTACTGAAGTCACAAAACCCACTTATTTTGCAGGGTGTGGGACATTTCATTAACCACTGCCTTATAAGAAGAAGTCAAATCCAATAATAAGATGCAACTTCAGCTGAATAGACATTAGTGCTACATGTATGTACTACATTGTATTTTGTTTCCCTCGAGAACGTTCTTGCAATTAGCCTTCGGGCATGATTTTGCAAATAAACTTGTTTCTTATGAAGGTTTGAAGTCTTTGACCTCTTATTCCTACCTGTTTCTCCCAGGAGTGGCATTACAGTGTGAAGCTCAGGTGATAAAGGACATCGCTAAGATGGGTAACATCACCCCTGCCATGTTACTGTCTGCACAGGCTGCTGTAGGGAAGTCACTCGGTGATCGCTGGTAAGCAGTAGGGGATTCAGGTCCAGAGGTTCAGGTCCAGACCTGAACCTGGACCTAATTTTCTGTGAATGGATGATACTCAAAATAATAGTCCATTTCACAAGAAATGATTCTGTTTGGTGGAGTGTCCGACATCCATTGGCATTTCAAAATTCTATCTTCATGTACATAAGCAACACTAACTGTCTCTGTTTTAGACCACATTGAACTGTAGAAACTTTTTTGACCTGTAACCCCAAAACAAGTAAATGCCTGCTGACATAGTCTGTTCATTTTTGAATCGGTCCAACAGGGGAAAAAAACGGTGTACCGGTACAAATACGAATAAGCTTATAATTACCTGCCTGAATATAGAGGTATGGGTTTATTCTGTTTGCTTGTGGGAAAATCACTCGGCGATCGCTGGTAAGCAGTAAAATATTCTGATCGCTCCATATAATTACCTGCCTGAATATTGAGGTATGGTTTTCAATTTGTTTGCTTGAGGCAAAGTCACTTGGTGATCGCTGGTAAGCAGTTATTCCAATCGCTCCAAATAATCACTGTACCTGCCTGAATATGGAGGTATGGTTTTTATTCTGTTTGCTTGTGGGAAAGTCACTTGGCGATCGCTGGTAAGCAGTTATTCTGATCGCTTCATATAATCACCCCCCTGAATACAGAGGTATTGTTTTCGATTTCTTTGCTTGCTTTTCCAAAGGGCTTTGTACTCTATTTGAGGTTATAGCCTTCGTAAAATGGAATTTAACCTCATATTTTGTAAATATTGTGATAGTAAAGTTAAATAATGAAATAGTCAAAGAAATATGCAATCGTTGCTGACAGACCAAAAGGGCAGGAACATTATGGGGTCTAGTACAAGGCCTCTAACATGCCCCAAAATGGCTGGGTGTGCTTTGATAAAGAAAATACAGTATATTTTTCATCTCTGTGTCTGTTGACATCTAGGTATGAGAAGTACAGGGATTGTTTCCCAGATGACAGCACCACGGACCTACCAGAAATAGAGCAAGAGGAAGCCGATTCTCCCACAGACAAATCCAAACCCAAAGTCATCAGTCTGAAAGCAAAAACGGTCAGCCAACCTTCCTTTTCCCTGCTTCAAGGTCTTCCTTTAATTAAATATTGTTGTAGAAGGTGTCCAACCAGATAGGGCCATTACAAGACAGTATCTAGAGATTTGAAGAAAAAAAAAGATAAAATCGTGGTAAGTATTGTTTGGAAAAGGGAGAAAAACTTGAAATACCAGCAAAAATTCAGAACTATGTATGGGAAAAGAAATCAATCTTCTAGGGATAGGACAGAATTTCAGTACCAGGGATAGCCTTTCTGTACCAGGGACAGGGATGGCATTTCAGTACCAGGAAAAGGGATAGCATTTCAGTACCAGGAAAAGGGATAGCATTTCAGAACCAAGAAGAGGGATGGCATTTCAGTACCAGGGAGAGGGATAGCATTTATGTACCAGGAAGAGGGATAGCATTTCAGTACCAGGGACAGGGATGGCATTTCAGTACCAGGGACAGGGATGGCATTTCAGTACCAGGAAGAGGGATAGCATTTCAGTATCAGGGACAGGGATAGCATTTCAGTACCAGGAAGAGGGATAGCATTCCAGTACCAGGGACAGGGATGGCATTTCAGTACCAGGAAGAGGGATAGCATTGCAGTAGGAGGTACTGGGATAGCATTTCAGTACGAGGGACAGGGATGGCATTTCAGTACCAGGGATGGCATTTCAGAACCAGGAAGAGGGATGGCATTTCTGTACCAGGGACAGGGATGGCATTTCAGTACCAGGGATGGCATTTCAGAACCAGGAAGAGGGATGGCATTTCTGTACCAGGGGCAGGGATGGCATTTCAGTACCAGGGTCAGGGATAGCATTTCTGTACCAGGGATAGCATTTCAGAACCAGGAAGAGGGATAGCATTTCTGTACCAGGGACAGGGATAGCATTTCAGTACCAAGAAGATGGATAGCATTTCAGTACCAGGGACAGGGATGGCATTTCAGCACCAGGAAGAGGGATAGCATTTCAGTACCAGGGACAGGGATGGCATTTCAGCACCAGGAAGAGGGATAGCATTTCAGTACCAGGGACAGGGATGGCATTTCAGTACCAGGCAGACCGATAGCATTTCAGTACCAGGGACATGGATAGTGTTTCAGTACCAGGGACAGGGATAGCATTTCAGTACCACGGTCAGGAATAGCATTTCAGTAAAAGCGTCAGGGATAGCATTTCAGCACAAGGGTCAGGGATAGCTTTTCAGTACCAGGGTTAAGAGATAGCATTTCAGTACAAGGGACATGTGTAGCTTGTCAGTACCAGGGACAGAGATAGCATTTTAGTATCAGGGACAGGGGCAGCATTACAGTACCAGGGACATGGATAGCATTACAGTACCAGGGACATGGATAGCATTTTAGTACCAGGGACATGGATAGCATTTTAGTACCAGGGACATGGATAGCATTTTAGTACCAGGGACATGGATAGCAGTTCAGTACCAGGAAGAGGGATATTATTTCAGTACCAGGGACAGGGATAGCATTTCAGTACCAGGAACAGGGATAGCATTTCAGTACCAGGGACAGATAGCATTTCAGTACCAGGGACATGGATAGCAGTTCAGTACCAGGAAGAGGGATATTATTTCAGTACCAGGGACAAGAATTGTATTTTAGAACCATGGACAAGGATACCATTTCAGTACCAGGGACAGGGATGATAATTCAGTACCAGTGAAAGGGATAGCATTTCTGTAGCAGGGACAGCATTCAGTACAAGACAAAGACATGTTCTACCATATGAAGCCAATAGCCTTTCTCTTGTTTCTCTCCTGCAGAGAGCCATCTGTATTGCCATAGTTCGATCCATCATCGGCCTGAGACATGCCTTACATAGGAGACTACAGAGTCAGGAGTTCGAAGACTATCTGAGGGCTGAGAGCTTTAGACCCAACTCTGCAAGTAAGAAGATTTTTATTGGATATGGTCAAATCTTTATCTGTTTTGAACTGTAATGATTTACATACACATTGGAATTTTTTACAAAGACAAAATGTTTCGAACCTGGACCCGGACCTGATTGTGAATTTGAAAGCTTGTGAATGGGCGATACAAAACAATGGTTCATTTCTCTACAAAGGAATCTGTTTGGTAGACTATATGACTTCCGGGATCCACTGGAATTTTTCAAATCCTATCTCCATGTTACTTACACTTAGTGTTTCTGTTAGCTTGACCAGGTTTAACTGCAAAAACTTTATAAAAATGACTAAGTTCATCATTGTTATGGTTTGAGTTCTCAGTTATATTACTTTTGAATCTAAGTTCATTATTGTTATGGCTATATTGAAATCACTTTTGTTATTTTTGCTGTCATTTTGTTGGATGGTCCCCCAACTCTTGTTTGTCTTTGTTTATTTGAAAACCCAATAAAAAAAATAATTTAAAAAAATAATTTTAAAAAAAAATGACTATCAACTCTCTTCTACTTTGCTCAGTTTTAATGTTTGTCCCATTCTTCATGAATGAAAAATAACAGCAATAGTAATACCCACATTTTAAGGAGCTTATAATATAAAGGCCAATTTGCTAACACCAGAAAGTTGTGAATGGTTTCATTAATGGTAAAAAATTGCTGAGTTATAATTTTTTTTCTTTCCAAAAAATAGGAGCGAACGAATCCGTGAACCCATCAATTAAATTGGTATGGCCTAATACCTGTGCAGAATAGTGAAATTTGATGTTGATGTTGTATATAACTTCATGTTTGATGCATGTTTATGTTTGTGATGGGCCTTAAAAACAGTTTCTGTTGTCTTTACTTCACTCCATAAGATATTGCTACCCCTAACCAGCCAAAGATCAAGGACTTCGAGACCACCGAGTTCTTAGACTTTGAGGATAAGGAGAAAGAGAAGAAACCTCGGCTGACAAGACGGTTCATCTCAGGTCGAGTCATCTATGTGGAGAAACTGCCAAAGGATGTGGCTTTCTTTAAGGAAGTGGAATGGTAAGTAATCTCTAGTACTGTGCTATTTCTCCATTATATTACATACATTTGTTACAGTATTTCTTCCACCCTCAAAAAATGTATGTGAGAAATCTCCATTGCAACATCCATTGCAACATCCACCAGTATAATGTAAACTGTGTATCCTGTATAGAAAATTATTTAGATTGTGCATACCTTTGTACCTTAGGATACTTGTCATTGGCATTGACAATCAAGTTTATTCATGCCCTAAATGCAGGACAGCAATGCTATGTTTTCTTACTTACTATCTTTATCCATAGTTTACGAGGGGTGATCAATAAGTTCTCGGCCTAACCCAGAAATAATAAGCACAACTCAAATTTTGAGGCACAACTTTATAGTATGAAGCCTTTTATCCATATCCGCCAAATTTCAAATCAATGCAGTCATTACTTTCCAGGCATTCGTTTTTTGCAAATCAGGTAAGTGGTGAGAAAAAAGAGGTGTGAATTGTGATCAGACATGTTTGGGTCGAGTTCCCCATGCCGTAAATTAACAGAAGACATTGTCAAAATGTTTGATAATGATTCTCCTCCTATTTCAAGCAAAAAAAATTGGGTGTCTGACTTCCAGCAGCGCAAGATGACCCGCCACATCAGGTCAGGTCAATTGTCCACGTTTTTTTCCTTCTCCCTTACCTAACATTACTGGGTGTCGCCTGCAAAGTAATGATCACAATAATTTGAATTTTGGTACAGATTTTATACTTGACATCTATGCTTCGAAATCTGAGCTGTGCTTATTATTTCTCCGTAAAACCGAGGACTTATTGATAATCTCACGTACTTGTATAAAATCTTATATAAATGTATACCAAAATTCAAATTATTGTGATCATTACGTTGCAGGCTACACCCAGTAACGTTAGGTAAGGGATAACGAAAAAAAAGTGGACAATTGATCTGCAACCTGAGTTGTACGGGTCAAGTTGTCTGATCACACTTCACCCTTCTTTTTCTCGCCACTTACCTTCTAATCTAGAAAAAACGAATACCTGGAAAGTAATGACTCCAATGATTTGTAATTTGGAGGATATTGATAAAAGGCTTCATACTATAAAGTTGTGCCTCAAAATTTGAGTTGTGCTTATTATTTCTGGGTTAGGCCGAGAACTTATTGATCACCCCTCGTACACGCGTCTTCTCTCTTCTTAAAACATGTGTAAATGGTATTGCAGAGTTTTTTCGTTACATTGTAGTTACATGATGAGGTTTGATATTTGAACATGTCTTCCTTTGCTAGGTGTGCATATTTCTGTTTTACATTAGCTAACTATTATATCTTTGTACAGTAAGCATTCTCGAACAAAAGTACTTTGTTTTCTATGTACATTTTGTTCGTATCACAAAACATATATCGTTATATTTATATGTTGTAGTTTTTAGGGCCTTCACACTGAAACCGAATCAGCAGGAATCAAGCAGAACCAGCCGGAATGAAGTATTTACAAAATGTGCCACATTCGGGGCCATTCAGGTGGAAATCCAAAAAGAACGGGCACAAATAGCTGGAATGCAGTTAGAACACACTACGAATTGCTAGGAATAGAAAAGAATTTTCATTCCGACGGCATTCCAGCTCATTCGTGCTCTCGTGTGAAGGGGGCTTAACCAACAGTCCAAAGAAAACGAAATAAATTGTTTTGTAAAACTGTGATTTCCTGTTGTTTTCTCCAGCTACAAAGCCCTAGCAGATGAGGTAGCTAAGAATGCCAGTGCGGGTGAATACTCCATGGATGAGGATGAACTGTTAAAGAGGAAGGCCTCTGCCATCATCAAGTGTTTCCTTGAGTCATCATTTCCTCCAAAGGTCCAGGTATGCCAGTTGTCATGTTTGCATGGTTAAGGTCTCGGTTCGGAGTTTTTTTTACGATTCGGGGCCGATTTGACTGTCTCTGAGAAAAGCACTAGCGCTTTTCAAAACATCATTTTTCGGACAATTTAATGTTTCCGATAGAAAAGGGTGCCTTGTCGCTGACCGACAGACTCATTTGACATTTTCTGTAGAAATGTAATTTTTTGTTAAAACCATCAAAAATATAAGCTTTTCACCCCAAAATTGCTAATTTAGGGCCATTATTTGTACACGGTAAAAATGTCAGTTTTCTGGGATAATGACTAATATGGCAATAAAGGTCAAGACTTCTTCTGTATACTGAGTAAAAAGGAAGAAAAGTTATCCGATATGTTTTCCGCGAGCTCCGATGGCGCTAAAACACCCGAAACGCACATAGAACCCACATAGAAATTCCAAACCGGAACATAAAGTGGTCTGCAAACTCTCCCACTCTCCCCTTCATAATCTGTGGAGTCTGCGGCCTGAATTCGCACTCAGGTCTAGACACGAGTGGAAGAGAGTTGGCTTTGTCCTTTTGAAGAGGGGCTCTACCCCATCCCTGTAGAGGAGGGAGGTCCAGGCCTTAAGCGACAAATAGAAATAAAGTAATAAAAAACCAACACGGTTATCAAGAAGAGTATGGGTGACCTGGTGTGGTTGGCCCAAAACAAGAAACAGCAAGCCGCATTGAACTACCAAAAGTTACTTGAAAAAGTATCTTTATTTCAGGCCCTTGGGAAGATGTAAAATCATGTGAATCATGAAAATTTGAGTTGTTTTATTTCAACAGTGACTCTTCACTGTAAAATTATCACACTGCAAATATGCTTTTGTGGTACAGTACTACAACTTAGATTTTAGTATTGCAACAACATTAAAACCTCTGTACACTCCTTCCACAGGTCTCAAAATTCTCAATGACTTATTTTGGACTCCATTTCTTTCCAAGGAAGTGGTTTATATCTGGATTTTGTTTGATCAAGCATCAAGCTTTTTCTGACAAAAGTCATTTGAGTCAAAATCAAATCAGCTTTGATAAGGAAAACTGGATATTTAGAAGCTTGTCTAAAGAGAAAAAATAAATGATAAATCAAGGTTTTATGCATTGCAATATTTGATGAATATTTGTGTGTGTGTGTGTGTGTGTGTGTGCATGAGTATGTGAATGTGTGTTTATGTGTGTGTATTCTATTAGCTATTAGTTGTTCGTTTACAATGACCGTAAAATGTGTGTCGCTCCAGATAAACATCCCACCAGAAATGGCCTCCCATATCATAGCGGACTGGAACCGTGGTTTCTGCGACCGGGGGCTGTTCTATGATGCAACAATGACCATTTTTCCCACCCTGGTGCACTTCTGGAAAAAGTGTGTACTCTAAAGACTGAGTGATAACTACAGCGTATCCCTAAAATGATAAAGATATAGAATACAACTGTACACAAAGGGCCCAAGTAAGTAAGTAAGTAATTGCATCAAAATTCATTAAGCACAAGTGCAACATACCATGTTTTAAAGAATGTGATAACAACAGCCTAAAATGTATTTTTTGTAATCCTTTTTAGTAGAATGACTCAATAGACACCTAAGGGAATTGGTCAAAAGTGAATAAAAGTGACCTGTTTTTTTTTCTTTTCTAATCAAGATTTATTTCTTTTGTAGGTTTTGCCGTGAGAAGAACAACCTCTCAGCCCAGGAAGATTGGAGACTGTCGCTGAAGAAAAAGACATTTGAGTTCCCAGACTACCTGAACATCAATACAAAGTCACCTTATACCAAGATTCCTGGGATCTCATGTACGTTATGCACCAAGTAGCAGTTACTTATGCAACTGGATATTGAAAACAGTAGGGACCAATCAGTGCCCTCTTCGAAAATTTGGACCAGAATCAAATATTCCAGGAGTTAGAGATGTCAAAGTTCCCAGACGGAATAGCAGAGAAGCAACTATCTAAAGTGTAATCAACAAATGTCAGAGGGTTGTAGCCAGCACCCGTCCTTCTGTCCTTTGATGGAATTTTGCTGCTGGGGACGGAAAAGAATTTTGCCCATTCCGTACCGTGACGGACAAAAATCAATATAGTAAAGATATAATAAAACTGTCTCCCTTGTGTAATTTTTCACCCAAACAGATGCTGTTGAACAGCTTACTATAGTCTACCAGCAAAATGTACACCTCAAAATGTGGAAATAGCATTTTAGAGGGTCTAGATTTCAAAATTTTCCTGAGGTAGCATGACTCTGGACCCCTTTAGGAACGTCATGTCAAAGGTGCAACGTCTCTCACCTTGGACGCTCAATAGGATTCAAAATTGAGGGGATGGAAAATAGTTTCAGGCTGGCTACAACCCTGCAGTTGACAGTAATACAATACTGCATTTTTTGTTACTCAAGAAGCCCTTAACTAATCAAATCTGACTTTCTCCTTCTTCCTCAGTTTCGGACCCCCCGCGGCTCCTGTTCTCCATGGCACAAGGCCCCCGACTCATCACTCCCCCCAAGCTGCCCGAGAACAGCGATGACGTGCCTGAAGAACTCATGGTTTACCTGTCTGCACGTGGGGAAGTTGTCAGGGGGGTCTCCCCAAATGCTTTAGTACGTTAGGGTCTATCCGGTTTAGCGTCCGTTGTTCCTTGTCCGAAGTTGGACGTTTCGTCAAGTCGTTTCAGTCTGATTGCTGCCCTCCATCCGTCTCTGTCAAGAGTGTTCGCTTTTTGCAAGTCCAGTTTTCTAAGATCTTCATTGACACTGTCTACCCATATCTTCTTGGGGTGCCCATGTTAGGCCATAGTGATTTCATTATATGGATGACACCCTCTAGGCACCGCAAAACTGATGCAAGAAAGAAAGACTTCATTATGAACTCTAAGTGGTCTAGAAGATAGAAGAAATGAATGAAGAGATAGAACAAATTTGGTATACCAAAAAACAGCCTCCTTCTTTGAATTTGATATTATACAACATTAGTAGCCAATTTCCAGTATTTAGTAGCCAATTTCCAGTATTTGTTTACAGTTTGCGGCATGTTCATGCGTTTTCAAGCTAAGTCCTTGTACAATCTACAGTATAGTCACAAACTTTTTTTTTTAAATGGACAAAAATTGATGCAAGCAGATGTCATCCATGTAGTCTTAGTGACAATGCAGAACGATGTCTGTGAAAATGAACTTGTTCCAGTTCAATGTTAGAACAACGCAGGGAAACATGTAACAATGGAACTTTTACACCTGAAATTGGTACATAGTAGTAGCTTTGCAAATGTTGTGGTTTGAATAAATCACTCAGCACACTTTGTTGTAGTTCACTTCTTTTTATTCTACAAAACTATTTGCTGTGCTACATTTATGAAGGAAGAACATCTAGGTAAACAATATTCAAATACAATTCAATGTAAACAACAGGTTTTGAACGTTTTTTCCCAGTTGTAGATATTGAATTGTGTTTGAATATTTTCTGTGCTGGTTAAACAAAACTGTAGCGTAGGAGAAAGGGGGAAACATCGAACACGAACACCGAAGAGATGTGGTGAAAGATATACATGTAGTATTCTTCATTCCAAGCTACTCATGTGTTCTCTATCACAGAATTTTGGATCTTTTCTTGACAGCCATACGCAGGTCATGCAACATGCAACATGCAACTCGTGGATTTTAAGAAAATATACACACAAGTGTAGGGGTGGGTACCGGTACAGTAAATTCAGGTACGGTCCAAGTCCAGAAGATCAGGTTCGGACCTGAACCTGGACCTAATTGTGAATGGGCAATACACAAAACAATGGTCCATTTCTCTACAACTGATTATGCTTCGTGGAGTATCCTATCTTCGCGCATGCTGCTTCTTTTATTAAGTTGGACCAAGCTTGACCGTAGAAACTTGATAAAAATGACTATCAACACTCGTCTACTTCACCCTCGCTATTTTTGGGGCCAATAAGCCTCAAAACACTTGAACACTTGCCGCCATAGTGTCGATATAATCTGTTCATTTTGTAATTGGTCCAACATCCGGTCCACAGAATTTTTTCAGGTCCGTTTTTTCCGGACCGGTCCAACAAGAAAAACCGGTTTTGTTACGGTACATCGTACCGGTACCCACCCCTACACAAGAGTGAAGGGGCCTTACCAAATGATGACAGTGGCACAAACGTTCAAATTCGATTGATTTTATTTCAAACTTCTTCGGGTAACTGAAGCCAGTGGGTGTGATCTGATACGTTTCCAGGAATCAAGTTTGATCAACAAAGAAGAGATTTCCTCACATCAAGTTCTACGTCAGTACAGCAGAGGGATTCGGGTCTGAATCACGGCGGGTCCGCTACCCTTCGGTGGCGACACCTGGCGGACCCAGTTGGGACGGTAACCTCCCTTGAAGCCAACGAAGGCGAAGCTCGCTGAAATCAGATTAACAACAATTGTTTCAATCTTCCGTTTACTTGGTAAAGCCTTTCACACTAATTTATGGTATCTTTATCGATTAAAACCGGTGCAATGGCCTAGTGGTTAGAGTGTTCGCCTTGCATTCGGTAGGTCGTGAGTTCGATCCCCGGCCGAGTCATACCAAAGACTTTAAAAATGGTACATGCTGCTTTCTCTGCTTAGCACTCAGCACTAATGAGGAAGAGTATGGAAGTTAAACACACATCACTACCAGCGGACCAGCCCCCTGCTGTAGTGACTTGCACATGTGTGGCCCAAGGGCTACAGAAATGGAGATGGGCGCCACCCCTACGCATCTGTTTCTGATGTACGGGCAACTTTTTATCGATTAACTATAGTTTGGGCAATATAGGTAGGTACAATTTTTTTCAAAACAATGAATTACCGCTTTTGTATATTAACTAGTACAGAAGCAAGGTTCAGCAGATGAAATTTTATAATCATTCAAGGCCGTTTGACATAATCTTGCTGGTGCAAACGGACTTTGGTGGAAGTAACTGTGTCTGCATGTTGGAAATCAAAACGCAAACCGACGTAGCTCATTATCAGTGTAGCGCTTTCTGTGACAACTTCTTATCAATACGAAGTTCCCCTTCCAAAATAACAGTATTGCTTGTTTCGGAATGTACGTGTAGGATGTAGCTGACACCAAATTCAACCCCACTTGTATGAATTATAATCCTTTGAACTCGTGGTATGCATCCATTGACTCTATTACTCAATACAAGATTATTTAAACAACTCGACACGTTTTGAAACTTCGATTCAGTTGTTGGAGTTTTACATTGGATGAATGCATATTCCTCATCAGTGTATCGATTACATTGTACTGTTTATACTTATGGTGTAAACCTCTGTGTGCAATGTAAATATGACTGAAATATCATCATTACTAAATGTATGCATCTATAGACTGTTCTGTTTGGTTTGATTTGATTTGATGTATCTCTGTTCCTTACCATTATTCCTGATCCTGATCCCAGGCTCCTCTGCTCCGACCTCCATGAGAGCTGACAGACAGTCCTGTGCGTACCGGGTATTCCCGTACACACTCGCGAGTACGATAGAGCTGTGCAATATACAAAATATACAATGTCGTACACATTACATATGTTACACACTCGTTCCGGCATCACAAACGAGTATGATACACACACTGTTTTAACCTCAAGAAAAGGATTGTGAGAGTTATACAAAGAAGGCACACTAAGAGGGTATACAAATATGACAGAAAAGAGTAAGACAATTAAGATTCGTGAACGTTTTTAACCCTATCCAGACTTGGGTGGGCGGCAACTTTGACGCCGTATAGCTTCCAAACGGCTCTTACTAGAACGACCAAACTTGGTGACTTCTAGAATATTGTTGGCAACATTTAAAAAAAAGAGTAAGTTTACAGTTTTTCGTGTTGCCATGGCAACGGGTTTCTGAAAGGCAATTTTTTTTTAAATCAGTAATTTTGGTTTGATAATTGGTATTTTAAGGTTTTCTTGCTACGGAAGTCTTGTAACACTTAAATATTGATAAGAAACCTTTATTGGTAACTTTTTGTGTGAAATATTTAGGTATTATGGGAATTCCCCGTTTTGGCCAAAAAATCAATTAATGACGTCATAATTACGGCATATTACGTCATAATGATATAAAAATTTCAGAAATTATAAAACTCGACGAGCATATCACCCCCTGCAAATTTGGTGAATGTACAGTAAGCCGTTTTGAAAATACGAAGGGTGGGTAGAATGAGCAACCCCCCCCCCCCAGTCCAGGGAATGCCAAAAAAGCCCAGTCTGGATAGGGTTAAATGAAAGGTTATTTGCAAGTTCTTGCCAGAAGGCCAATTGCAACATGGAACATATAGTAAATATACATGAAATAAGACAATTTGGTATATCTATATGGTGGTCCCAAGGAATCCCTTACCAAGTCATAACAAGTTATTGGCAACAACATAACATAGCGTATATCATCGGCCATATATTGGTATGGTTCCTCAGAGCTTCTAACTATGGGGGGAAACATGTACAGACTTTTGATATTTTGTTCTTGCCACAAAAGCGCCACCTATATCGGCTACTTGCAGTGGCATTCCATTCAGAAGCTCTGAGGAAGATGTCTAATAGGCACCGAAACATAAGGCTCCGGTCTTAATTCTCAACCCGGGGCCCGGCCTGGTAGCTTTCGGAAACAAAACATATGATATAAAGGGCTACAAAACACACAGAACGTAAAAGAACACTCATGAGCATAATTTGTGTATATTGAGTGATATGATAAGAACGGGGCTCGGTTTGGAAATGCCGCAAATGGGACACTTAGCCTAAGCAGGTGAGACTTCACTGGTTGTGTGAAAGAAAACCCCAAGGCCGCACCTAAGTTTGGTTTAAAAGATGGGTCTTACTTTTTGGGAACGTCATTCCGAAGGAAGCTGGCGAAAGCGGCGTCCTCTGCAGGCTCCCGATTGGTCCTGAAGACGACGTGGTTAATCACACTTCCGGTATGGGCGTCCACGACGACAACGTTAAACCCCCACAAGTTGTTAGTAGAAATGTAAGACACTCCGTTCACCTGAAACAAAGCGATTATTGGTAAAGAGGAATCTTTCAACACGTTCTCAAATATTCAATTTCTAAACTAATGATTTTTACAATTATAATTTTGGAGACTAGTCTTCATGATGGCAACGAAACCATTTAAGCTGCAATAGAATTGAAAGGTACAGAATCTAACATAGATTTTGCTATCTGCCAAACATCAGAGACTATGGCACAATATGCAAAAACTGGCATGATGTCAAACACCTTCCTCATAGCTTCTAACTGGAGGGGGGATACAAACTTAGCAACATTTAAGATTTTGTCCTCACCACAAAAGCGCCACCTATATTAGCTACATGCAGCGGCGAGAAGCAACATTCGATGTTTTTCAAACTAACCGTGATGGCAGCAGACGGACCCGGGAGGTCAAAGTCGGCGTAGCCGCGTGACACCACTGTAACGTCAATGAAGGCGCCATTTTCCTCAAGAAGAATCGGTTCCTACAAATAGAAACAAATATAACTAACGATATCTCATTTCATACCTTCGCGAAATAGCTTTTAAATTCCCTGTTTTACTTCAATCTGAAGGCTTTTCTTGCTTACGATAATCTTCAATAATCTCTGAGCTGTCTTTTAAAAGTACACTGTGGAAAAACACATGTCATGAGATCTGGAAAAGTCTGGACTCGGGAATATTTCTTGCAACCGTTATGACACCTTTCGGGCACTCTTGACCCAACTTCATGTTAGTCATCTCCGATGTGCATAATAATTGCACACACTCCATGGCAATCAAATATACCAACTGATTTATTTTCACGTTGGTAACTCCAAACTCATTAACCAATGATATCCTTAGCTGTTGAAATACAATTACGGTTTAATAAAATAATTCTAAATAAAAAGGAAATTGATCAAATTGGAATATTGTCCACTAAAAACATACAGACAACACCGAACACCATTAAACAGGAAGAATAAAGGTTCAGAAACTTGAACTATGCGGCTCCAGATGTCTCACTGCGGGATGACTGCGGTGCGATAGATGTCGGTTAGCTGAGGAAGATCCATTCTACAATATGATACAGACAACAGCGAAGACAGTACTTTCTTGACAAAGGTAAAAAACTACCTTAGCCCCACAATCCCTGCACTGGGCACTACTGAGCATCATGGGAAGGCCAGGAGATGGTGACAGGCTATATTTGGGGTAGGCTGACGTCATGCAGTCACTGACGTCATCAGATGTCATGGTCGCCTGGATGTATATACTCTCACACCCCATGTTGGAGCAGTAGCTGTATGCCTTATCACCAGTCCTGGCGTAATGAGCAAGCACCTTCACGAAAAGAAGGCTACATGGAAAAAAATATCGATTAAACTGGAGCAAAAGACGATAAGAGTTTATTGGTTACTGAAGCGCATGCCTATGAACTTCCAAATAGTCTGAAATCACCTTTCCTTTTCCGTATCTGTATCTTGGGATGTTGAAATCACCCAAGGCTATGCATGAGAAGCGTCTGCATGAGGGCTGTGGTCTCCATTCACGAAAGGCAATTACACAAAAAAGTTGAGTGGTTGTCTCACATACGTTTACAAGTGCGCACAAATCAGGAGCGCGGACACGCCACTACATACACTGAGTTACAGAGAGACGGAGACAAAACAATGCTTCAGCCCTTTCAGAAGGTACTCCTATTACCCTGTACTGTCGTCCCAATAGTAGTTAAACCCATCGCCTTGATCCACCTGCGCCAGGTCCGCTGCAGCTGTCAGCTGTTGCCAGTTGCTCTGAACACCGGTGACGCGGTTTTTGATGATGTACGTCACATAGAAGCTGGTGCCTGGCGGGTAACAAAAACCCAGACGGACCCAGTTGTCCCTGATGATAAATCATACAGCTCATGTGAAAACGTGTAAGGATAGACCTTTAAATGATCTTGTTGATTCTTCCACAAATACTAAGACAGCTTTTGTATATCATTCTGTATATCGTCTATGACAACACGTGTTGAAGTAAGCCCAGTTTTTGATAGTTGTAATATATGGATGAAAAAGAATCCTAGATTAGATATATCAATGGACATAACACATTAAATTGTAAATTTGCTGGAATGACATGAGAACAAAATCGACCATTTGTGAACATGAGTACTCATTTTCAAGATGATTTCCTTGCTTTTCGCCACAATTACAATTCTCTACTGACTTGATTCTGTTGTATATGTACAACCTTTTGATTCTGACTTGCAGTTTTAATAGTTAACGAAACTTATTTTACATTTTCAAGATACTGATCTAGAAGCTAAATAATCTTGCTAACATTTAATCTTCAGCAAAGAAAAGCGTACTTGTTAAAGTGAGCGGGATAGATCCTGATCCTCTCAGGCGCCCGTCCGTCCCAGTGCACGGTGTAGGACTTGTCCACGGTCACCACTGGGTTGTGCTTTTGCTTGTTGGACGGTGATTGGTTGAGCCCCTCTAGAGTGACAGGGTGACCAGGGTACTCGTCACGTGTGAGGATCATACTGTTGGTGCCGGGCCTCTCTACCTGCATGAACAGCTGGGTGAGGGCAAAAAACGATATAAGAACAAGGAGGCGGTGGGCGATACCGACTTCTAGGTACCTTAAACCCACTCCTAACACTGTGTTTGCGGAAAGTCACGTGATAAAAAGTGTGCGAGAATACCTGACGACAACTGAAGGGTCGTTCAAATTTTCAAATACATTGTATACATTGTATACTGTATATGTGAAAGCTAAAGATGGTGTGAGAATACCAGAACGGAGGGCGATACCTACTTCCTAGTATCTGGCATCTCTAACCTACTCTGAGAAGTCACATGATAAAATAATGATCCAGCACACTTGACGGAGACTGAATGACATTTAAATATAAAGTATGAACAGTCTGAATGTGACGGTGGGCAATGTCAACTTCCTGACATCTTATTCTACTCCTAACATAAAGAGGAGAAGGGGCGTCGGACCTTACCGACTTCCTGTCATCTTTTACCCAGCCTTAAGGTAAAGTCACGTGAAAAAGGATGTGGGTCAAATATTCTTAAGTTTTTATTCTACTGTGTGCAAAGTGTTCTTCGACAATTTTTTGTCAAATCAACCTGTTTTCTGTCAAAAATAGTACATGTTTCACTCTGACATTCTGATATGAGTGTATAGCTTCTGGGTATAATGGAAGGAATTCAGGATGACTTGTAAAAAAAAAGAGAATTAATTCAAAAGAGAATTGCAAGATTCCAATGTCTATACAAATGGAAGACAAACCATAGCGTAGTTGTCGTTGCATATCATAGCATTCCAGTCCGGCCGGTCCACACATCCGGGGTTTTTCGCTAGATGGTTGCCGATGTTGAAAACATGGCCGCCGACATACCCGGTAACGGAGCCGTCCACGTCATGAAAGGAGCCCATCATGTCACCCTCACGGTCCATCTGGCCGAAATATCTGTCGCCGCGAGCTCCGAAGTTCACCCGGAGATCGACCTGATATGTGGAAAAGTAATCACCCAAATAAACATCTTAAACGGACTTCTTTAGAATGGGGGAGTCCAAAAGAAACTACGTGTACTGAGGGAAGTGCTTACTTTAACAATCGATATAAAAGGTGTAAAATCCGCGTAGAGGATCAAAAATTAACATAATATCTTAGATACGCAAACCTATGTTTGGACATTAAAATAAGGAGGATCTGTTGTCCAAAGAATGAATTGATAGGCAAGTGACATGAAGAAAAAGATTAGGTTGTTCAATAGAAAAAACTAAACTAAAAACAGGTGTCATTTGAGTCTTTGACGTAACATCAACTCTCATAATTGCACCAGGGCCATAATACCGCCACATAAAATTGTTCTAGAGGCCTTCTCAAGATTGTCCTGAAGAACTGATTAATCTTAAGTGCACATTCATCAGAATTAGTGATGTTGCATTCAATTTGGTACATCTCTTTAAATCACTTTTAATGCACATATTTTTCTCATGTGGTAGTATTATGCATTCATTGCACCCAGTGGAATTAGAAATGTTGATGTAACTAGGATGCAGATCTTTGCAGATCTTTCATTCTTGTAAATTAAACTGTACAAGGAAAAAAAGTTTATTGTTACAGGGTCATTCATACTTTTTATTTTCAAAGTCTGATGAATAAAGAGCGATTATCTCTGCTTCATACCTCTTCAAACTTGGCATTGTTGACTTGCTACAACCCCAGTGGAATCGTGACAGTTTATGATATCAGGATCCAGACCTTTTCCGCACCAACAGTGGCATTAATATATTTTTATTTCAAAGATTGATGAGTAAAGAATGATTATCTCTGCTCCATACCTCTTCAAACTTGGCACCGCTGACTGCGTTAGTCACCGCCATTTGGAACTGGTTCTCCAGCTGGAAGCCGAGGGCGCTGACCCCAGGTCGGGCCGAGGTCACGTGGTAGTTCCTGAACGTGCAGTTCTCGATCGCGATTGGTCCGTCGTAGATCTCGAACGCACGATATGGGTATTGTCTGCAACGTGGGATACATTTATGAAAATTGAAGACTTATATTATAACTTATATGACTTATAATCCAATGCTGCGTCCCATTTGCACCGGTGTCCTCATGGGGTACGGGTGTAGCCCCGGTCAGGCCCCGGATAGGCTAACCTCATATTTCCAAAACGCGGCCCGACCGGGCTGTTGTGACATTGAAACATAGAACTGTATGCGTAATTTTATTTTAAAAATACATACAAATAATACCCACGACAAATCTCTTTAAGTCTTGTGTAGTTTGGTGTCTTTTTTATCATAGTTTTCTTTACCGAAAGCTGCCTGGTAGGGCCCCGGTTTTGAAATGTGACGTAGGCCATACAGGGGTACCTCTTAGCATTTTCACGTGCGAGTTTAAGAAAATCCGGTCGTGCCCTAAAATAGCCCAGAGTCAGGGGGTCACATAGGGGTTACATCCGAAAGTGAAAAAAATTCGAAATGGGAATTAGTATAATACGTCATAGGTCATGTCACGAGTGATGCCATTCTCCTGAGTATATATTTATCTATTTACGTAGAGTCTTAGAACTCCGCTTGGTTAGAAACTACGAGGGGCGTTCAAGAAGTAATGACTCTGACCATTTTCTAGTTGTCTGATCTAGATGAAATTTTGCATGTGTAATGATTCATATCTCTATAGTTCATGTTGCAAAAAAGAGCTCCGAACTAATTGTGGTTTTTGATTTACTGGTGTTTAAACTGAGTTAGGTGTGAAATGGACCAGGAGTGAAATGGAGCCAGTTGAGTGTCGCGCAGTGATCCGGTTTTTGTATTTGAAAGGACGCACACCAAAGGAGACTTTTGATAAAATGAAAGAAACTTATGGTGATGATGCCCCATCATATGACCTTGTAAAACGCTGGCATCCTGAATTCAAACATGGCCGGAAGTCTGTGGAAACAGCTCCCAGACCTGGTCGTTCCTCTTCTGCCATTGATGAGGCATCTGTTGGAGGACCGACCTGGGGTGTCCTACAAAAACGGTGTCCAGAGCTGCATTAAACGATGGGAGAAATGCATAACTCTGGGTGGTTCCTATGAAGAGAAAGACTAATAACTGTGCCAAGTTTCATTAATCTCCTGCTATGGGAAACGAGTCAGAGTTATTACTTATTGAACGCCCCTCGTATGACCTTAGCAACCATACTTTCTAAATGACGGGATTTAGAAAACTCCAAAGTATCTTTGTTTTTTTGTTGCTCAGTGTACATGTTAGATTCTGTTTTGTGTTCTCCAAGCGAATCCTACGGTAGCACAATATAGTATCAAAAGCGGGTAAAGGATTCGAGTAGTATTATGGTACTGTAGGATCTGCTTGGAGATTATCTGTTTTGTCCTTTATGGGCAGGTGCATTTTTCTGGAGGTTTGTTGAAGCAGCAACGTCTTACCTAATCTATAAGAGATCCTACGGCATGAAAAACTGGCAGAGGAGATACGCCGGCATAGGAGTGTGCTTGGCTACTACCTTATGCTACCGACTTCTTGTTCTGGACACCTGTTTTCTCTACGAAACCTGTTGGTCGTCCAAGGCTAACTTTGAAGAAGCTTATTGAGTTAGAAACTGGACTGGATGGTCCGGAACTTCTCGCAGCGATGAATGACAGACTATACTGGAGGTCAAACTTCACCTCATCATGAGGATGACAAATGATGATCATGCTACCATAGGATCTGCTTGGAGATTACGTCTTACCCTCCCCGTGAAAGTGTCCTGAACCTCCCGTCAGCCCCCGGCCCCCAGGTGACGTCCTGTCCGCGGTCCCGACAGTTCCCCAGGTTCTCACTCTCCCCCACAAACACGCAGTTACTCAGCACCTGGCGGGAACCCTCGTCTCCTGATCCCATCGGACCGCCTTCACTATCAGTGAGGAAATCCAAGATAACATAAAATTGATGCATGATAAGCTGATAAAAAAGGTAATTTAAAAGGTAATTCAGAAACACAAACCTCAAATAAGTAAACAGTATAGTATCTTGAATATCATCATACTTTTATCAGTATATTTCTAATAATATGTATACTGCAGTTTGAAATATGACATCATGAAAATACATTGACAGTAAAAAAGCAATGTGTTGTAATTCAAAGGAAGTCGACAGAGGGAAATCCACTTCTTTCTTACACCATGTACCAGAACCAGAAGTATAGAGACGGGACCAACAAAACTACACGAACAAAATAATTCTAAAACAGAAAAGCTTGCGGATTTTGAAGGATACCTTGCGAATGTGAAATCCGTGGTGTCGGCAAGCCTAGAAACAAACAAAATAACATTTGTCAGAACTGGAATATGAAAGTGTAATTAAAATCTTTAAAAACGGCGTCGTCATAAGCATTACGGCCACGCATAGGGGCATTAGCATCGATACATGCAGTATCTTCGAATAAAAGTCAATTTGTGACGGTATTAAATTACATGATGTTATGATGTTTGAAACGTTAGATCCGATTACCGACAAACTTTCCATCATTCATTAGCTCGTTCATTGATCATTCTCAAACTTTTAGAATAATGTCAATCAATGTGAATGTGTAGTTCACAAGTATTGTATGGTGTCTGTTTCTATATGTGTCCAGGGAGTCCTGAAAAACAGGCTGAAGCCTGAGCGATATACTCTGGTAAAACAAATAAAATGAATGAATGAAATGAACCGTCCCATCCAAAGAGTCTCTTTATTCAATGACCCGCCAACCCCCATAAAACTATTCACGGAGTATTACTACACAACTTACGCGCAGTTTTTGATGACGATGTCTCCTCCCCTGAGCCAGCCGCCCGTCATGGAGTTCTTGTACGTCACGAACCCGTCAAACACCGCCGGCACGCGGGGCTTGCTGGGATCGGCGTCCACGTGCGGACGGAACCTGCAACGGCGTCACGTGACGGGATCGTGTCAATCATTGGATATATGGCTGTATCTTTACACCAATGTTTTTATGTTACCTTCACAGAAGGGAACATGTCTGTTTTTGCTTTGTTTCTTCTTCTTTTCCGCACAAATAAGGTCAACGACCTGGACCAGACGGCTGTCACCATGGTGACCGGTAAAGTAGCAGGCACCATGTGGTGTTCGGTTACATAATGTAGCAAATGTCAGATCTAGATCTAGATCTTCTTTTTTACAACCCTTCTTGTACAGTAAATATGAATAATGCAGATTTTGCTTAAAATTCGATGACCAAGTAGTACAAGTGATATTGAGTAGCATAAGGGTGAATAGAAATGTATTCTCTCCCTTGTTAGTCAGCCCACTATGAAACACTGATTCAATCAGTCCACATAGTTACCTACGCGAAGAAGGTTAAGTTTTCGGCAGCGTGACCACAATAACTCCAGAATGCTTGGATTCAGTTGTCGTGATCTATTTGATTGGATGGTGTTTATAAGACTTCAAGATGATTAGATTTCGGCTCCCCTAGCGATCGTATGATTCTACAGCAGAAGTTCCGGTGTTGATAGCTGTTGATTCGGACAAGCTACTGACGATTTTTGGTCGGTAGACAGCTCTTGCGGTCGGAAAGAATTAATTGTCTGGGCCCTCTAGCAGCTTTCATTGGAAATTCAAGGGGCCATGAGGAATTCCACTTTGAGTATACTTTAAGGTTGCCATTCACCATAGGTCATCTACAGGTGAGATATTTTTTATGATGATGAATAAGGAAGTGTAGTTAAGTGTTAGCACGAACAGTAAGGATGAAGTACATACTTGATGCCCGAACTCCTGGACAGGAACTCTGCAGGGTTGCGTGCTGAGGCCGGAGTTGTCTTCACACCGTTATCCACCCTAAGGCCTTGCTGTTATAAACAACGGATGGTGACGAATTACGGATGCAGGAAGACATTGAGTAGGTTCCCTTCTTTTCTGTCGTACAGTGTGTGTTTGTGTGTGTGTGTGTGTGTGTGTGTGTGTATGTGTGTATTAGTATTAGTGTGTGAGTGTGCGTCAGTGTGTGCGCGAATTTGCGAACATGTGTGTGTGTGTGTACGTGTGTGCGCTTTGTATGTGCGTTGCATATGTGTATGTGTTATGATAAGAGGCAGTGTTTGTGCGCGCATGTGTATGTGTGTGTACTTGTGTGTGCGCGCGCGCGCAGAGAATCTCTACAAACGCTTTCTTCCAATGTTCGTACGATACATGTGAGTAAAATAAACATACACAAGCTAAAATACGATAAAATTGATTAAAATGAAAGGAAACTAGAGTTCGGCGACCTCATACCTCCATGAAAATTTAGAGCTTTTGTAAATTTCATGCAATTGACTAACACATTAACATAATTTATGCATGGCGTTGTTCAGCATTCACTAACGTACACATGTCACAATTATAAAATTCCCATTATTATTCATAATCATAAAGCGGTTTTGCAATTTTTACATAAATTATGCAAATAAGTTCCTCATTACCATATTTGGTATCTGCTTATATTCCACCTATCATAATTAATATGTGTTACATTTATTGAAGTCCAGTTATTGAAAACAACGGAATTATACAATTTCCTCATTAATTGTGCAAATTAACTCCTCATTTGCATAACATGTATATAATTATGAACATCTTTGCCCAAGGTACCCGCATGCCTAATATGATGCCAATCCGTCAATCCTTTCTGCATTTATCCTCTTTGGAATGTCTTGACAAAAATGCCCCTGCAGTTCCCAAATTAGATGTTAGGGGGCTGAAACTTGCCCCACTTTGTCATGACGATAAAAGCTATCTACCACCCAAATGTTAAGACTATATCATCTCCGGGACAAGAGATACATTGAAAAAACTGCTATGATAGAATATTCTCATTAATTATGCAAATTTACTCCTATTTTGCATAATTGGTATCTTATCTCGTACAACATTGTCTAAGGTACCTAAATACCAAAAATCATGAAAATCCATTGTTCCCTTCTTGAGTTATCCTCTTCAGAAGTTTTTGACAAAAATGCCCCTGCTATCCCAAACCTAGTCGGTAGGGGGCCAAAACGTATGTCACTTATTCCTGAGCACAAGAGCTATCTAACACTCAAAAATCGTGACCATAGCATGTTCAGAACATGAGATAGCAAAACCGGAAGTTGCGCTGCAGTACCAAGGGAAGCCGCTAGGGGGCCCAAATTCTAATCACTTCTAGCTTTCATCGCACCCCACCAACACACCTAGTATGAAACTAATCCATCCAGCCGTTCTTGAGTTATCTTGTTGACAGACAGACAGACACACAAACGCTGGGTAAAATATAACCTCCATGACATTTCATGGAGGTAATAAAGTAGAATATGATGGAATAAGACGAAATGACTAAAAGTACGTTAAAGTTAGAGTGCGCCCGGTTGTTGTAGAACTTCCCCAGCGGTGTATGTTCAGCCTGACCCGGTGGAAGCGCCCCCTGTGACATTCCTGTAGGCTCGTGGTGGAACAGGTACCAGATCCCGAAGTGCTGTGGGTGAGAGGAGAGGAGAAAAAATTGGAACAGGTCCGTTACATACAGATGACATACGTTCTTCTACTTCTTTTTTTTTTTTGTTATTACTTTATCCGTTGTTAGTATAGCCGAGGGCTCCAAGCACGGTACGTAAGACGTACAGAAGATAAGTGTGGCGGGTTCTTTTACGTGCGTGACGTGTGGCTGTCCCCGAACACGCGACGTCCATTTAACGTCCTATCCGAAGAATGGCCCTAGCCGAAGCTAGGTACTATTTCTTTAACCTGAGAAGAGTGAGGAAAGTCGTGTGAAGTGCCTTTCCCAAGGGCACAAGATCAGTGACATGGCAGGTTTCGAACCCGGGACCTCCTGAGCCTTACGCGCTGCCGATTACGCGATCTCATTAGTTGAAGAGAGGGAGGGAGGTTTTATTGCGGGACACCTGCAAGAGGTACAATGTGTAGCACCTCAAGCTTAATTCTCCATACATGACTCGCGAGAACGTACGAGACTTACCACGGACCCTGCTGCGGCATTGTTGATGAGGTTGTTGTTGGGGTGGGCGATCCAGAACGTGGACACGGACCTGAAAACAACAATGATCTTTGAATAATAATTTTTTTTTTTATTCACAAGAGCCGACGTTTAGATTTCGGTGACCGCCTGTCGCCTTCCTCATGCATGTCATGGCAATGGTGACCGGTTCTATTTGCACTTATGGGTAGCTGCTGTAGTGTTAAGGTGCACTCTCACGGCACTTGCGCCAAGCTTGCGTCACTGTGGGGTTCGAAAGATACTCAAAGAATTTCAGTGATAACGAACGAATTTTCTTATTTTTTGTGTATTTTGTCGTGTTCAAAGCCATAAGTTTACGTATTACGCAATATCTAGATTATAAAAAATCAGAGAGAATAACAAATCAGTGACGCAGTGAACGAACCCCGCAGTGACGCAAGCTTGACGCAAGTGCAGTGCACGTGAGGGTACACCTTACCAAACGTAAAGTATTGACATCTACATGCTAGATACTGTCACATTTTTAACACTGCAGCGACACCTAGCTGCAGGGCGAAGTAGAACACTAGGTCCTTATTGCCATGAGGAAGGTAACATGTATGTAGTTGTACATAAAGAACTTGTACAATAGTGATATCTACATATAAACTTCACCTCGAATGTTGATGTAAATTTTAACAGTTGGAGGGAAATGGTGCATCTTTTTCCAAGAGAAAAGAACTTTAAGGGATACTATTCATATCTTGTTATCTATCACCGTAAAATTAGTACATACAAAAGCTCGTAATCATAAGTGACTGTGTTCTACAAGAACGATTGATAACGTCAGCCTTCAATGTATTTGACAGGTATATGGCTCGTTCTCATTTAAATGTCGAAATGCTGTCGCCTGACTTTACGGCTTGATATGGAGAAAATTATAGACAACATCACTGGTTCCTTCATTTTTCCATAACCCCTGTAATGTTTTACAAAAGATGCACAACAACATTCGTATTGGTTGATGGCTTAGATGGTTATTATAGCCACGGATCGGATTTCACACCTTAAAAAATGGCTGTCGCCTGAGAAGAAACGAAGAATTCAAATAGTAGTCAAAACGGTAACAATTCAGTTCCCAGAATAATTGTTCGGCAGGTGAAACCAGCTACCAAGGCCCTCTGCCCGATCACGTCAGATCGCTCCTGTCACTGATCTTGGAGGCTGTGTGAGGTGGTTTATGCCTGTCGCCAGATTCTGTAACAAACGTTACCACCACGAGTACGATGGTTGCCACGGTTTTATTATCCATGTATAAGACTAGAAATGACCGTTTTTGTGACGCTGCGCAGTTTTTCTGGCTTCCTAAAGAAACAAGAAAGGGTTGTTGACTGTTATTTGTATCCCACCTTGCTTAACAAAATGTTGTACAGAAATGACTGTAACAAACGTTACCATTGTTCGATGCTATCTAAGCTTTCTATTTGACTTGGTGTAAAAAAGGTACCCACTTTTCAAATGTCCCTTGGGACATCCACGTTTAAATAAATTCTGTCGTCAATAAGGTAAGTCCTTTAGAAGTAACGTTTGTTACCTGCCCTGTAATGTATTACCAATGGGACCGAAAATAATAAGTTGCCATTTTTTGGCTATGGTTAAAAGAGGAATTTTCCTAAACAACCAGGTAGTTTTCACTGAAAATAAAGCCGATTTATTTTTCGACCAAAAAAATGCCATTTTCGACATTTCAATGAGAACGAGAGATATATGCTTTTCAGCATTTACGCATCTATTGCGTTGACCATTGCTTTCAAGTAAAATGTAGTTCACTTACAAACACTCGTTATTCTGAGGTATGTAGTCCCCGTAAACTCCGGTGCGGATCCCTCGGCACATCGTCGCGTCCCTGTCGGTCGGCAGCAGGGCCCCAGGGCGCGTCACCAGCCCGAGGTTATGGTCCAGAGTGTTCCGCTGTTCCGCCCCGTCCTCCAGGAAGTAACAGTGACCGAGGGTGTCGTACCCCACGGTGTCTTTCACCTGTTGAACAAAATAGCTTCATTTCAAGATAACATATCATACAATTTTTTTATGATTTCTAATTGACCCGTTATCACAACCACAGTTCAATTCTTCATGAATTTTCAGCTGTATTTATCAGGGTGCAATAACTACTTCTTGCCGCATGGTGGCGGCGTTCCGGCAATTAAAATGCAGTCCCAAACGTACACGTGACTGGCCTGGGCACCACCCTAGGTCTTCAGATAGAGTCCCAACACTTAAGAAGACATACAAACTGTCTCTCTTCCTTTCTCTCTCCCTCTATCTCTGCCAATCTCTCTCACACACACGCGCGCACACATACACACACACACACACACACACACACACACACACACACACACACACACACATACACACGTACACACTAAGACAAATACACATACACACGCACACACTAACACAAATACACAACACACTCACACACACGAGACGACACACAAACAAACGGCACCGAAAACTTCTTCGTGAAAGTAATTAAAGAAATGAAATCAGACTGACCAGTAGCCCGTGAGTGCCATGTATGGTAACACAGCGGGAGAAGCAGTGGTGGATGGACAGCCCGTCCAGGTAGGCAGGTCTGGTGTAACCTCCGACCTCGTCCACGTCTCCGGCCATGTGGAAGTGGACAGGGTACCTGCCCATCACCTGCTGACCCATCTTCGTCAGCTCCACACCTGACAGGTGTACGTCACTGAAACCTCCCAGAATCTGCAACGGAAAACATTTTTTATGAGTTTCATTATGCAAATGACTTTCATATTTACATAATCTATGCCTGGCTATGGAATCTCAAAAATGGTACATACTTCTTTCTTTAATAAGATAGATATATAGATAGACATCGCGTCGTTGAAGACAGAAAGATAAAGCTCATTCATTTATTCAAACGTTTATTTCGAGATTATGAACAGCTTAATAATAATATGTACAACATCTATATCCACAACAGCATTAGAAATAGAATAGGGGAAAACGATGCTAACTCAAATGAAAGCCATAGAAATCATTTAGAAAATTAGAATATCGAGAACATCTACCATGAGATGACCTCCAAACGTGTCGTAATCGAAATACTGGCAGAAGTGGTTTCCATAGCAACCGTCCTCCGTCTCAGACGTGATGACGACATTCCTGGTGAGCAGCCCGACCTCCCCGCGCATGTCAACTCCGCCCGAGATCTCCCCGAAATGGGTGTACCAAGGCTTGCCTATTAAAGCAGAGAGATCGTCAACAACATTTTTGGCGACGCCCTAGAGGCGGAGCCTCCTTTTTTTACAGGCGCAACTACAAACCTGGATCAACAATGTTAAGTGGATAAACAAGGTTGCTCAGATGCAAAACATTTCCTATTATGTAATCAGTTAGTGCTTGTTAACTCGCGAGGTAACCTGAAGAAGGCTATATACTAGTACATTGTTTAAACATAGGTACATGTACATTTAGGAATATCAAGTTGACGGAGGGTGGTTTCCAACTGCAGTGTTTTAGAAATATTGCCAGTTGAAATCACCATCCGTCGACTCGATATCCCCATTTAATACTGTGTTTTTTAAAGCAACAGACATAGGTTACCCCACGGATAAAGGTGAACTAGTGTCAGCATGCCTACCACGAAGCCACAATGTGTGAGTGAGTGAGCGAGTGGATGAATGAGTGTGTGTGTGTGTGTGTGTGTGTGTGTGAGAGAGAGAGAGAGAGAGTGTATAATTGAGTGAGTGAATGAGTGAATGAGTTAGTGAGTGGGTGATAGTGAGTGAGTGAATGAGGGTGAGTCAGCGACAATGACAGTGACAGTGGCATATTTCTGACGTAAGGGTAAGCTGATAAAAAAAGTTTACCTGCGATTTTGACTTGGTTCGAGGAACATTCCGGACAGTGCACCAGTTGGAACTCCTCCGCCTGCTCCATGTTGTAATCCGTGCTGGCCAACACGATGACGTCACCTGGTTGCCAGGAAGTGACGTCATCTGTCAGGCTGATGACAGTATCCGGTGCCACAGCGTCCACAGACATCTCCAAGTGCTTGTCACCTATAAGTGATCGATTTTATCAATTATTATTAACAACCACATATTTACAACAGCCGACGTTTCAGTGACCGTCTTTCACCTTTTTTAGGACAATAATGGCTGTTTCTACTTCGTACTGCAGCTAGGCGTCGCTGCTGCCGTGTTACAAATGCGGAACCCAAACGTTAAGTACAGTGCGTTGTTCACTTACCGTTGGCCCACCAGCTGGCAGCGCTGACCTTGAACTCTATCCAGTCATTCGTCGTGAAGACCTTGTCAGCTGTCGCCGGGGTGTCTTCCGTTACTATGGAACAGAGTTGACAATAATCATGCAAACCTGAATTTTTTTATTAAAAAAAAATCAAAACAACACTCGTATACAGTGGAGTTATATTTCATGGTCATATGACATTGACCAATGAGAAGGCTCCATTTTGCCTTAACCACCGGTCATTATTACTCCATATTCACCACTTGTGAACTCTGTAAATACATCCAACACGGCGGTCAAATGAACTCTATAACTTTGTCTTTTGCTGTCAACTTGACACACACATGCTTTAAGGAGTGTGATATTGAAATATTTCCATGTACAGGACTTATCTCACTTATGTCATTTTGATATATGATGTTACCATTAATAACCTGCTCACTCGGTGATTTATTCGGTGGTTATATAAATCGACCAAGCCTTATGACATACATGTTCTGCTTTGTGTCGTTGACCAACCAGTAGCCTCCATTTGCTACTCGGGATGAGACTGTGCTTTCAGCCAACAGGGGGTCGGTTATTAGAATAACCAACCACTTGTTCATACCTATTGATCATGTGTGTATGTGCGTCACTGTTTAAAAGACCTTTAGCCATAGGTTCGGGAAAAATACATACATGAAGATGTACAGTATGTTCCCACCTGAGTACATGATTGTGTTTTCCACGGCTGAGAGGGGGTCTCCTTTAACAGCGACAAAAGCCCAATATTGTCTATGGAGGGAAATATCGATATCAGACTTTATGAGAACATCCTAATTAAATCGAAACTAACAATAGATAATAAGTACTCATGCACAAAGTCAACTATGGAGTCCCCTGAGTAGTAGTAGTAGGTGTGGTAGTAGTAGTAGTTGTAGTAGTAGTAGTAGTAGTTGTAGTTACTGTAGTAGTAGTGGTAGTAGTATTACTAGTAGTAGTAGTTGTAGTAGTAGTAGTAGTAGTTGTAGTTACTGTAGTAGTAGTGGTAGTAGTATTACTAGTAGTAGTAGTAGTGGTGGTACTTGAATGGAGAAAACATGAATGTCATTAGACGGATACAGACCTAAACCCAAGTGTACTGAAGACGCGACTCCCAAGGGCCGCGATGCTGTTTTTGGCGGCAGTGGTCAGTTTCTCCGACCCTTCCGCCAACACACCCATGGACACTATGGATCTGTATGGCGGTATAAAACAAACAGCAGTAAAACTTAATCATTATGATATCATTGTAGAGTACAGCTACAATACAATTGGCATATGAGTTCAAATCATTTAAAGCAACAACAACATTGTGCGCACATGCTGATAGGTAGAATGCTCACCTCCAATACTCAAAAGTGCTGAGAGCTACAGAGGGAGCAGTATGCACCATTTTCAGTTTAGACATTTATTTACCACTAAATGGAAAGCGAGTATAGTATTGCACCGGTGTTGAAATGCAAGTAAGTAAGCAATCAAGTTAATGTGTTCTATAAATTCAGTATGTAAGTCAATAGACCGATCCTGATTGTCCATTAGAATAAGCAATGGATCAGTTAAGTTCCTGGTTCCATGGGTACATGGGAGAGCCCAGTGTGTATTAGGCGAAGGGCATCTTGGTTTGAGCTGTATTCGTCTTTCGGAAGTGATGTAAAAAGGAGATGCGCTTTAATATGTTGGAGGATGTGTCTTGAGCACGTTACAACATCCTCCGAGATTACTCAGATGGGTACCTACTGGTTATACAACAAGGTGAATAAAACTCTAGACCCACCCGTCTGGTATTTTATCCAGAAACTCCACCAGACGGTCGCTCTCCGCCCTGTCCAGGTACGTGTCGAACTCACCGTAGTCCCGCCTGGCTGCCGTGGCCGGGTCCACCACCAGCACGATGATGCCCCGCTCAGCCCGTGTGGCGCAGTCGTCCCATCGTTCAGATACGACGATAGGTCCGTGTGGAAGCCCTCCTGTAGGATGGGACGGACCTTGTACATGTATTTTGTATTATAGTTTGAACATTAGAAAAAAGAGGTGAAAATGCAGTACGTATGCTTAAATAATATGAGTGCTAATCCGTCCGTATTGATAAACTACAGGGCATGGAAAAATGATCTCCAAGTAGATATTGTTGGGTGATGGTGGATCGTCGTAAAAATGTACTAAATGTTGCAAAAACAGCTAGAAGTTTTGCAAAGAGACTGAGCTGGATACCTACATCTGCTTGGAGATCGGAAGGAAGACAAATTATAGTTAGACGCATTTGAACCTACTAACCTACCACATCGTCATCATCATCTTTACTACCACCGTGATCATCATCACCATGATCATCATCGCCATCATCGTAATCATCATCATCATCATTACTTTTATCGCCATTGTCATCACCACCATTATCATCATCGCCGTCATGAACTTCATCAACATCAGAATCAACATCAGAATCAACATCATCGTCATCACACCACGTGCACCATCATCATCAGTGTCATCATCACTTGTATCATCACCATCACAATTATCATCATCACACCATCAGTAGCACTACCACCAGCATCATAATTATCGCCGTCTTTTCTGCCTTCCTCAAGATGAATGACCCACTACTAACTGCTAAATTCACCATAAAAAGCTAACTTTTCAGTTTGTATCCTGCTGAAAATTTGGTAAACGAAAGCTCCTTTCCCCTCATTCCTCACCTTCTCCGGCAGTCTTTGCGAGTTGAGTCCACGACAGCTTCCTCTGCCCGTGAATCTCCAACGTCCCTCCGGGAGCAACGCCGACGAACTTTCGGCCGAACCCCGGAGTTTCTTCGCCTTCGTCCGAGCGTCCGAAGAGAACGATCCTCGCCTTCGAGCGGTATCGGCAACTTTCGGAACCGATGTGCAGTTCGCCGGCGGCTCCGACAAGAACGCTCCTCGTGCGAAGGGTGATGTCATTTCCGCTATCAGCGAAAACAAGCCTCCCTATAATTTAAGTGTAGAAATATGAATACTTATGATAACGATTTAGATCAGACTGCCAGCCCGGGGTAATACAGTGGTGAAATAAAGCCACCTTGATTTGATTATACGGATGGCATCCCCTGCCAACCCCAAAATTGATGGCTTAGGGTTTAGAAAAAGTTTAGCCAAATAAGTTGACTTGATTATGAAATCTAAGTGTTCATGTCAGTAAAAGAAATGACTGAACATACAGGAATACGGAACGATAGAATTTTCATTCTTGTTCATTTAGATCTTTTCGTTTGACCTTGCAACTGACGTTGGCATTTACGACGTTTGCCGATATCATTTTTGCAATCTACGGAATACATTTGCTCATTTTGCAGCCACTTTGTACGATTTACATCATGATTGAAACTTTTTTTTTTTTGAAAACGGCAAAAAATCGTCCATATCATCAAATCAACATGGCCTTATTGTATAAGTTACACAACAATTCAGAATTTGGAGTATGCTATAATATTCTACACTATTTGTCCGCACCCTTTCACATGTCATTTGGGCAAGAATTTGCAATAAATTTATCATTAATCATTATCATATAATGACATACATGTATATATATAGAATCCAACTGCCAAGTCATAAGAAATATAGACGTAAATACGATAAAATCCGCTAACCTCCTGTGATCTCCAAACTTTCAAATGTTGCGGAACCAATCAGGAGGTAGTTTTGTCCGGCGGAAATGACGACACGAGCTGTTTCGTCATGTCCGGGGTCCCAGGGTGTCAAACTTGCGTCAGCGTCCGGACATCCTTTTTATATATATATATATATATACATACAAATATGTTTATTTAACCTTTTCCTATTCAAACATATTCTAGTTCAAAGCGATGACAAGAGGGTACATTGTAATTCAGTCTATTTTGAGTTCATGTTTGTTACACATCATTTGCGCTAGAATGATAATGAATTCGTCAAATGGAGGCCACCTTCTTAAGCCTTTAGCCACTCTTGCACAGCTGTATCATATTGTATTAGTATCATTTTTGAATTATTGAAATTACCTGTATCTGCAAAAGAAACAAATTTTCTTTACTGTCGTAATGCGTTTTTCATTACTACAAATGCAGCAAACTATATGTACATTTAACTTTGATATTTCTAGCAAAAATTAACAGGTACGGTTTATCATATACTGTTATGAACTTTGTTGGAGGCCCAAATCGTGTACGTTTACAATATTGTATCGTGTGAGTTCATACCATAGTATAGTCACTGTGTATGAAAAACAAAGAGGCCCGTCTGAACTTTAATAGCTGTGTTATATACCGTGCAAAAGGAATCACGGACAAAATATACCGGTATATTGGTCGTGCAAACCACGCACTTTCAAAACTCTACAAAGACTGTGTCTTGTTTCTTTGGTCTACTTGATACACCTACACTATCGCTAAAAAGTTACTGTACTTGAATTGGGGCCAAATTGCAGCACCACCTTATCATAGGCTTAACGCTTCAGCCCATTACCATTGGTATGTGATGGGCAATTTTAAGACATTAGTCACTCCGATATAACAAAACCGTATACAATACACTATGCATTTTAATAACAGAACAGAATAACTTTCAGTGGTGTCAAACTTTGCAATAGACACTAAAGCATTGCACTTACCCACATACCCTAACGCCACGTCCAACGTGCCCAAAATGACTAGGATAGTTCCAAACGCCGACATTCCGGAGTACTACCGGGCTCGACTGGAGTGGACCACCGGCTTACTACAAATGTGTGCTCTGTAAATTGTGTCACTGTACTTTTTAGAAGGGACGGATCGTATGGATGTGTTGAAATGTCTTGATTCAGTGTTATAGAAGTGATTGTCTATTTTAGTGTTTCATTGCATGATGATATTGCATTTCTCTCCCCTTTGTTAATGTTTCCATCATGAATTTCATCGACAGCAAAATGTTTCTTCCAATGTATGTAGGTTTCCCCGATATTGTAAAAAAACATACTGGTCCTTCCCCAACGGATGTATCGTTTAAGTAAAGGTCTTGGCTCACGTGCTCACAGTGTCCAATAAATATAATCATGAACAGATGGTTTGATTCTCACCAATATACCAAGGATATCTCATATAACGTCCTTGAATATACGTGTCTATCTATAACGCCTTATAGATATCTGCGCTCCTTTCCGTATGATGAAGGAAGCGTTATTTGTTTAGAGGTCAACAAAACGCTGTAAGATACCAAGTCCAAGAGAGAGCAGAGATAGTACAAAGTAAGGATAGGATGACGCTGATACGATACGCACAAAACTTTATCTCGGTATATCATGATTTGCATATATGAAACTCTTTAACCCTAAAGTGAGGTTTGTGTGTTGTTATAATCTGTATAATCTAGTGTCATGATACAGGATCGTGTATACAGTTTTGTATTACCAACTCCAATAGACTAGTAACTTTTTCTACTATCGCTACTACTACTAGTACTACTGCTATCTCTAACTACCGTCACTACTAGAACAACAACTGTGTATGTCACGATGCGCGCGCGCTTGTATGATCGAAGTTCAGTGATAGTATTTTAAGTTAGTGCGACATGTTTATCTCGGGAGAGATTAATCCATTTTGGCTATGCGCAATCTCACCAAACACATGTACTAAAAATCAACCAACACATATTCTTGAACAGGCCAAAGTTTTGCATGTTTCGGTGAATAATAGTTCCTCAGTGTCACCTCACACTGACTTAATTATATGGAATACATCAGCGCTTCGCAGATGCAAAATGAATATATATATATAATATGTGCCACAAATTGAAAAGAAATGTGGGAAAATTGATATTTATGAGCGAAGCCTTAAAAAGTCAAAGAAGAAGATATGACGAAAGTTAAATATGGGACAAAAATAAAGAATTTCTTGATTGGTATACTCTTTGCTCTGTGATCATGAGTTCAGTTATTTTCCAGGTAACTTGGTAACTTTTTTTCGTATGTTCGCATCATTTTAGGATGCCCAGTGGATTTTCCGTACGCATAACGTTAGCAAGAATGCAGAAATCTGCGCTGCCGACATTGTCCGTCAAGCGGCGCTTCTGCTCCTTCCGGAAGGGCGTGGTGCGCGGTGCATGCCGGGGCAGCTGACGTCTCGGGACTCGGGCAGACAAACCGCCTCCATTATCCGAGCTGGGCTGGACAAACTCCCGCCGCCTTCAGCCGTTTTGGGCCCGTGAACGGTCTCCCACAGCTCCTCCGGGCTGCCCCGGACCTACACAACACCACCAGCCATGTTCAAGTGCATCCCCCTGTTCCGTGCCTGCAACAGGCAGGTGGAATATGTGGACAAGCGACACTGTAATCTTATGGTTGTACCTGACGATATCTACCGATACGCGCGGACTTTAGAGGAGCTTCTCTTGGACGGCAACCAGATCAGAGAACTTCCCAGGGTAAGAACACTCTCTAAAACTCCTGTACCTACTGTATAAACCCTAGGTACTCTACTATATGGTGTACGTTTTCATTAAACTCATACCGCCCCCCTCCCCATCACAGCTTGTTCCTGCACCCCCCATAGTCGTTTCGACCAGCCCACATTTTTTCCCTCCTAAATTTCATACCGTAAATATGCTAATACAGACCTGTTAAATGTTTCATACGACCCGGAATCCCACAGAGAGACGAGTTATCAGGTCGTTTGGGGGACAAATTCCTCGTTCCTAACAAGATTTGGGTCCAATTTTTAGTTATTTACGAGGTGGAAAGTTTGAGGAGAATCCATGCCCCCCTCCCCATTTTGTTTACACCCGTTTTTGAAAAGCGACTTCCGCTTGAGTTCAAAGAAAACAGACAGTCAAAAATAACAAGAAATACTTGATAAAATGGGCGTGATTCCACACCAATCATTAATTTCTTTTAATGATTTGGGTTAAAAATGCTCTGTAAATGACTTCTTTTTTCATAGAACAGAACTGCTACTAGCTACATTTTTGGTTCCTCTGTGTCAAGAAAGTCAACAGTAGCCAATTTGTTTGTCTAACAATGCCTGGCCTACTTTGTAAACTCATTTATCCGTAGATAGTCTAACGAACTCTAGCTCTACGAACGAAGCAACGTGCAGCAATTTTGCAGGGAAGCAGAAAGAAGTGTCAAATTGTTGGAAAAGTCACTACAGAATAGGAAAGAGTGGAGATTATCATTATAAAATATATGAAATTACAGGATTAAAAAATGTTTTGCTTCTGTAAATCCTGAAATTATTTATTCCGGATTCTGAATTGTACTGAGTTTTCTTTGTTAAAAATGAGCTTTTAATAGGAAGTTTCCATTGACTCATTTGAAGGTAGTAGAAAGAAGGTATGCAAAAAATGCACAACTTCCTTGTTGTGAATTCATCCGTATAGTACCGTCACATTTTAGGCTTTGTTAACGAGAAACAATTAAGTCTAGCTGGGCCTATTAGTCAAGAGGTAAAAATAGAACAATTAACATATCCAGGTACATACATGTATCTCTTTTATTTTTGGCTAGATTTAGAAGTTTGTGGCAACCAAACTATGCCTTTAAAAAATGGGCCAATATCATTGTTATTGGGAAATTAAAATACAAAGACAACCAATTCTGACTAATTGTATATTGAATACATGTAAATTTTCTGACCTGGGAAATTTTGTATATTTTTTATAGATTTTTTTGTGATACAACAATGTCACATATTAAGTTGTGAATATCTCTGCAGTTTAATACGTATACTAAGGTAGATTCAACTTACTAAGTTTATAATGTAGAGAGATGACCAAAAAAACTTTCATGTTCGGATTGCTCATACTACAATGGTAGCACTAGTACTACTAGTAGTATCCTTTAAAGTGTAGATTACCGTTAATTACCGTTAATTGTCTAACACTTTCTTTATAACAAGCAGACAATGTTTTTTAATAAGAAAATCAAAATTATCCAAACAGTTAACATAGTGATCCAATGTATGTCTTGATACCTTATATAAATAAATATTTTGAGAATAATAAAAGTCTATGAAATACATGTAACATTCACAGGAACTAGAATTGATGGAAGAGGAGAATTTTCCATAGTAGTTTTTATAGTTTTAACGTTATGAATGGTTCACTTGTATTACCAGGCTGACAACAGTGGTATGGTTTCATTGTGCACAAAACGCTTCTTGCTAATATATCCAGGTCACTATAGAACAAAAATAAAGCTCCTTTCTATTGGATGTAAACTTATATTGTTGAACAGTAGTCTACGGAAGAATGGCAACAAGGAAGCCAAAAAATTGGCACTTGGATTGAATTCATACTTTTGGGTTTGCAATTTATGCGTTCATTCATGTAGTATTGACCATCTCAACATAAGGACCATGGTATCTGGCCATTGATACACAGTCAAATCTGTACAAGTGTGACCACTTCTACATAAGGACCACCTGGCCATTGTATACAGTCAAAGTCAAACCTGTACAATTGACCACCTCTACATATAAAGGACCACCTCTCTAATATGACAATTTTTTTTCTGGCCCCTTTAATAGATATTTTTACCCATTGACACAAGCATGACAAAACCTGTTTATACTAAATTATAGTGACCACATGACCAGATTTTATATTTCCCCTTAGTGTTCTTCTTGCACAGTTTTGACTATGTTATTTTGCAAAATTGATTGTCACGATGTGTTAAACTATTTGGCCAGTCTAGTCCCATGGAGGGTAACTTCTAAATATTAAATTTTGACCCAGCTGAAAAGAGTACCCAAATGATCATCACTGACCAGTCAATATCAATCAATAACTTTTATTGAGTCAGGATAACCCTATTGGCCTTAGCACCTTTTTCATAAGGAGTCCCATGGGAGGTCCCAGGCTATATTAATATCATAAAGTATATTCTATGTAGAAGACTTGCTAAAACAATTTTGGTTGTTTTTGTGTCCAATATATTGACTCAAGATTTGTATGATATATGAGTACTTATTGAGGTCCCAAAGAAACATGATAATTTTGGACCCCTAGTGGTGTTATGGGGTACTGCAACATTACAGGCTACTACCCCCTTCTTGAAAAAAAGTGTGGTATATTCCATGTGCAACTTGTTGTTTGTCTCTGTAGGTGTGTGATTGTATATTTACCGCTTCAAGGTGTAATACAAGGTTGTTTTTGTTGTAGAACTTATATATATATTTAATCCATTCATACCAAGGTATAGCCTGAGTACCATCCGTATTCTACCGGGGCTCCTTACACTCGCTACCCCTAAAAATACTTTAAAATATTTTTTAGGGAAGTGAGTGTAAGGAGCCCCGGTAGAAATAGGATGGTACCCAGGCTAACCAAGGTATACCAATTGTTTGATATATCTATATGTAGAAGCAACAAGCTGCATATGACGGGGCCAATACATGTATATTTGATCCACCTGGAAGTGTGCCTGTACTCTTATCATTGTGATATATCATACAAGAGTAGGGGTAATTTCATATTCCATCAACAGGACCCATTTTCGTCTGTCCCCATTTTCTGGTTCAAAAAGTTAACATCTGAATGCCCTCTACACATTTGTTACCCACTGAAGGACTAAAATCGCCCTCCCAGACCAACCAATCTCCTGTTGGTACCATTTCCATTATTGCATGGTATATCGGTAATGACAGTGATTTTGTTCGCCCTTGGAACACTGTTAGAACAGAGATGTTCAGAGTGATACTGATATTAGTGATAGGTACAAGTTTACAGGACTGAAAAGCCTTTTTTTTTGTTACTGAAGGTTTTCAGAATTTTGAGAGTCTGATGTTTTACCTGCTATCGAATACACATTTCCTACCTAAGTTAAACACACATACGTGTAATTTTGCTTCTGTACAAATGTTGAGAATAGATTACAAAAGTCATCAAAATCCATCAGCCCCATCCTGAGTTGGTCTCTTCCAAAGTTTTTAACAAAAAGGTTCCTGCAGTTCTTAAAATACCTGATAGGGTGCCTTAACGTATACCACTTCTACCCTAGGCTAAAAGCTATTTGCCACCTAAGAATTATGTCCACAGCATGTTTGGAACATGAGGTACCGAAAACAGAAACTTGCTAGTGGCCTAATGCCCTAAAACTTTTTTTACCCCAGTGTGAAACTTTCTTTTGCAAATGGCTGGTTGGATTTTAATATTTCAATCCCCCAAATGGCACTATGCTATGAAGCCACATAGGAGAAACAAATCAATGACCCTGTGAATGTAGCCAGAACTAGCTTAGTTTTGATGTGTCGAATATTGACTTTTTGGTGGAAAATAACTAGATGGATTTGTTACCATCGGCCAAGCTAGAGACTTGAGAAGTTCTCAACTCTCTAGCTTGGCCAATGGTAACAAATGTTCTGAACATATCAGCATTAGTTTGTGTACGTCATATAAATACATGTAGTTAGCATTTTGATCTGTGTATTTTGTACCCTTAAAAAAAGTTAAATCAGACTAAGAGTTGGAGGTAGAATTAAGATTGTAGTATTTTAAGGTAAGATTAAAAGGCCTTTTTTCTACACATAAAAATAAGCATGAAAATATAACAGTTTCATTGTCAGTGAAAAGTATTGTCTTGCATTTTGTTGGACAACTAGTTTTAGATTCTTAATGGAAGGTTTAAATATCGAAGGTTGTCCTATTTCTACTCAGCAATAAATTGCCCTTTCTTCCTGCCAATATAAATACATCAGCTGTAGTTAAAAGTGTAGGTAGGAAACAGATTGTAGTTCCAAACAAATTGCCTCGGGAAATGTTGCATATCATTGCATTTGGCATTTAGCCAAATTTGCATAGCCATATTGTGAAAATGAAATGTGAACCAGCTTAAGATATCATAGACAGAAGTTTTTGCTGCAGTACCTTGGAAAGCTGTTTGTGGGCTCAAAATGTAATACAGTAATTTCTCTGATAGCAAAAGACCTGCTCTCAATCAGTAATACCAAATTTGCAAAACTAGTAAAAATATTATGAAAAAACTGTGTAAGCTTTAGCTTGCTAAATGGGTAGAGAGCACCTTTGCATTTGTGTCATACCAAAAACTTAAAAGAATGGTATGTACTCCTTTTTTCTGCTTAGGACTGCTGAGAAAGACTCAAAGAGTATGTTAGTTGAACAGATACCAATGGACTAGCATCCTGCTGTAGTGCTAGTGCAACTGTGTGGCCCAAGGGCTAGATCTGGAGATGGGCACTGCACTACACACTGAAAGTTGTGAGAAGGATTTTAACCTAACTTGTCATAATTTATTGTTTTTTGGTGCAATACCTGTACAGAATTGCTCAATCAGACAAAAGGTATTGGTCTATTGGACGCTATAAACTATTATATGTACCGTTTTATCGTTTACAAACTTTATCCAGTTGCTTGAGTAAGTGTTATCTTGCCTTGTTGCAATATGATTCCTAAAGTTCATGTTTTTCTCTCCCCAGCCTTTTTTCCGATTGATGAACCTACGGAAGTTGAGCATCAGCGACAATGAACTTCTGCGTCTACCTGGCGAGATTTCCAACTTTATGTCGCTCATGGAGCTCGACTGTTCTAGAAACGGTAGGAAAACTTTCGCCACTATTGTTTTATATGTCATTTAAAACCTTTCTATGGGGCTTGTTTTTGTACATTACTCTCCATAGGACCTTACTTTGGTATGGTATGTGCGGAATTTAAATCTTGATTCCTTGGTGGGAAAATCTGTATCACTTGATCAGATTGGAATTCCTATATGCCATGGAATGTTACTTCCTCCATGTCCTAAGTGGTCCTGTATTTGATACCACTTGATTTTCTTCTTCTCAGGGTAGGAAAAAAACAGCATGGCTAAACTTAGGGATGGTACAGTAGTGGTTATGGTGATGACTTTATCTAGGGACAGTTCAGTATTGTGGAAGGAAGGGGTTGAGATAATGTTTTAGCTTTTTACTCGGCGACGGGGATGTTTCAGTATTATCTAAGGGAGCAGGAAAGAAGATGTTTTGGTTTGATTTTTTTAGGGATGGTTCAGTGTTGTTGAAGGGGGGATCAGTTTATATAGCATTCAGCAGTAGCAGGTGCGCCTATTCTAGTTACCCCTGTTGAAGAATGGTATATCCCATAGTAGAAACTCTGGGAGAGTACATTTTCCCACAGTGTTACAAATACCATGTACAGTAAACAAGTGAATGGTACATCCAAAGTTTGGCAGGAAAGATGCTAACAGATGACAGTGCAGTCAGGAATGTGCTCTGGGATGTTAGGGGATTACTGTAAATCTCCAAATGTTCACGTCGGGACTATTTTCACAGTTTTTGTCATGACGCCATATTAATGCTAAGCTACTAAATTAATTTGACCATGATTTTATAACACCACAGAAACTTACTTTCTTCTTTTACTGCAAAATTAAGTTCCCACAAAAAGATAGGTATACAGTATTAGGTATACAGTATTGTTGGGTATGGAGTCATGACTTTTGGCTGAGGAAATCCCAATACAAATCTGACTAGGGAATAGAAATACTGCAATTTGTCTAAATATCATTGCTTTTAGGCTTGGGACAGCCCAATTGTAGAAATGCTCCTATTTCTCAATTTTCTGTTGTTGGCAAAGAAATTTCTGAGTAAATATCTCTCAATCTTTTTTTTTCTCTCTATTTTGAAATCTTTTGGAAGTTGAAATTGTTTTTGAAACATTTAAAATAATTTTTTGGCTGTGTGTGTGGGGTGGGATGTTTGTTTCACTGAACATATAAAAGGTATAAGTTATGACAACTGTTTAATTTTATGTAATCTTATAACATGACATGTGTAATAAGAAATTAAACAAGTAATACAAGAAATAATTTTTATGGCCATCTGAAGTTTTACAAATTTATCTTATTACTTGCATGATCTGTGACCTTGTGTACAAAATTTGGCAGTCGTAAAAATACATAATTTTGATGTGTAAAACAAGGTATTTATGATATTGTATTTGTAAAGTAGTTATAATGATGAGGATGATTTAAAAAAATCCCCACTCAAAAAGTCCTGATGTTAAAGGTGGTAATATATTTTAAACATTATGAGTTTTTCATCCTGTTGCATAGAAATATAGGCAAGTTTCCAAGCAGAGTATCTATGTGGGTGTTAGTGTCAGTGACACAGTGTAGGCGAGAAGTTACTACAGAAGTTACAGGACCCAAAAATCCTGATGTTAAAGCTGGTAATAATATAAACATTATGAGTTTTTCATCCTGTTGCATGTAAATATAGCCTATAGGCAAGTTGTGGGTGTTTGTGTCAGTGACACAGTGTAGGCGAGAAGTTACCATAGAGAAGTTAGGACCCAAAAGGTCCTGATGTAAGGACGTTAATAGAAACATGGTGAGATTTTTATCCTGTTGCATATAGATATAGCCAAGTTTCCAAGCAGAGTGTCTATGTCAGTATGTGGGTGTTAGTGTCAGTGACACAGTGTAGGCGATAAGTTACTACAGAAGTTACAGGACCCTACAGGGTACATGTAGGAACAAAGGAAGGGTGGGCATGGGTAAAGTTTAATGTGGAGGTGGGAGGATATGACTCAGGTTGGGCAGGGTGAAACCAGTTCTTGTTTTGTGGCATTGCATTGTCTTTTTTTCAAATTTTGAATAACACAGTTACCTATAGTTCTATCCCCAATTTTTTGGTGGTAGAATTTCGTTATGAAATACATTGACAGAAGGCTTGTGGACAATGTAATATAACTGTTAATCAATGTCAAATTCAAGCAAAGGTTTTAATATTATTGGAAAGAAAACTCATACTGTAAAATGTAAATGCATTCAAGTTTGCAAGGATTTAATCTGGAGTATATAAGTTTTGGTTTAAAGTTGTGGTTTTAAATTTGTGGTAGGGCCATACAAATGTATACTGAATTTGAAAAATGTAGTTGTAAATTGTAATTGAAAAATTTTCACAATGATTTTGCGTTCGTTGTGATGTGGTCACCAAGAAAACCATGAACATAAACCACCTCGAATATTTCTGCATATGCAGTATTCTATGAGGTTAGATAACAGCTCTTCTTGCTAATTTACATCAAAAGCAAACACTATATTGCTAAACAATAGCTATGTACAGTATAAAATTTGAGCTATGTAACATAGTATGTTATATAGTTAACAGTATGACATTATGTTGGTGGGAAGACTGCTGGAAGCATGAATCATGATTTGTCAGGCTTGCCAGCATAGCAGCTTTTGATATGGCCTTCACCCCTATACAGGAGATCACCTGGGAATCATCAGGGTGGAGAAGCTGGGAGAGTGATTGAGCAGGTGGAATTGAGAAGGGCATAGCTAGGGGCTGAGTTGTGGTTAGGGATATATCATAGAGCTAGAACTTGTAGAAGGATCTTTGGAGAAATGTCCACAGATTTGATAGCGGATTTTTGAAAGAAGGAGGTTTTGCTGAAAGACTACTGATTTATACAAATGTTGTGTATTTGTAGCATGAAAGAAAGTGAATGAGATACTGTACAACTTCAGATGTTTGTGGTCGTTTACTGTAGATGCATCTAAGTTTGCTGCAATTTAATTTTGCAAAATTGGCAAAGTGTTTATCGAAGTTTGAGTTCATAGTAGCGCCATATACTTCATTCACGTACTGTAATTGAAAAAAATGTTTCTGGTGGTTTTGAGTTACGGTGAAGCGGTCACCACAAAAACGTGACAATAAAACCACGGCAAACATTTCTGCATTTACTGTATTTTCTTTGTTTTTTCTTGGTCTTTGCAGTTACCTTGCGCCACACCTCAAGTACATTTTTCCAATAAATCAATACTTTTACCACAGAATTGTTTTCTTTTACCATTCTCTCTCTCTCTATTGACCATGGTAAAATCCTTTTCCATTCTACCATGAAATTAAGACTAAAGTCTTTGCAACAATTGACAGTACTTAATTTTTTTCTATATCCACAGATCTACCAGATATCCCAGAAAACATCAAGTTCTGCAAGTCCCTGTCTGTTGTGGACTTCAGTGGGAACCCCATCGCAAAGTAAGTCATGTCACAGCACTTTTATACTTACTGTAGTGCTACATAGATGTTGTGTTTTTGGTTTCTTGACCATCCCTAGCAAAACCCTCCTGAGTTCTGATATATTTAAGTTTAACATTGTTAGTTTCATTTTTTTATAACTGTTCATTGTCACTTGTATATCTCCTATGTTTATACAATGTACTTGTAATTAGCCTTCGGGCATGGACTTGCAAATAAACTTCTATATAATAAAAAATAAATAAAAAAGTAAAGAGAATCCCTATGTACCGATCCTAATTTTTTTCTGAACTGTAACCAAAAAACACAACATCAAGATTTGTGGGCCTAGGCTGTGCTCAAATATAAGAAGCACATGATGATTGAAAATTCTTCATCGTACATAGTATAAAATTACTTTCCACTTACATTACTCAAAATAGATTTCTTGAATTATTGGTGGTTGTATGCAGAGGTGGTATTTGAATGCAGCCATTGCTAATTATTAATTCTTGACTAACCAAGAAACAATTGGACCCAAGTTGTATAGTTAATGTAAATATGGTCACCAAAGAGTGTGAAGAAATACATATATTTACATAAGTACCCAAAACTAATCAGCTAACAATGCGTCACAACTGGGAATTTACATAAACAACACTTGACAAAGCCTCAGGTAAACAGTTACATTCAGGGTAAACAATTAGACAAGGAGTTCTCGTTTGTATGCCATTCAGGTTGTCGTTTGCATCACTGTAAACCATTGATTCATTCTCAACTATTTTCAATGAAACTCAAATCCTCTGAAGTAATTTGGTACAATATCTGCAATTTGGAAAATGTCAAAACTATACAAACTGCATAAACATGAGGTGAGAAATGTCATACATGAAAGATGAATAGGAATAGAAATTACGTATTAAATATAGATAGATATTAGTAATATAAGTTTAGAGATAGGTTTAGCCTATTCTGGTCTTTGAGTTTGTATCTTTGATTGTGTCAATGAAATTCATTTTTCTTTGAAGGGAAAACAAATTGTGTAAACCATATGCAATATTGTATTACAATTACTAGAAATGCTGCATTTTATATTGATGGACTTGTTTTTGTGCGTGATTTAATGGTTTGATTTCTTACACTTCGTCCCCCGTTCTTTTGTGGTTATTGGTACGTCCCTGACTAGCAGGTGAATGATTGCTGTGGCTCATACCACCTGTAGATGTAATTGGGGGTCGTGGGGTTTGACATTTTTTACGGTCCTCCCTTTGCACCTTGTAATGTTTCTCATGTATCAACACTTTTCCATGGACGGAAATAATTTGTAAAAGGGGAGGTCAATTTTTTTTCTAATTATGGTTTAGGGAAGAGCCATATATTTGAGTACAGGACACGGGTGAGACACTGTAAATAGGAAAATATGCAGTCGGGAGAAAATAAAACATGTTTGCAGCTTTTACTGTAAAAACGTGAAATGTTTGCGATGATTTTAAGTTCACAATGAATAGCTGGTCACTATAAAAGTTCTGCAAACATTTCCTCTTTTACGGTATTACTAGTTATTCAAGCCTTAGGTATTCAAGCCTAAGACAGATAATGGGTTCTGCATTTATTAACATAAATTTTTCTAGAGTAAATTTTACTTCAGCCATAGGTGTGAACTGTGAAGTGTTGTTTTGGGCCTATCCATACATGTGTGTATGTGTCTGTCTGTCTGTGCTTCAATTTCTGTAATGGTTTCAGAGGGTAAAGTCTTCGTTAGAAATTGTACCAAAAAATAACACTTTGAATTTCCTGGTATAACGTTTGTGACATGTTTTCCCCTCGGTATGGTATTGGTGTACAGAAATCAATAACTTGTTATTTCGACCAGGTTGCGGAGCGTCTGCCGATAATTTATTTCCCTTCCCACGGGATTCCACGCAATCAGTAAAGTCTGTACTGTAGAGGCTTGTTAGGCTGCGGTTATATGTTACATGTGCGTGTGTGTGCTTTGAAAGCAGAAGAAGAGAAAATTATATATATAAGGTTGCGTAGGTCAAGGTAAAAGTACTAGGAAACTATTGGGAATACTCAAACTTTATTTCCTTTAGGTGATATCGTATATTTTATGGTTTTCGAAAATCATGAGAATATGAATTTTGATGGGTACATGTGGTACTTGTGGTATTCTGCAGTAGTTTGGAGAATGTTTACTTTTGTCAAGAACGTTATGTGTGTGTTAGCACAATATCTAGGGAATGGAAATATGGACTATCTTCATATTTGGTATTTGGGGTGGTCTTCACGAGAACCTGAAATCATTAGATTTTGGACTATCTAGCAACTTTTTAAGGTACTGCAGTGGAGCTTCCTGTTTTGATATCTTGTGTTTAGGGTGTGTGTCACGGTGTGTGGTTGTGACTTTTGGTTGGTAAGTAGCTCTGTTGTTTTCTGTTTTGGTTGAAATTAGATACAGATGTCTTCTAGTAAACTTGTTTTTAAAAACAAATGGGGAAAAAGTATATTGTTTTGATTTAAATGTGGGAAAAGACTATAAGCAATAACATAGTACTTCTCAGAAAACTCTCATGTTTTGATACCATATCGAAAGGAATTTGGTAAATTTTGCAGATGAAGCTCAAATAAATGGCAACTGTTGTCAAAATTGAATTTGATAAAAAAAGAAGTTGACATACAAACAAGATTTCAATATTTGAAAAACACCCCTACCGTCCAATTTGGTTTATCCCTTTATTCTGACATATTTGCCAGTCATTCTGACAATCAGTTCATGCAATATCCACCTTTTAACAACATGCATTCATAGAAAAATTATTTCCATCTTTAATAATCAATAATTCCACAACTCAGTCTGCACAAGTCCTTATTAGTTCAATGTCTCCCACGTAAATGTCTATATTGGTCGATAAATCTGTAATGATATAACAACATAGTCCTAATACCTTGGTGCCAAAAATGTAACGATTTTCGTTTGCAGGAAATTTGGTGACACTTCCATGTGAGTTACTGGAATAATTGCAATAATTTCAAATCATATTGTCATTAGTTTGATGCGTTTCTCATTAATGTATAACTTATTACAATTTGAGGACTGAAGAATTTTGAATTAATTTTTTGGCTGTCTTCCAAAAAACTCTGTATGGTCTTGTGTTGGCATGAAAAATGATTTTTATATGTAATCAAATAGCTTCAGTACGATTAACTCTGTACCATTGGGCTACCATAGCCTAGTCAATATTTCCCACACGTTTTGGTAAAGATGACAGTGCCCATCTCCATTTCTATAGCCCTCTGGTCGCACAGTTGTGCGATCAGAGGGCTAGTCCACTGGTAGTGATGTGTGTTCACCTCTCATATTCTTTCTAGAAAGTGTTGAGTGCTAAGCAGAGAAAGCAATAAGTTTTTGGTGTTAGATCTTGGCATGTTTAAAGGACAGCATCAGAAAATTTTCAATTCATTATTTTCCAGTAGTTTACTCATTAAAAAGTTGATGTACGTCAATTTTTACATTGATCCGCCTAATATGACCCTGTAGACACGTTTGAACTTCGCGCTCTCCTCCTTTCCCCGCCGCGCTGGCCGATGACGTAATGGCCGCGTTCTGAGAGTCTGACGTCACAGATCCAAAACTTCTAGCCAGCCATTTTGCTCCGTGAACCTCGGTCCTCTCAGCGGTAAATAATCACTCCGCCATTCTGGAGTTCAGTCCGTAGTTGTTGACAATTACTTTCGTGGACCTGTAAGTCGCATTGTGACCTGTCTACGAAGCCATAGTCCCCGGGAGACTAAACATGAATGAGCTTGCCTGCGAGTAAACCGCGCGGCGACGGGACGAAATCAAAACAATGGCGGTGGGGAAGGTTCACGCACCGTGCCATTCTGGACTGTTACAAGAGCGAGTTTGGGTCAATCCTTACCTTCTCCCTTCCGGACAGCACAGCGATAATTACACGTAAGTTTCCACGAATTTTGGTTGAATTCACAGTTGTCCAACTGGCAGTGACATTTAAAAAAAAAAGAAACATTTTCCTCTGACAACATGGGACGATCCCCTTTTCGCGCCGAAACATACATACAACACAGGCCGGTATTGTGAATGGCGCGAAATGTCGGCTTCGTTTCAGAGTCCGTGATTTATTTTGATGGAACACCCAACAATCTCCGCCAAAGCTACATGATTGAAAAACCGGACAGTGCAGATGATTTACCTGAGAAACAGAAAATAAAGTGAGAGGCGAGGCGTAACTCGCTCGAATCTGTACAAGTTGCGGTGCTATCTGTTTCGGCGCGATAAGGGGATCGTTCGATATGTAGTGATCAAGGGTATGTTGTCAGAGGAAAATGTTTCTTTTTTTTAATGTCACTGCCAGTTGGACAACTGTGAATTCAACCAAAATTCGTGGAAACTTACGTGTAATTATCGCTGTGCTGTCCGGAAGGGAGAAGGTAAGGATTGACCCAAACTCGCTCTTGTAATAGTCCAGAATGGCACGGTGCGTGAACCTTCCCCACCGCCATTGTTTTGATTTCGTCCCGTCGCCGCGCGGTTTACTCGCAGGCAAGCTCATTCATGTTTAGTCTCCCGGGGACTATGGCTTCGTAGACAGGTCACAATGCGACTTACAGGTCCACGAAAGTAATTGTCAACAACTACGGACTGACCTCCAGAATGGCGGAGTGATTATTTACCGCTGAGAGGACCGAGGTTCACGGAGCAAAATGGCTGGCTAGAAGTTTTGGATCTGTGACGTCAGACTCTCAGAACGCGGCCATTACGTCATCGGCCAGCGCGGCGGGGAAAGGAGGAGAGCGCGAAGTTCAAACGTGTCTACAGGGTCATATTAGGCGGATCAATGTAAAAATTGGCGTACATCTACTTTTTAATGAGTAAACTACTGGAAAATAATGAATTGAAAATTTTCTGATGCTGTCCTTTAATCTCAAATAGGTGAACTTATTATGACTAAGAGAAGTGTAGGCCCTTAGAAAGAAGACGTTTATGGTCATATACATGAAGATTCTTTTCCCCTGTATTTTGAAAATCCCAACAGTTATTCACAAGTTTCCATAGTGGGAGTTCACAATAGCTTTAGGGCACACTATTGGAAGCAGGACACAGAATTTATGACGAAAGATCACGACTATGATCAAGTGCAACAGGTGTCCTGTGATCCTTTCTCTCCGTGTGTGTAAATTCTAGCCTGATTAAATCTTGCTTATAGCAGCCCGCCCAACATCCATAGGGCTCCTAGAGGGGCAAGTTACAGCCCAATACAGCAGAGTTTGTGTTACACAGACTACATGTATGTAAATTCATCCTGATATCGAAAAAAACGGCGTGTAAAGTGCTGGCTATAGTTTTATTCCCCCAGGGCTCCCAGCATTTGACAGCATTTGAAAGGTCCCATGAAGAATGTATAGAGCTGTGGTATGTAGTAAGATGATTAAATTAAACATGGCCGCGTTATTGGCTTGAAGGTAGTAACAGTACCCAGGTTATTACCTCCATGAAAAATGGAGGTTGTGTTTTTCAGCAGGAGCTTTAAGTTAAGGTGTGTCGATGTCGACACGATAACTTGAGAATGCTTGGGGAGATTGTCTTGATATTTGGTACGTGCATACATGTAGGTCTTGAGGAGACCTTAAATTAAAATGACTAGATTTGGGCTCCTTAGTTGCTTGTTATGGGAGCGGTGAGGTGAGGTGAGAGAGTTGCTTGTTATGGTACTACAGCAGTTTTAATATCTTCTGTTCTGAACAGACTAGTAGTAGGTATTCGTCAAACAATCTCTCTCTCTCTCTTCTACTTCAGCATTTTTTTTCAAAATCTAAAAAAAGAAACAAGCTTGTTTTTGCCATATTGATAAAGAATTATTCAGTGTTCTCGCCAGGCCTTTTCAGCATAGCGGGCCGATACGCTGTGGGCTGGAAAACTGACGCTGTAAAAAGCCCGCTACGCTGTATTTTCACCCAACGTAGCGGCCAAAAAATGGGGGAAAACTGAAAAAATACCGTAGTAAAAATACGAAAGCACGTGCCAAGCACGCGCCTCCGCTGTTTCAGGAAGTTTCAGCTCGAAGGGAGGTGTTTTACAGCACCCCGCGTACCGCTATCTCGCAGCCCCCACCCAGGGCCGCCCCTTGCGCGGCGTGCGTTCTGTACTGTAAACAGAGAACCGGCACAAAACTTGTAAAAAGTTTCGGTTCAAGTCCGGTCAAAATCGGAACGGCAAGAAACGCTTCTTGGACTTGCACAAGAATAGCACTTGTATATATTCCCTTTTATGTTGCAGTATACTTGTAAATCATCTAAAACCTTCCAAAGATCGAGAAATTTGCGTTGAGAAATGACGAAAAACATCGTGCCTGCATGCATGCAGGCAGCTAGCGGTAATGGCGGCGAAAACATCGTAAAATCTCGCAAAAAATTCTCGCGAGATCTGATGCGTCTCTGTGACGTCAGGGGAAACTAGCGATCTCATTGGTTTAGGCAAAGACTTTAGGATAAACAACAGCAGCGACCGCCATTTTTGGAGCAAATTTTACCGTATTTTACCCCGAAAATTTCTGCCGTTTTGGAGATTTTGCGGGCCCAAAACTCATATCAAAAGGAAGCAAAGGTATTCTTGTTGTTTTTACGTCCAACACCTCTTATGTGAGCGCATTATTCGTCCGCCGATCGCAAACTTGAAAGTCGGCCGGGGATTCCCCGGGCCGTGCCGAGCACGTTTCTGCGTGTTTTGTTCTGTTTACGATGAAAAAAAAATACGATGAAAACAGAGACTGTCAAAGTTGTTTATCTAGATAAAGTTGGTGGCAAACCGGACAATATTTATTAAAGTACTGTTGAGCTGAGTAAAGTATGTTGTTTATGAGTTTTTAGTTGTCTTTGATGCTTTGACTCAAAGTATCGTTACGTCAAACTGCTACAATTATCGTATATATGCCCCTAGAAACTGATACAATAAGCCTTCTGAATAGCCTAAAATGCCTTCGGCGGCCCCCGGACCCCTGCCCTGACGCTGTGAAAAAATCCTGAAAAAAAGTCAAGACCTTATTTGATACCTCCATCTCATATTTGATATTTATCAACAATATTGATAAAAATCTTTTGAATTTTGCTCGCTGTTCTTTTATGTATAAGAATTTATTGCCATTATTTGTGTTTTGACATTTAGAATAATGCACTTGTTTTGAGGATATTGAAGTTGAATTAGCTGATATTGGTAAAATTATTACAATACGTCATCCAAGCAAATTGATGCCAGTTACCCCATATTCAATTATTGATACAAATGTTGCATTGTTAAATGGTTGATTCAAATTTTGACATTAGGAGGAGACAGATTATCCTTTTTACATGTACTCACTTTAAATCTACTTATTTTGGGAAGAGAAAATTGTTTTGTTTGTATTACACAGCTTGAAAACTATCTACAATCTAGTGGCACAGGCTTGTTCTGAACAGTATATGCTGTATATCTAGGGCCTAGGAAAAAAAATGTTATGTTTCCTGTTTCCCTACCTTCCCTAGAAAAACCTGCCGACCCTAGACTTTTTTTTTGGGTGGGCAGTGGAGTCACATAGCTTCCAGTTAGAATTTTTATTCAGCCTGCTTCCTATTGAAGTAAAACACTGCTTGTCCCATCTAATGAAGGATAAATGTATCTATCATGCACAAAATTAAAGTTTGACATTGAAAGACAAGTGTAATCATACATTTCAGTTTACTTTGTTCAACTGTATTGTAAATATGTATCACTAGAATTTTGGATAGCCTAAAAAAAAAAAAGAAAAAAAGAAGATAATCCCTACCTACCGACCCTAATATTTTCAGGACTGAAACAGGAAACACAACATTTTTTTTCCTAGGCCTAGGCAGATTTATTTGTTCCACTCAAAGTGGAAAGGACTCCTTTTTTGTTTAGTGTAGTGAGGTCTTTAAGTTTAACATGCTTGAGGTTGTTGCTCTTCTCAAACATGAGAACTCTATTTAATTAATGTCCTATAAAACGGACATTCTTTACCAAAGCTAGGTACTCATTTATACAAGGGAAGTAAGGAAAATGGTAAGTGTTTTTCCCAAGGGCACAACAGGGTTACCTGTCAAGGATTTGAACTCAGGTTCTAAGCCAACAACCCTAACCACAAGGCCACGTGTCACTGTTTTGAACTTCCTTTCCAAAATTAGGATTTTGTACTTCAACAGAATTTAAAAAAAATGCATAACTAATTTTTGTATAGCAGGATGACATGGTGGAGGGAGGAGTGAATTATCACACGTTTGCTTGCAAATGTTGTGAAGTTTTCCCATCTCTTGCCAGGCCGTTGATTGAAATCCCTTGCCATGTCACTGTAAGGTCACCACAAGGATGAGGTCTTGTATAGAAACATGCTGTTGTGCCTTACATACTCCACATGTTGTGGATACCTAAGCTTTATAAACTGTCCACCATGTGGGTTCTAATCTGTGTCAAAACAACACTGGCTTTGGTTAGAGGTGCTGTGGTTCGCAACTGGTTAGTCAAGGGCTCGAAAAGAGCCAAAGAAAATGTTACTGGAAAGTTGTAACAACATCGGAGGTTGTTTTTAGGATTAGGTAATGCCAAAAGGAAACCCACCCATTTTCCATTATGTAAGAATGTGTACTGTAAATTTTTTAAACATTTGCGATAGTTTAATTTTTTGTGGCTTTCTTGGTCTATGAATTTTTATACCATAGTGCCAACAGCTATCAATGTATCTATCAATATCATAATGAGAATGTTTGTTTTCAATATATTTTGAAAACCTTTTCTATTCATCCATGCAATTAAGTCTCAGTGAAAATAAATGCATTTACAGTAAGATATGGAAAAAGTTAGCCTACACAAGAAAAATATTTTTGATGGTTTACCCTTTTCCATAATGTCGTACTTACATGTACACATGAACTTTCTTCCCACGAAAGAGGACTATTTTTAACCAACTATGGATTAATTTTTCAAGGCCTTGCTATACTAAAATACTTGTTGGCATTTGAAATATTCAAGTTATTTGTTGTATAACAATTTTTTTTTTCATGTTTTATTCAAAACGTTAGCCTGAGGTATATTCAGAATTAGTATTCAACTTGTGTTTTATTTGCACAGAATATAATCTATTTTTTCTATTGTCAGACAATGCTAGCATCTGAATTTACATTTTCGTATGCAAATGTTGTAATTTGCATAAGAATATGAGGAAGACATGCAAAGGACTTCATGGATAAAAATGTGTTAGTAGAAAGATGATTGTGTTTCTCACTTATCTGTAAGTGTGATCGAAAGCTGAATCTCAAAAATTGTAGGACTAGAATCATACATAAAAATCCATAAAAGAAGAATACATAAAAATCCATGAAAAATCTTGAAGATCCTTCAAAAGGATCTTGATTTGTTGGTGCAAACAGTGCAAATGTAACAGTGCAACTGTTTAGACAAACCTTCTTCCAGTAGTTAACAATATATGGATGGTTCCACCTTATCACTAACCCTGTCTCCAGCCCCATTCATTGCATCTTACAAATCAATAAACCCTATTCAGTTTCTAAGGAAGGTAATAACACACAGTGTGTGTAGCTGTCACTTGTAATACATCCCAGTTTCCGTGTTGAGATGGATGATGATTTGTAGCAATGGAGAAAACATCACGTAATGGAAGTGACCCTATGTTTTTGTTAGTGCTGGGTACATGCACCAAAACAATACTTGTAAAATCGTTTACGTTTAGCAATGTCTGTGAAAGATCCAAGAAACCTCAATTTGAAGTGCCGTTGCCTATGTAATTGGCTTTATAACTTAGCACTGTGATTCTGTCTCTTAATCTTATAATGAATATAATCTCTTTCCTGTAGGGAAAACATTGTTTTTGCTGGTGCTTTCTTTCTTCTCTTTCTGTCACTAGCCAATTAGAGCTTAGATTAGATATAAGCTATTAATTGTCTCATATTTTTTTTACTTGCATTTAAGTTTGCGGGGATTTAATTTCGCAGCAGCGGGAAAGAGAAATTTCGCGGTGGTTTTAAGTTCGCGGTAGCACCATAGTCTCTTACTGCCATGAAAAAATGTTTGCGGTGGTTGTAAGTCCGCGGTGAAGTGGTCACCACAAAAACTGCGAACATTTATGATTTAACCACCGCAAAAGTTTCTGCATTTACAGTATTGTGTGAGAGTAGCTTGACAAATGGCTACGGGGAAAACATTCTGCTTTTTCACAAAAATCTTGCTACCTTTCTAGTTCTTACATTGTCCTTGTGTTGAACAGAATATGTTATCGGGTATATGAACACCAGGGACAGTTAGTGAGTCGATATATAGAGCCTCCCTTGAAGGGTACATTAATAGAGTCTTTCTGACCCATGGAAAGAATCGAACCATGCCTGTAACCTTACCCATTGATGTGTGTGTCCTGTATTGATTGGACAGTTGATTGTAGTCATTGTTGGACCGTGGGCTGCCCAAAAGAACCTCTTCACTGTGACTTGCTTTAGAAATACAATACAGAGATGCACCTGTGCCCGGTACCGTAGTTCCTCCAATTTCTGTACGATTCTGAGAATTTGTTCATTCTCGCAGGGACTTACTGTAAATGCATTGAAGTTTGCTGGGATTTGGTTTTGTAATAGGGAGAAAATGGACCGTTCTCAATGATTTTTAAGTTTACTGTACATGTTTTAGTATAAGGGGGTAAGAGGACAGAAGACAAACATTTTTGTAGCAGTTGTAAATGGTCACCAAAAAATTGCGAACATTAGATCATTTAAGCCATACTGTACTTCTCTGGCCGGCTTACTCCTCTACTTGTTCCATTTCTACGTTTTTTCCAGTGACTTGTGGAGTCTGGTAGAGACTAAGATCAAACATCTTATATCCCTTGCCAGTGTTGTTTCGCTAGTGTTGGTCGGATAACCAATCTTTTATTCCTAGGCCTTGCCTTTTTGCGTAATAACAAAATGCCCCAAGAGACCCACAAAACCTGAAGGTGACTCATACATCTTTCCAGCAACTGTCCTTTCCCTGTACCCTTGGAGTTGCCATATGATACCACAGTACCTACTGTCAGTAATATCTGATTATATTACTGATACAAGTGATAGCTGGGAGGTGGTCCCATGGGACGTGATGGATCGTACCATCAGAATTATCATGTCTTTTATCATCTGTAATTGACAGCTGCGGACAGTGGGGGCTCCGTAATTGTCATATCTGTTCAAGTTCAAAGTCATACCTTGGTCAAGGTTGTATTAGAGGGCTGGGTAGCTCAACCCTTTACTTGTACTTGTAAAGTTGTTCAGGGACGTGAATATTATGTTTACCCGAACAAGGTAAAACACTAGTGGGTATTTCAGCGTACAGTCAAACCTGTATTAGCAGCCACCTTTGCATAGTGGCCACCTGGCCATTGCGGTCACTTTTTGTCCGTCCCTTGGATTTTTCCCATTGACCTAAGCATTTAAAAATAGTCTATAGCGGCCACCTGTCCAACGCGGTCACACGATTTCTGACCCCTTAGATACAGAAACGCAGCTTATTGCGACCATACAGCGGCCATTTTGGCTGTAGCAGAAGGTATGCGGATCTTGAACGTTAGAGTGCAAGTCTTTGTCAGCAAATTTACCATCATTGTGCATGGCAATATCAATCATTTTCAGTAGATTTGACTTTGGCAGTGTCAGTTGAATTTTGAAACGATCGAGACAATGTCACTTGGTGAGAAAGATAAGTGGGTACTGAAATCACGAGTTACTTTTTGCTTGTGGTCAATTGATTAGCATTTTCTCTATAGTGGCCACTTGTCTATTGTGATCCTTGAGTGGCCGCTATAGACAGGTTTGACTGTATTGCATTACATTTTGATGGTAGCTGAAAAAGAGAAGTTGGTTTGTTGTATAGGTATACATTCTTACATGACTGGTATGAGCCTCAATTTTCAAGGGAGTGTGAAAAACTGGAAGTTTGTTTTGAATTTCATCACTCAGATGTCAAATAGAAAATTTCATGGCCCTATCTCAGGCCCCATTTCCGCTAGGATAGTGCCGTTAAAATGACTCTCTCTGCAACCTAAAATTTGACAGCTCAACAAATTGCACAAAAAAACAACAAATTTTGCGCTGTGTGTGTTTTGTTGTCTTTTCAGTTACACTTTTGCATGTTGTATGATGAAATCCAGTAGAAAGAAAAATCAAAGGTTACACTCAGCATCCGTTTCAGGTCCCAGTGAGAGTGCGTTGTTGTCTAGTGGAAAGGGCTGGGGCCTTACCAACGGTGGAACCAAAAGCAGGCTACGGTTGAAGGTTTTGTTAGGGTCAGCCGGGAACCAGAAATACTATGTCTTGCTGTTTTCTTCTAAACCAGTGTATTGTTATGACATCCTTGCTACTTAGTACCCTTACTGACCTTTGACCCAGATGAATCATGGGGAAAGGAGGGGTCAACAAAGGTGAAATTTTTGTAATCCTGTGTGTTTTTCCCAGTTAGGTTGTCTGTCAGGAACAGTTACACTTCACAGCGGTACCGGTGGTGGTTTTCCTTGTGGCCCCGGTTGCAGAAGTTCAGCTAGTTTTTGTATTGATATTAATTATTACCTCCATGAAATATCATGGAGGTTATATTTTACCCCGCGTTTGTCTGTGTGTCTGTGTGTAAACAAAATAACTCATGAACGGTTAGGTGGATTGGTTTCATACTTGGTGTGTTGGTAGTGTGTGATGAAAGCTGGAAATGATTAGATTTTGGACCCCCTAGCAGCTCCCCTTGGTACTGCAGCGCAACTTCCGGTTTTGCTATCTCGGTGTTCTGAACATGCTATGGTCACGATTTTTGAGTATTAGATAGCTCTTGTGCTCAGGAAGCAATGACATAAGTTTTGGCCCCCTAGCGTCTAGTTTTGGGATAGCAGGGGCATTTTTGTCAAAAACTTCTGACGAGGATAACTCAAGAAGGGAACAACGGATTTTCATGATTTTTGGTATGTAGGTACCTCGGACAATATTGTACAAAATGAAATACTAATTATGCAAAATTGGAGCAAATTTGCATAATTAATGACAACATTCAATCATAGCAGTTTTTTTCTATGTATCTCTTGTCTTGGACGTGATATGGTCTTGAAATTTGGGTGGTAGATGTGTCATGACAAAGTGGGGCAAGTTTCAGCCCCCTAACATATTATTTGGAAACTGCAGGGGCGTTTTTGTCAGACATTTTGTCAGACATTCCAAAGAGGATAACTACAGAAAGGATTGACGGATTGTCATCATAATAGGCATGTGGGTACCTCAGGCAAAGATGTTCATAAATTAATGATATACATGTTATGCAAATTAAGTCCTCACTTATAATTCCATTGTTTTCAATAACTGGACTTCAATAAATGTAACACATGTTAATTATGATAGGTGGAATACAAGCAGATACCAAATATGGTAATGAGGAACTTATTTGCATAATTTATGTAAAAATTGCAAAACCGCTTTATGATTAATAATGGGAATTTATAATTGTGACATGTGTCCTGATGTGTACGTTTGTCAATGATGAACAACACCATGCATAAATTATGTTTTCTGAGTAATTCTGACCGCCAGAAAAAATTACATTTTATGTAGGGGTAGTAGTTGGCATTTTTGTATTGTCATTATCATTGTATTGTCAATATAATTTTTGAATATCAGAAAAGTTCTCGTTCACATTCCTAGTGCCATTCAGTAAAAATAAAACTAAATGCTGGAAACCAGTTCTGAATTTACAAGAAAAAAACTGTATCTCTGGTTTATATTCTTCTTGTTGTTCTAAACCAACCTAAACCTTCCATAGATTGTGCTGAAAAAATTTCTTTTTTTGTGGTAATTTCTTCTGGATATGATTTTGGATGTATATTTTCCAACTTGCACGAACAATTTATGCAAACATGCAATTTTACTAGCACTAAAAATATTCTCAGTACACGTATGCCATGGGTTCAGGTCCGGAAGTCCAGACCTGAACCTGAACCTGAACCTGGACCTGAACCTGAGTTTGGATACGCAACACAAGCAACATACATGTACAAGGCATACCACTCTTATTACCAAAGACTGTAAATATTTCATGGGACGGTGAGATCTTTGAAGTCATTAGACTGTAGTGAATCATGAGTTTGATGTAATTATCAGTCGTGACAGTGTTGAAGTGGAGAGATGTGTGAAATGTGAGAATTGTAGAGGCTGTTTGGGCCACAGATGGCTGTGAGAGTAGGAGACAGTGAAGAGTGGAGTTAGAGATGAAGTAATTAGACATCAATCCGTAACAATCTGGACTGTGGATGTGTGATCTCTGTTACCATGGTGACAGCTGCACCCTCATCAAGTCATAAAAATCCATCCATACATTTGGAGTTCAACAGGTAACATCTGTGAGTGTGAGAATCATTGGACTTTTATATCTCTGCAATTGTCTGTGCTGAATTACGTTTAACTTTCGCTAAGGTTTTCTTTTTATCTCCATGAAAAATGGAGATATAGTTTTGGATGTACACGTGTTGGTGTTTCCAGATTGTGAAGTCAGCATATCTCAAGAACTTCTGGATGGATTACGATGATATTTGGTATGTGGGTAGATATTAGAAAGACAAAGGTCAAAGTTTGGGCCCCCTGGTACGTGACTTTGGTAAGGCAGCACAACAGGCTATTTCTATCTGCAATGAAGTGCACTTTGTGTTATACTGTATTTGAGGTACAAAATTGGCTGTCCAGTTATATTAGATCATCATGTGACATGCAAAACATCACACAGATTCAATATGGCTGGGTCATCGCTCCTGACATGTGATATGACCTTTGTACACTGAGATGTCAAAGGTCAGGTGTTAGAATTTCGGTCATAAATTTCATAGACTTCATACTAATTCTTTGGATGTTGTTTTTCGATTTTTTCTTTGGATGTTGCATTTTGTATTCTTGATACTGTAAAATCTTTGGCAAGAGTGCTATATATGGACAGTCAGAAAGTCACTATTCAGGACTAGTAGTAGTAGTACTGTAAATTGAAGACTTTACTTGGCTGCATTCTGTATTTGAAGATCGGGCTGTGTACAATTTTGCCATGTCGGAATTTGCTTTTCTTTATTGCAACTAGTACCTTAGATATATCATAATGCTGTACAATGTAGTGCGTACATGTGGCGAAGAAAGCTACAAAATTTTCTTTGTGATTTTAAGTTCACCTTGAAGCGGTCACCGCAAATAACACGAACATAAAACTACGGCAAACTTAAATATATTTACAGTAGTTTCCTGTGTGAAGCCATGAGATTTGTGGGTAGGGGACCAGGTGCCATTCTCTGATTTGGAAAATCTTATTACCTGTCCACAGCTCTCTATGGAGATAAAAATCATACTTCTGATCAATCCTGACGGATTATGGCTTATTGTCATGGTAATTTCTGGTCCTTATTTCTTTTGGAATAATTTCACATGATAGTGCAGGTTTGGAAATATTCATTTTTGGATGCACTGGTGCACCCAGCCTGAAATTTAGGTACACCAAAAATGTTTTTATTTGTGTGAACAAGAAGTGTAATGTTAACAAAAAGCAACAGCCTTCTGTTTAGAGATTGAATCTGAAATTCAATTTCAAAATTTCAACAGCTAATTAAAGAAGGTTTTACCGTATTTTGGGACACTTAAATGTTAAAAAATACATGTATGTCGTATTACATTGTGCCAGTACACAATACAGACTAGTAACTTTAATTAGTACCTTTAGTAGGCTTTACATATAAAACCCTACAAAAATATCTATAGGTACATGTATACCAGTATTGTCAAAAATCAGGTACACAGCTCAAACTAGTCAAGTTTTGATGTATAAAAGTGCATATCTACCCAGTATGAAATGTTTCATATGATATTGTGGATGTACATATCGACTCAACGGGAATGTGCAAGTTTAAATAAAATGCTATGGTTAATATGAATCAACATTAAGAAAATGCCAGTGTCCTGACATGTGCATTTATAACTGTTTGCAACAGTTGAAGATTTCCATCACAAGTGGAGCTTTCTAAATGATTCTATTTTACAGGGCTCCCATATCTGGCGCCTCCCTAACTAGCTTTCTTGGAATTCTACACCGCGTAATAGCCCAGTTCTGGGAAGTAGAGTAACAGATGGAAGAAATTCTTGGAAAAGGTCTACCTCTTCGGGTAAACGACTAGGCTAATGTACTCTGTACAAAATGGTTGTATGCAATGGGTAATTCGTAGGTAGAACTAGAAGCTTTTCGGAGAAAGGAAATGGAAATAGAACCTACAGTTTGCATGCCAAGAAATTTGAAAAGGGGTCTGTTATGAGTCATAGATTTCTCGAATAACATAGGAGCATTCTGCTACTGTTTGTAAATGATATATCATTTTTACCTTTGCCAAGAAGGTTATGGTTTTGGTGTCGTTAATTTGTAGGTGGCTATGATTGTTTCTACCATAACATAAGTCAAGAACTGGTGGATGGATGGAGGGTGATGATATTTGGTACATTTGTTGGTGGGTAGGCTTTGTAGTGACAAAGGTCAAGTTTGATAAAAGGCCTCACAGCGGCTTTCTATGGCACTGCAGCTGATGTTTTGGTTTCCTTATGTTCTTGTGAAGACAATTATAAGATAGTTCAATCTAGTATTAAGTATCAAGTTACTTAAGTTGCTGTTATCTTGCTTATCTTATTAAAAGATTTATTATCTAGATGTCGAACTATATTTGTGGTGGTTGCCTAATACATTGTACCCATCAGGAAATTATGACCTTTGACCTTGTCCTGGTTATCCCATCATACATATTTGTCACCAGATGATCGCTGGTCCATTAAGGGTAACGAAGCCCACCCAGTGGATAGAACAACCAGTTAAGTAAATGAATATACAGTATGTGATCTTTTAAGTTTAACTTTGATATTTCTAGATCAACTATGATCTATCAGGATTTCAAACAATTGGACCTAGAAATATAGTATGAAATGTTACAATATCTCTTATATAAAAAATATGAACAGAAGCTAATACTAACTCTAACAGTAGCTAATAATATTATCTCTGCCTAGTTGTATCTACTCATGAAGACATTATGACCTTTGACCTTGTCCTGGTTATCCCATCACACATATTTGTCACCAGATGATCGCTGGTCCATTAAGGGTAACAAAGCCCACCCAGTTGATACAAAGTGAATTAATATACAGTATGTTAACTTTGATATTTCTAGTTCAACTATGATCTATCAGGATTTCAAACAATTGGAGCTAGAAATATAGTGTGAAATGTTACAATATCTCTTATTTAAAAAAGATGAACAGAAGCTAATACTAACTCTAATTTGGCTGATACAAATATCCCTACCTATATGTATCTACTCATGAAGACATTATGACCTTTGACCTTGTCCTGGTTATCCCATCACACATATTTGTCACCAGATGATCGCCGGTCCAGCACACGCAGCGGGGCCCACCCTGTCATTAATAGTTAACGACATGCACAGATGGGACGAGCGGTCTGATGATTAATTAAAGCGATAGCGCGAGCGATTGATCAGATATGACGATCCATTTGCGGTAAATGGCGCGGGAAATTCCCAGCCAACTTAACGCATGACTTGGCCGAACTTGTAAATCATTTACATCCAACATGAATATAGACATTAATTTAGATTTGATCCCGGAGAATATGAGGCAACAATTACTGGAATTTTGATATCTTTTCAACAAATTTCAACTTATGTTCTGGTTCTGCTATGGTTTATATTAAACCAATTGCCATTTGCTTTGTGTATGATACAAATCAGGAAATACTTTCTGTGATTGATGTTAAAAACTGCCTGGGAAATGTAGTGTGATTTCTCATAGACATACTGTTATGCTAGATGTATGGTGATGTAGGGAATATAGCATTTCTTGCCTTCCCAAGAATATATCAGGCTGCATACAAAAACTACTTCAACTTTTTCAAGGTCTTAAGCTGTCATAGCTGCTAGAAAAGGAAATTGTTAACATTATTATTCTTTGAATCACCAAGAAAATGCCCACATATCTGAGAATACTGTAAATTCTTTAATGTTTGCTGTGATTTAATCATGTGGTAAGAAGAAAATGTACTGTCTGGTAGTTTTAATTATATAAGTTCCCAGTAGTGCTGAAGTCATATAATGTAGAGTGATAAAAATGAATTGGTTTTAGATAACAGCAAAAACTGTAAAATTGAACCCATGCCCAAGATTTTAAGAAGTACAGTAGCGGAGAAAATCTGTTTCACAGTTGATGATTTGGGCTGGTAGAGTAATTATACTGTATACCTTATAGAATCAATACAGTCAGAACAAGTGACCACCTCTACATAAGGACAACCTGGCCAATGTGACCACTTTTTTAGTTTCCCATAATATTTCCCATTAACACAAGCATCAAGAATCCTGTCTATAGTGACCACCTGTCTACATAGACCATAATTTCGTATGGTCTTCTTGGGCAGCTTTCACTTCTATCTGTTTATGATGATATTAAGTGTGAATAAGGTGTTATCGACTTTTGTCAGCATTTTGTTACATTGAGAACAGTTGGCGGGATTACGTTAGCGCCCCGTGCTGGTGCCACTTATTCCGCATAATTTATGAGTCCCAAACCTGGATGTCTAACAGGGCGGAGTCTGGCCACCAGTGGGGTCCCAGGGATAAACAAGTCCACTAGTCCTATTGTCCAGGGCAAGTGAAAGTGCTGTTCGGGCAAGTGCATGTCCTACCCCACTTGTCCGATCGGGCAAGTAAGATTTTTCCATTGATTTTAGTGCAATTTTGATATACTTGAGAATTCCATTGCTGGAAGTGAAAATGCATATACTAGTAACAGTGACATTTGAATTTTGGGCAAGTGAAAAATTGGTCCGGGCAAGTACATTTTTTATGTGCTTGCCTGATAGGACAAGTGGATTTTAGAAAACTTGTTTAACCCTGCCAGTGGGGTCCTGGTGTCAATAGATACTGCAGGGCTCGAAATCGTTTTTTCTGCATATATCTGCAATGGTGCAGGTGGCATTGAAAATTACCTACACCAGACAAATTTTACCTGCACCACTCTGAATTTAGGAAGTGTGGATCATACTGAAATTGTTCAGGAACTATTATTTTATACTCAATAGGTGGTAACAGTCAATGCAGCTAATATTGAACAATCCACAGTCATGCACCTACACCATAGGATATTTATAATATATATATTAAACCTAGTACGAGGACCAGTGCAGGTTAGGTGCAGGTAGACACCAGAGATACCTGCACAGCTCCAATTTTACCTGCACTAACTTGCATCTATTTAGGCAGATGGTATTTTGAGCCCTGTACTGTATATCTTCAAACTTTGGCACTGGTTTTATTTTCTTGGTGAGCCCTAGGAAAAATAATTATGTTTTCAGTTTCAGTCCTGAAGAAAGGGTAGGTAGGTAAGGGTTATCTTTTTTTTTCTTGTAATTTTTTTAGGCTGGCCAAAATTCAGGTGAGACATATTAGTATACAGTTGAATGAAGAAACTGAAATGCAAGAGGACACTTGTCTTACAATGTGAAACTTTGATTTTGTGCATAAAAAACATCTATCCTTGATTAGATAAAACAAGCAGTGTTTTTACTTCAACAGGAAGCAGGCTGAATAAAAAATTTAACTGGAAGCTATGTGACCACTCCCAAAAAAAGTCTTAGGCACGATCTACACACAGTTTTTCCCGATATCGGCGAGCCTACAACCTCTCGCCGACAGCTTTTTTTCATCGTCTAGATGGAACTACTATATCGCCATTACGATATCGGGAAAATTTCTCCCGAAAGGTCCGGACCATTCGTACGATACCTTACCGATAGCTTAGCAGGGGTCCCCGACAGCTTCGCGCGCGTGTAGATGCTTCCCGACTTTGGGAAGGCTCATTAGCATATAACGCCATTTGGAAAATCGCGCTATATGTTTATGACTGCAAGCGGCATGGGTGTCCGGCCCCCTACGTTCTAGATCCCTCCCGACATCTCCACAGATATCGGTAAAACTGTGTGTAGATTGGGCCTAAGGTTGGCAGGTTTTTCTTAGGGTCGGTAGGGAAACAGGAAACACAGCATTTTTTTCCTAGGCCTGACCTGTCCACTGGGAATTCACAACAGTGCAAATTTGTGTCTACAATCTGACCCTACTGTACTAAAGAATCATATAGCATACAATCATACAATAAGACCTAATTAAGGTTATGTTGGAGGGAGTAAAACATTCCCCACCTAATCAGTGATGAGTGGTCCCTTATCATTAGTGGATGGTCCCTTATCCCCTGCTAATGAGCTGATGATAAGTAGGGAGATAAGGCTACACTGGAATTTCATCTATTTTCTGTAAAAAGCGCCACCATGTGGCTACTCGAAAGATTGCAGCTTGAAATTAAAAGACTGTGCCCTAAAGCTATAGACACAGATCTAGAGGATAACAACTCACCTATGGTTTCAAATAGACTATGATGATTGATGAAACTACCTGTACCTACCTTTTACCTGATTGGATTCTTAGAATGATGCCAGATCCCAAGGAACACTACTTCTGAAACATCCCCAATAACAACACACACCTGTTTGGTCCTTTCATTCAAATATGCCAAAATGAGTTCTAAAATCTGTCAATGCTTACTTCTTTACACATACCAGGCTTATGGTTTTAAAAGATGTCATGCTTTTGAACATTTTCCAAGGACATGTGTTATGTGACATGGAACTCTGTACAGTCAGTATGGCTGGTGAATTGTTTGAATTTATCAATATTAACAAGTGACAAACTCATACCCTCAATAATAACCAGACACTTTTTAAAAATAAAATAGAATTTATCATAGTTTTTATTGGATGTATGGTCTACTAAAATTGTATCAGAATTGCATCCTTTATATCTTCATATTTATATTTGAAATCATCTTACACACATGAATACGGCCACATAAGATACATGTATGTTCTTTCAAAACGCTGACTAATTTTGACGTCAGCATTTCTTGTCCTCGGGGGACCCCAGTTAGTGGTCTATCTATGGAAATCAATACTTGCTTCAAACTGTGACCCTTCAGCCTCATTAACGGTTGGTCCCCCGAGAAATGGTTAGTCCCCTAGGAAATTCCCCCTAACTTGATATACAGGGACTTCTAACTCTTGAGAATCAGAAAATAAGTCTTGAAGGGAATATTCCGCTCCACACAGCAAAAACTCAAACGCATTTTATAGAACTGTACTTAATTTTCATTCTCAGTAGAAATCAGTTGAATATGTTTGATTGACAAAATTGTGTAGTTAGGCCATAGGAGATTACATTTTGTCATTATACATTTTACATTTTGTCATTACACATTTTACATTATGTAGAATATAATGCACAGTATATACGCAATGCTTATAAATTTACTATATGCAGTACTTATACATAATTGTATGATCGACTGTGACAATAAGCAAGTTACATATGTAATGTTATTTATCTTTTTTTACAGTGGTTATGAAAAAAGGCAAAGAAAGATTTGATATGTATCAGTAGTCGAAAAAAAGCCCTCCTACAATTTGAAGAAAACTTTCTGTTTTAATGATATCAAAAATTTGATAATGAACAGTATGCTGGAAATATAAAAAGAATGTATTTTATTTCGGCCAAGCCAATATTAACACTCACTTAAAAAAACTAACAGTATAATTTTTTTTCCTTAGCCTATTCTGAAAGAAGATAGTGTTATGACTTTTGAGCTTTGTGATGCTCTAAATCTATATTTAGGAAAGCAATCTTCAGACATACAAAACGTACATATATGTATGAATGGAGCTATATTAGACTGTCAGACTATATTATGTGTTCAGTTCATCTACCGTATTGTAACCTAACCTCAGACTCTTCTTCCCCGTTTGAAATTCTAAGTTTTGCATAAACAGTATGCATAGAAAAATGATATCTCAACAGATCTACATATATGTACTCCTATATTCTGATATACATGCAGTGAATATTATTTGGTGAACCAACCGGGCTCAAAATACCCACCTGAAAAATTAATGAGACTGCAGAAAAAATTAGATAGTAGTTTGGTAAGTTGAAAGAATTATTACATTCTGAATGTAGGAGGACAACAGCAAATACATCATCATGAAAACAAAATTGAAAGGCAAAATTTCGTGAAAATGCAGAATGTTTTCCCCATAGCTTTTTGTCAAGCTACGCACACACAATACTATACCATTATTAGGCTTGTCCTGTGGTATTGTGTGTGGGTTAAAAAAGCCATCTTCTTGTTTTTCGGACCAGTTCAGTAACATAAGAAAAAGAAGCAAGAAAAAGAATACACCAGCAGAGACAATATGTTTACCTATTTTATTTATTTATTCATTTGTTGGTTTGTCTGTTCAGCACACACAGCCAGGGCTGCCCAACTAGCCTGTGGCTATTACAAAGGGCTAGCCCTGCGGACAAACACAGAGACAATACATATAGATTTGGACAGGATACTTATCAATAACAATTTTCTAAGTTCATAAAGGATAGAAATGAAAACAAAAAAGAACATTAATATATACATGGTGTAGGATGGTATACATATTATCTATAATGGAATATATAACATCACTGGTCAACAACAATATTTGCAATGAGAGGAATTTTTCAAGTTCTGAAGGTTTTGATGTTTTTGTAGCTGAAAGGTGCCAAATTTGCTGTTGTGAAATGTAGTGATTAGGCCACACCAATTTAATTTCTTGGTTCACGGATTTTTTCATAAAAGATATGGAGCGAGAGGGCGAAATAAAAATAAAAATTGTAAAATGGTTGGGGTAAAGGTAACAGCTAATCCAAAACATAAAGAAAAAAAGTTTTCAGCTTGAAAAAAGTACAAAAACACTATTTTTGTACAGTAACAGCACCTGTACCCACACTTTAAGGAGCTTATAATATAAAGGCCAATTTGCTACACCAGAAAGTTGGTGAATGGTTTCATTAATGGTGAAAATTTGCTGAGTAGTAATTTTTATTTTTATTTTTTTCCCAAAAAATAGGAGCGAGCGAATCCGTGAACCAAGAAATTAAATCGGTGTGGCCTTATAATCTTTCTGCCCGTGTTTTTGCCCAGATTACCGGATGGTTTTACCCAGTTGCGAGGGCTTCGGTACGTGGCGCTCAACGACATCTCACTCCACAAGTTACCCGGAGACATCGGCAGGTAAGGAACGCTCAACTATTGTGAAGTATGGTTACAACTAGGGGTGGGTCTCACCTCACTCACCTCACCGGTCCCATAGTCTCACCGGCCGTAGGGGCAGCACATCCATCAACATAAGTTTTCCACCTTTGTCTGTCCTCAGCCAAGGTTGCCAGATGGTGGACTGTTTGTCCCAACCATTCTTTCAAATCACTAGTCCAAGTCCGTCGTGGATGTCCCCTAAGTGGTGGGTACTGGTACAGAAAATTCAGGTTTGGTCCAGAGGATCAGGTCTGGACTTGAACCTGGTCCTGATTATCTGTGAAAACTTGTGAATGGACGATACTCAAAATAATGGTCCATTTGGCTACAAAGCGTTTTTTTTTTTATATTGGAAAATCTGACATCTCACTCCACAAGTTACCTGGAGACATTGGCAGGTAAGGAATGCTTAACTATTGTGAAGTATGGTTACACTTAGGGGTGCATACTGGTACAGAAAATTCAGGTACAGATATGGTCCTGGTCCAGAGATTCAGGTCCAGACCTGAACCTGGACCTAATTGTTTGTGAATGGGCAATACTCAAAACAGTAGTTAATTTTGATACAAATGAATCTGTTTGGTGGAGTATCCTATATTCACATAAATATGCTTGCAGCCTCTGTTAAGTTAGACTAAGTTTGACTGTAGATATTTGATAAAAATTACAATCAACACTCCTCTATGTTGCTGTTGCTCTTTTCTTGGTCCATAAAGCCTTAAAACATGTGAACGCCATAATGCCGGTATAATCTGTTGATTTTCTCATCAGTCCAACATCCGGTCCACTGAATTTTTGCAGGTCATTGGCAGCAAGCTCTCATCTCAAGAAAGTAAGAATCATGTAAAGTAGTGATTGTGAAACACTCCATTATTTAGAATTGAATATGAAGCAAATTGTGTATTATTTGAAAGTTCATCACAATTTCACATTCTCTTCCCCCAGTCTGTCCAATTTGATAACCCTGGAATTGAGAGAGAACCTCCTGAAAGTGCTGCCTACGTAAGTACAATATCAACTGTCTTGTTTGTTCGTTTGTTTTGTATTAGCAGTAAACAGTTTCAAAGTGTAACCCACCAGTTGTGTACAGTAAGTACAAGCTGCATAAGACCCATTCTCCCACGCAGAGGGACCACAGTCGTGTCGAAACTCCTTGTGGTCACCTCTGCCGTCTGGTGCACTCAGATCAGTTACTGACCGCCCTGCTTATACTTTTTTTATAGATAAATATTATATTGAGCTTACCCTTATATAGGCAGTCAGCCATTGGGGATCGGGTGTAGGAGGATGGAGCTATGTAAGACGTAACATGATTGGCTGAAAGCTTCCCAGCTGCCTTTCCGAGATGGCTTTCGTAAACAGAATGCCCAAGAGAGGCCTATTCTCTGATTGGCTGACAGCTGGTTTGTGGCGACGCTCACAGTAACTGCTGGTGGGCCACCAGACAGCAGGGCCCCAATACACAGTTAGCTAGCCGTTGGGGACCGTGCATAGGAGGATGCATAAGACCAGACTGTAAGGTTTGATCCACTCACACAGGGAAGGACCCATACTCTTCTTGATAATTGTGGTGTTCTTCAACATGCTCGAGGCGTGGCTCTCCTCAAACATGGGACCTTTTTACTTAAAATTCCCTCTATACTACTAGTGTAATAGGACATCCCTAACTGAAGCTAGGTAACGCTAGTTCACCTTTATCCGTTGGGTAACCTATATCCGTTGCTTTTAAAAACAGGGTATTTAGGAACATCAAATCGATGGGTGGTAGTTTTAACTGCAATAGCCTGAAAATATTGCAATTTGAAACTAACGTCCGTCAACATGAAGTCCCCAAATATCCTGTTTTTAAAAGCAACGGATATAGGTTACCCAACGGATAAAGGTGAACTAGCGTTACTCCTTTTGACCCAAGTGTAGTGAAAATTGCTTATTTGTTGGGTGCATTTCCCAAGGACACAACAGTGGGAGCTGCTCAACAGATACGACCCTGAACCTTAGGTTCTAACTAAGTCACCAACCCTTACCGCAAAACGATCTCTCATGTTCAAATGTATGAGCGTACAAAACTGTGCAATGAATATTTTTCTTCAAAATTTATTTCACACATGAGCATCTCTGTAAGTAATTGTAAATTGGAAATATGATGGTTTTAATATCTTGATATGTAATCCAGAAAATGAAAGTTAAGAAATGTGCGAATTCTTAAGAAACACTTTCTTGTATTCTTGCCCAAAACTTGTTCTTTTTTAGTTGAGACATGTCCAGCCAAATCTTCAGAACCGCTTCCAAAATCATATCCAGTTGCTTGAGTAACTGCTATTTAGGATATCTTACTAACCTGAGGTCTAACCCTCATCAATGTACTAAAGGTTTCATTGATGAGTTTTTTCCTCCCATAGACTCCCATGTTATAATTGGTGGTTCACATGGGCGCATTCATAATGAAGTTAAGTGAAATTCTAGCAGATTTTTCATTCTATGTCGAGCACATTTACCCAATATTGTGGGGAAAAATTGCCAACGTCAACTATACGTAGGTTCCTTTTTTATAGCAATTACAAACTACGATTAGTTAATTCCTACAAAAGGCACTTTTTTGCTGCTAGTGTACAACCGCACCACTCAGAACCCAGACTGTGTACCTCCGACCTAGCTCGCGGCTGCAAAACTTTACCTACTAATTTCTTCAGTTACAAACGAGCTTTCACCAATCTAACTTTTGAGATATCAGTTCCGCTGGCTACAAGGGAATTTCTCACCGCTAAAAACATGCGTCCATGCAGCTGTTTATTTTTTGGCTCGGATCTCTTTTAGGGTACCCACTCGGAGTAATACATCAATGAGACCTTACTAAAGAAGACTATCAGATAACTTGTAGAGTATTAGGAACTCACTTAACACGTCAATAGCGTGCTAGATAACGATAAAAATCCCATCCAAACCATCCTCCTCAGGGTGTCCTGTCTAAGACTTGTATTTGTGGCAAGTTAATTTCACACTTGATTTCCCCAAGGAGGGTATGATTCCGATAAGACGTATAATGAACACAGAAGTATTATATAGTGACATAAACCTGCTGAAAGTGCCACAAATACAATATGCATGTTATCCCACTAGATGATATAAGAATGGGCTAGGGTTATTAGGCCTTGAAAAAAATGTTGTATTTCCTGTTTCCCTACCTACCATAGGAAAGCCTGCCGACCCTAGACTTTTTTGGGTTGGTTAATGGAGTCACGTAGTTTCCAGTTAGAATTTTTATTCAGCCTGCTTCCTGTAATTAAAGAAAAAAAGTTTTGTCCTATCTAATGAAGGATAAATGTATCCACAGATTTTTTACCATTATATGCACAAAATTAAAGTTTGACATCCGATTGAAAATATAATTATCCTTATGGATTTCAGTTTTACTTTGCTAAACTGTATTTGGGCCAAAGTCTAAAAGATTTGAAAAAATAAGATAATCCCTACCTATTTTTTTCAGGACTGTCCGACTGAAACAGAAAACACAACATTTTTCCCCTAGGCCTGGGATATTAGTGAACTGTACCCTCATGTTAAGAAGCTCTGTGCTTGGTATCATTCGAGCCGTGTACCTAAACAAATCTTAGGTACAGGTACAGTAGTGTAACATATTTGAGTCTCAAAACATGTTTATTTGTAAGTTTTCTCAGTCTTAACTTAATACTAGGCAGGTTGTCAAAATTGTCATCTTCCAGATGGGGTTTACATATCTTTAGTCTGAAAAATTGTGATTTAGTTTGTTTAGGTAAAGAAACAGGACTAGTGCAGACTGCTTTGTATGACATACGGCGAAAATTTATGCATGCGCAGATGTCACCCATAAGATTGAATCAACTTGGCCTTTCGTATGAAAAATTACCCAGTGTCAAACACGGGCAGCGCTTGTATAAAATTTGCCGTGACTTATACGACATATTCGATGAGTAGAGTAACGGCAGATTGATGACTCAGACTTGTAAATTTTACTCCAGTCTTGACCCCCTCTCAGCGTAGCTTTCCTCCGCTTACAGCTGCTCCTTTACAGCAAGATTTATGGAATATTTTACTGTCTCAAATCTAAACGGAGATGTTTTATTCTGATATCTTTATCTGTATTGATCAGAGAGTGTAACCAGGGCTCTAGCCAGTGTCCGTTTTTCCGTCAATTGACGGAAGTTTGCTGCGTGTGACGGAAAAATTTTAAAACCAATCTGTCAACCTTGACGGATAAAAATCCTTGGTGGAAGCTACAGGCGGCTTGGGGCACTGTCCACGGCCGTAAAAGCCACACACTGTTTTGCTATTGTTATTATTGTTGATGAAGTGTGTCGGCACCCTTTCGCATTTGATTATCTCATTAAAACCCGTTTTTCAAGGTCTCAGTTCAGTCTTTCTAGCTCCTGGAATAGTGTTTTCGCGACAATGGGAATTGGCTGACAGAAAAAAAATTCAAGCTGGCTAGAGCCCTGGAGTGTAACAACCCTTTGGCGTACACACCAGCTTTGCAATGGCGGCTTGTTGTATAAAATGGAATATCTTATCCCACCTGAATGGGTATGTAACTCCAGGCTTAGGCTGAACTAGCTAATGAAAATGATACTTTAATCATGCCAAAGCCTTGCTGGGCTCGAAATACTTTTTATGAATACTTGCAGGTAACATTATCATATGATTATGAATAACCTGCACCAGACAACTTTTACCTGTACCACTCAGAATTTTCAGGAAGTATGTATCATACTTAAATCTGTTCAGAAACCATTGCTGTTATTTCTTTTATACTCCATAGGTGGTAACATTCAATGCAACTAGTAATAGTCCATATCATGAGATGAGTATATTGATAATATAAACCCAGTACATGGACCAGTGCAGGTTAGGTGCAGGTAATATCAGAAATACCTGCACTGCTCCAATTTTACCTGCTTGAATGCAGGTGGTATTTCCAGCCCTGTCTTGTCACACAGGAGAAAAATTGATTGGCCAACGAGTTGGCTCTAATACGTCCAGCGTAGATCTCCAAACCCTGATCCAATGCGAGTCTAAGGCCAATTTTGAAGTCACCGACCTTGCAATTAACAAATGTGGAGACTTTGGGTGACATGGAATAAACCTTATTGTATTCTATCTATGTGTAAGGGTGCACCAACGGTCAAATTACAAAATTTGGGTTTACCAAAGTGCATATATAGCCATTGGCATAGTTTTAACCTTAACCCTGCTAAGACAGTGTTTCAGTACCAGTTTTGAATAGGTCACCAGGTAGGACAGTAGTGGGAAGGTTAATATTGTCCACCTGCCCATAATCTTTTGATTGATGGAAGACAGCATATTGCTTTTAACAGATAAACTGGGATGAAGTACTATCTGCACCTGGTAGATACTGTACAATCAGTGGGCACATATTGTGAGGAGATACTGTTAAATTCATGTAATGTTGCCGTACCTAAATTACGCAGCAGGGTTTCTTTCTGATGAGGGAAGCGGTGTTGCATGTTTTAACCATGGGGGTCCCTTTATGAAGTCCCTTACTTCCCAGGTTTTTTCTCTGACAAGCATAGAATTTAGATTGACCAGAGGGATGCTACCAGGTCACTTGTGGCCACAGTCTTCAACTGTGAATGATTGTAATTATCTTCATGAAAATATGGTAAAAAAGTATTATGGGTGTGTCTGTGTTTCTCAAACAAAGCTTTCTGCATGTCTTTGTGTGTGTGTGTTTTTGTGTCTGGATTTTTGTAGTCAGCATAACAAAAGAACCTCTGACTTGATAGTATATACGGTGATATTTGCAATTGCTATGTGGGTAGGTATTGGGAAGACGAAGTCAAGATCGCTATTAGCTTGTATGTGTCCTTGTTTTGCCTCAGTCTGAATACATAACTCTTACTTAGATTCCTTTCAAACTAGACACTGTAGATTGGGAATATGATCCATCCCCTACTAAGTCGCTACACTCCCTCATGTTGCCATGTCATTTTTCACTACACTCGTGTCCCCATGCAATTTTTCTTTAAAAAATTCTTAAAGTTTGTAGCACTGTGAATTCCAAGGGTTCTCAGGTGGTACAGTAAATAGCAATGCGATGGAAATACCAGCAGGTGTTTTGGGTTTATTATCAGCTTCCAATGGAGAATTGAGTCTGATGAGATAGGTGAATATTTCAAGATTTATATTAGCTTGCACAGGTAGGATTTGGTTAAAAGGGTGGTAAATTGGAAAGGAATTGCAGGCAACGCATTTGTTGAACCTAAATTATTGTTGCTTTGCTAAAGCTTTATATTATTTTCACCACATGACGTCTGTTATGTTTTCTGAATCTCGGGGGATCCCTTAAGCAATTTGATACCATTTTATTTTCATAGTATAACTGTTAGCTAAGCTAAATAATGAGTGAGTGTGAGTGTTTGTAGTCTGATTTAATTGCCCCCCTGTTGTTACAAGAATTGCTCTGATGTTGCTAACAGAGCACAAAGGGTTTCGAAACTATTATTTCTGTGGCAGAGAGCAATGTTTCTTTTGTAACCACAGACAGCCGTGTTCTTTTATGTGTCTCCACAGCCTACGGGGTTTTCCACCATTTTGGGAGTGTTACCTCCGTGGTAGAGGTTTTGTTTTTGGTTTCCCCTGCTACGAAATTGTCGCACGGCCCTCATGAAAGTTTATTTGTAACTGAAGAAATTAGCAGGTAAAGTTTGGCTGGTATGTTAAATGGAGGACCTATGTTTAAGCAGAGCCACAACTCAAGCATGTAGAAGAACCCACCACACTACACTTATCAAAATGAGTAGTGGTCCTTCTCTATCAGTAGATCAAATAAATTCTTTGGGATGTGCAGCTTGTACTGTTCAGTACAAACCTGCTGTGTTATGAAATCCAGCTTGTAAGTTGTTCAGTACAAACCTGCTGTGTTATGCCATAAGGAAAGTTACCATTTATGCAATATTTAAAAAAAAACATGAAGAATAAACATGTTTTTGTATTTGCAGGTCTCTGTCATTCCTTGTGAAGTTGGAACAATTGGATCTTGGTGCCAATGAACTTGAAGACTTGGTAAGTACACAGAAATATCGTATAAACCAAATTTTAAATCACAATTTTCCACATCTGCCGTGATAATTCTATTTGCCGCTACAAGTTTCAATAGTGACTGAATGTGTTACGATACCTTTGAACACCTACACACAGTGGCTTTGATGTACTAACTAAATAAAATTTCTACAGACTGAGTCAGACTTTGTAGATAGTATATACTACTATGCACTATATGCCTGCAGTGACTATGAAGGTATTACTTACTCTTAGATGTTGAGAAGAAAAATAATAAACTCTATGAAGCTGTGGCTTTGATGTACCAACTAGATAAGATTTCTGCAGAGTCAGACTTAGTAGATTTTATACACTATGCACTATATGCCTTCAGTGACTATGAAGGTATTACTTACTCTTAGATGTTGAGAAGAAAAATAATAGACTCTATGAAGCTGTGGCTTTGATGTACCAACTAGATCAAATTTCTACAGAGTCAGACTTAGTAGATTTTATACACTATGCACTATATGCCTTCAGTGACTATGAAGGTATTACTTACTCTTAGATGTTGAGAAGAAAAATAATGGACTCTATGAAGCTGTGGCTATCATGATGTACCAACTAGACAAAATTTCTACAGAGTCAGACTTAGTAGATTTTATACACTATGCACTATATGCCTGCAGTGACTAAGAAGGTATTACTTACTCTTAGATGTTGAGAAGAAAAAATAGACTGTATGAAGCTGTTTTACCACTATACCACCTGTAATGCCGTGATGTTTTTATCCCATTTACTCTAGCCGGAGACCCTCGGAGCATTACCAAACCTCAAAGAGCTCTGGTTGGATGGAAACGAGATCAAAGAACTCCCTCCGGTAAGCCTACGCGACGGCGACCTCTGACGTTTTTACGAGGCTTTGTTGTGAATGGGAATAAATTATACCGTAAATGTTATTACGTTATCTGTGTTTTTATGTTTGCGCAAAACCAAAAACGCCGCATTTTCTTGTCATCTGCCCACGTAACGTTATCTCTGCCCACGTAACGTTGTCTAAGCGCTACACCTACATACATTTTACCAAGGTTAAAGCCAGCACCCGTCCTTCCATCAAAAATTTTGCAGTTTGGGACAGAAAAAGAATTTCCCCATTCCATCCTCGGTGACGGACAAAAATTGATATGTAAAGATATCATGAAGCTGTCTCCCTTGTGTAATTTTTCACCTTCGATGCTAGAGGGGATTTGTAATTGAGGGGATGGAAAATGATTTCAGGCTGGCTACAACACTGCATTGTACTATACATTGTACAGTATTATGAGGGGTTGCAGCCTTGCCTAGTCACTAGTAGGTTGTTTTCAACTTGCTGTAAAGTTGCTAATGTTACCATTACCACAGCAGTACATATCTCTAGCTGTATCACAAACTTAAAGTTCCATTTTCTCCATAACGCAAAATAAATCACCACAAATCTAAATGCATTTATGGTACCTTCTGTCCGTATTGTCACTCAAATTCAGCTCAGCAGTAAGTCCTATAGTTCTATTGATGTTGCTATTCCATCAGGGTTATGTTTATCAAGCTTTAATAGGTATAAAAAACAGAATATAGAACTAGAATTTCAATCTAAAATTGTTGTACTTAGATACAGTTTGAACTAGAGTTCGGCGACCTCATACCTCCATGAAAATTTAGAGCTTTTGTAAATTTCATGCAAATGACTAAGACATTAACATAATTTATGCATGGTGTTGTTCATCATTGACAAACGTACACATGTCACAATTATAAAATTCCCATTATTAATCATAAAGCGGTTTTGCAATTTTTACATAAATTATGCAAATAAGTTCCTCATTACCATATTTAGTATCTGCTTATATTCCACCTATCATAATTAACATGTGTTACATTTATTGAAGTCCAGTTATTGAAAACAATGGAATTATACAATTTCCTCATTAATTATGCAAATTAAGTCCTCATTTGCATAACATGTATATCATTATAAACATCTTTGCCTAAGGTACCCGCATGCCTAATATGATGACAATCCGTTAATCTCTTCTGCAGTTATCCTCTTTGGAATGTCTTGACAAAAATGCCCCTGCAGTTCCTAAATTGAATGTTAGGGGGCTGAAACTTGCTCCACTTTGTCATGACACTGTAAGCTATCTACCACCCAAATTTCAAGACCATATAACGTCCAAGACAAGAGATACATAGAAAAAACTGCTATGATTGAATGTTGTCATTAATTATGCAAATTTGCTCCTATTTTGCATAATTAGTATTTCATCTTGTACAACATTGCCCAAGGTACCTACATACCAAAAATCATGAAAATCCGTTGTTCCCTTCTTGAGTTATCCTCGTCAGAAGTTTTTAACAAAAATGCCCCTGCTATCCCAAAACTAGACGCTAGGGGGCCCAAACTTATGTCACTTCTTCCTGAGCACAAGAGCTATCTAATACTCAAAAATCGTGACCATAGCATGTTCAGAACACCAAGATAGCAAAACCGGAAGTTGCGCTGCAGTACCAAGGGAAGCCGCTAGGGGGCCCAAAATCTAATCATTTCCAGCTTTCATCACACACTACCAACACACCAAGTATGAAACCAATCCACCCAGCCGTTCTTGAGTTATTTTGTTTACACACAGACAGACAGACAGACACACAGACACACAGACAAACGCGGGGTAAAATATAACCTCCATGAAATTTCATGGAGGTAATGATGTTTGATAATTCTTTTATCACGTTGACATGTTTTTTAGAAGATAAGATGTTAATGTCTATTTTTGACTTCTAGGAAATTGGGCACTTGAAGAAGCTGAGCTGTCTGGATGTGTCTGAGAACAAGCTGGAGTTCCTTCCAGATGAGATAGGGGGCCTCGTTAGCCTGACTGATCTGCACCTGTCACAGAACTGTCTGGAGGCCTTACCTGACACCATTGGTGAGTCTTTTATTGTTACCTTCTTAAAAAATGGAGGTTATGTTTTCAGTAGGAGTTTTGTGTGTGTGTGTGTGTTTGTGAACACAATAACTTAAGAAGACCTATAGAGTGTCTCGATATTTAGCACGTGACCACAAAATGCGACAACAGAATCACTAGATGTTTTGTCCCCTTGTTGGTTTGTTTCATAGTCTTTTTGGTGGTTTTATTTTCGTGATGTCCTCTTCACTGTGACTCCTTGACACCACAAATGTGTTTTCAATGAATTATGACATGGAATTGTTTCAACCACAAATTCAAAATGTTGGAGAAACCCGCTTTTCCCACCTGCCGAGAAATCAGATTACTGAAAGTAAAATTCATTGTACATCTCTATGAAAAACACCTCCTTGCAGTACCAATTCAATAAGCAAGACAGGGATCGAAATACTTTTTTTTTGCTACATGCAAAATTGCAAGTTGGCAAAAATTTTACATGCAATTTGAAAAATTTACATGCGAAATACAACTAGGCAGCGATGGCGACGAGTATCGCTAGCTTGAATCGGTGAATTTTGATTACATCTAGTAAAGCTGCCGGAGAAAGTTACTGGCAAAAACAAGGAAGGATAAAGACACACGTCGATTTGTCTTCTTCTCTAAGAGTAGGGGGTCTAATTCCTCAGTATTTTTCCAATAGGCCAGGTATTTTCAACATGCAAGATTGCAAGTTCAGAATAATTTTACATGCAAATCTCAAAAATTATGTGCAAATTGCAAGTTAAGTATGTGTATTTCGAACCCTGCAAGATGGCATTGGTGAATGGTAATAGTCATTATCAACAATTGTATAAAATCTTTCATCTTACCATTGCTATTGCACATTCAAAGGGTTGTTGTTTCAAGGAGGCACTGTTTTTGGTTTGTGTGATTGTTTTGGTGTGTGTCCAAAGTATATTTTCCTGTAAGAAGCTATTTGTGTTGCCCAACCAATGATGTCTGTCTTGGGATTGCAGTAGAACTTCCAGGTTTGATTTCTTAATGTTCTATCCTTTAAGTATAGTTGTGATTATTGAATGGTAGACAGCCAGTGAAAAGAAGTGACATTAATTTTGGCCCTCTAGCAGCTTTCTTTATGAACTGCAGGTGCATTTTTTAGTTACAGATTTGAAAGAAGACATTTTCCAACAGTCTTCGCTGAATTGAAGTCTTCCTTGAATTCTTCAGTAAACGTTTAACTTTTAACAACCATCTGTCGCCTTCATCAGTACAATGGTCGTCGAAACGTTTACGGAAGAATTGAAGGAAGGTTGTGTAACGAAGAAGGCTTTGTTCAATTGATCTACCAACCTGATGAAAGTATTTACATCTGTCTCCCCTGTGTTGTAGGTAAGTTGAAGCATCTGACAATACTGAGGTGGATCAGAACCAGATCCTGGTGCTAATGCTTGGGAAGAAATGACATGAATTTTGGCCCTCTATCAGCTGTCTTTATGAACTGCAGGGGCGTTGTAGTTACAGATTTGGAAGAAAACATTTTCTAACCATCAGTCTTCCCAATGTTGTAGGTAAGTTGAAGCAGCTGGTGATGCTAAAGGTGGATCAGAACCAGATCCTGATGCTGATGCTTGAGAAATTTGGCCCTCTATCAGCTTTCTTTATGAATTGCAGGCGCATTTTAGTTACAGATTTGGAAGAAAACATTTTCTAACCATCAGTCTTCCCAATGTTGTAGCAAAGTTGAAGCAGCTGGCGATGCAGAAAGAGGATCAGAACCAGATCCTGGTGCTGATGCTTGTTGGGAAGAAGTGACATGAATTTTGGCCCTCTAGCAGCTTTCTTCATGAAGTGCAGGGGCGTTTTAGTTGCAGATCTGAAAGAGAAGTTTCTAAACTTTTGTCTCCGCTGTGTTGTAGGTAAGTTGAAGCAGCTTGCGATGCTGAACCAGATCCTTGTGCTGATGCTTGGGAAGGAGTGACGTTTTAGTTACAGATCTGAAAGAAAAGTTTCTAAACTTTTGTCTCCCTGTGTTGCAGGTAAGTTGAAGCAGCTTGCCATGCTGAAAGTGGATCAGAACCGGATCCTGGTGTTAACGCCAGACATCGGCAGCTGTGAGAGGATCCGGGAGCTGATCCTGACAGAGAACCTGCTACAGGAGATCCCTCCAACCATCGGCAACCTCAAGGAGATGATCAACTTCAACGTGGACAGGAACAGGCTGCTCAACGTGCCTGATGAGGTCAGGAATAAACACTCGTCTCTCTCAGGGCTATGGGGTCTTTGACTTTGTTATGTGACAAGCTGAGAGATGGATGACATTGGTGACATGTTCATTGTGACTGACGGACGAATGACACTGTTGCCAGAAGGTTATATTTTAGGCAGCATTTGTCTCGGTGGCACAAGTGGTAGCACAACCCTGGTATTTAACTATATAGATCGAATCTCGTGGATCTATGGGCTAAAGTTTTATCTTAGTGTTGGCCCCATCTCATATTTGTTGTAAGGGATTGCATTCGTCACTTCAGATGGTGACATAAAGCCAATGCCCCGCGCATGAGGAAGCTTGTGACATAGGCCTCAAGAGTCAAACCTTGTGTATTGAGTTTTCCAGATATCCAGCACGTATCTGTTTCTTTGTTGTAACATTAGTTTTTGTAACATTAGTCATTGGATATGCAAAGCTGAGTGTGATTTATTTATTTTTTTATTCAACATTAATTATTTGTTTGTGTGTTATGTACAGATCAGAGGGTGTGTGATGACCCTACATTGTTTATTTTTTGTTATGTACAAATTGCATGATGTGTGACGACCCTACATTGTTTGTTTGTTTGTTTATTTATTGTGTACAGATCGGAGGCTGTGTAAAGCTGGGTGTGCTGTCCCTCAGAGACAACAGACTGACCAGACTTCCCAACGAGCTGGGCAACCTGAAGGAGCTTCATGTCATGGATGTGGCTGGCAACAGGTTAAACACTGAGTCTTCCTTAGGCTTTACAGGGTTAATGTGATCTGTTACACTCTTCAACTTCAACATTTAGTCAGGCCTTTTCCCTCCCCCCTTATTTAGAGAATCTGCCCCACATGTTTCATACCATGTTCTCCCCCCCCCCACCTTGGGTTAGAGAACCTCCCCTTCTTTGAATCCTTCCCCTTTCCTACATGTTAGAGAACCTCCCCTTCTTGTTTAAAACCAACTTGTTTTACCCCTCCCACAATTAGAGAACTTTCCCTTCTTGTCTCAAAGCATCTTGTTCCCCTTCTTTCCACTTAGCGAATCTCCCCTTGTTTCATTGTCCCCCCTTCAGGTTAGAGAACCTCCCCTTCTATTTTCAAAGCATCTTTTTACCCCTCCCCTCAGGTTAGAGAACCTCCCCTTACATGTATTTTAAATCAACTTCTCTCTCCCCCTGAGGTTAACCTCCCCTTCTCTTTTCAAAGCATCTTTGCCCCCCTCCCCTTAGGTTACAGAACCTCCCCTTACATGTTTTTCAATCAACTTCCCTGCCCTCAGGTTAACCCCTCAGGTTAGAGAACCTCCCCTTACATGTATTTTAAATCAGCTGCTCCCCCCTCAGGTTAGAGAACCTCCCCTTTACATGTATTTTTAATCAACTTTTCTCCCCAGCCCCTCAGCTTAGAGAACCCCCCCCTTACATGTATTTTAATCAACTTTTCTCCCAACCCCCTCAGCTTAGAGAACCCCCCCCCCCTTACATGTATTTTTAATCAACTTTTCTCCTTACCCCCTCAGGTTAGAGAACCTCCCTTTGTCTCAATACATCTATGTGTATACCTCCCCTCTGGTTAGAGACCCTCCCCTTACATGTATTTTATATCAACTTCTCTCCCCCCCCCTCAGGTTAGAGAACCTCCCCTTCTCCATCACAGCGCTGAACCTGAAGGCGGTTTGGCTGTCGGAGAACCAGTCTCAGCCCATGGTCAAGTTCCAGGCGGAAGACGACGAGAAGACGGGCGACAAAGTCCTGACGTGTTTCCTTCTTCCGCAGCAAGGTCCCTCCGCAAGTATGGGTGAGTTTTTGTGTCGGGAGGGGGAGGGGGGCCTTCGCTTATTTTTGGCTAGAATACTTATTCTGAACTTGTAAAGGCCATATACTCCCAGTACAATGGACTTGATGTGGAGTTACTTTGGTCTTATGACCAGTAAGGCCCCCTTTCCACTAGACAGCGATCACTTAGCGACCGTACAGCAACCAGATGTTATATTTTTGTAACGATTAATTGATTTCAAGATTTTTGGTATCTATCTTTTGTAATGCCTTGCCGTTACCGCTAAACATGCAGAAAAACATGCACAAATTTGTTCGTTGTCTATGAAGTTCGTTGAGCGATGTCTCAAATCTTTGGTTACTCTGAGTGATCGCTTACAGCCTTTAGTGGAAATGGTTTGCAGTCCAACCATGGATTTAGTGCGGAACTACCTGTCATTGATAAATATCTCTATGAGATTACACAATGCAGTTTTCCTTCAAGCTTGGCCCATTGACAAAATGCATTATAACACAAAACAATGCACCATATATTTTGTCACGAGATACATTTCTTCACTGTGTCCCATCTGTTTCCATACAGAATTTTTGCGTACTGCTTTTAAAGTTTGCTCTCCTTTTTGTTGCTGTAATGCTTACTTTGATTTGCTCTGCTTTTAAGGGTTTATGAGGATTGTATACAGAGTTGTGTCATACTTGGCACAGTGTCACTTTGGAATATTTCATTTTGGAATATTTAGCTTCTGTCATCTAGAATGCTTTTCGAAGAAAAAAAAAGATTGCTTGAAAACCATTGTTGAATGTTTCCTAAAAAAACCCAGAAAAGCCCAAAGTAATGTTTTTCTCCAACTTAAAGGCCTGTTCACACGTTTGCGTACGTTCAAGCCTTTTCGTGTCAGGTAAAATTTGCATGGAAGAAGTTATTTTTTTTACTTTGACCCAATGCTTTAGCCTGAATGTCAAAGTCAAAATTATGCATTTTTGGCCACAAACTTTACCTAAGCTAAAAAAATGTCAATACAGTCTTGAATAAGCAAAACAAAACAAAACAAAAAAGCATAAAAAGTCAAATCATACTGTGCATAATATGTACAAGTAACAAAACAAATCTTTGTACAGAATCCTCATTCCTATGCCCTGCTTTTCCATGTTCTTTTCTTTTGCCTTGATTCTTCACAACTGTTCTGTTCTCTTCTGTGTCCCCTGTGTTGTACACTGTGTACCACCCCCCTCCCCACCCACACACACACGCACCCCAGAAAAACAACAGACGTCATTGTCCCGCAAACTTATCGAAGAGCTGAGAATAGTCCAGCGCCATAGACTTCTCAACAAGAAAGGTTGGTTTAGCGTTACCTAGTAACCAGCTGTTGTCACGGTAACTGATGGAGAACAACACTTCAGAATGTCAGTTCTTGAACAATTAATGATAAAAAAGGTTTTAATGATTGCAAATGTGAGTTTGCCTGAGAAAATTGAAGACTTTTGTTCAGCATTTCTACCTGTCTTTTTTTAACATCTATTGATTTGTGTTGAAAAAAGAGAAAATGCTTCAACGCATCCATCAGTTTTTACCAACGCATCATGTAGTTGTTGTAATTTTTTTTTTAGAAGTAAAAAAAAAATTTATGATTATATTTTGACTTATACTTATAGCACCTTTTTTAAGGATGTACTGTTTATTGAGAAGCAATGTTCATAAGTGTTTATTTTTTTCAATTTTCTATTCAGCATTGAACTCAGATTGTCTTGTTTGTGTATTCCTAAATATTTTCTATTCATAACCTTCTACATTGAGTTTATTTTTTGTTCTGCCTAATTATGTGAAAGTGGCCACCTGTTGTGCAGTTATTTCTCTGTCTCCCTCGAAACTATTACAGTTAGGTGCTTTTTAATCCACTCATGCAGCCATTAGTCTAAAAGGATTTTAAAAGCACAACATACATCTACCTGGCTTGATTGTAACAAAGGCAAAAGTTTTCCATTAACAATCTGAATTTTCAAAGAAAAGCAAACCACTGGCTAGACTAATGTTTCCCAAGAATTTCATTTACGTCAGAGTCTCCTACAAAGCAGTTAGGTTTGAAATGTCAACCCACAAAAACGGAGCCCATTCCCTCTTCCCCAAGGCTCGAAATTTATTTTTGGAAATGGTGTACTGCCTACTGTGGCACCAAAACTAAAATTTTAGGTATAATTTTAGGTATGTAAGAAAATGTTTGGGTGCACAACTTAACATAAAGTAGAATTTAGCAAAAGCTTATTGCAACCTCGCTATCTTGTCTTCTGAAATTCTCTAAAAATCTTTCAAGTGGTAAATGCAACTGAGAACACTGAAATTTAATAGTTTTTAAATTTCAACAATATGCTGTATGTATTAGACCAGTACATAACCCTGCACAAATATGTAGGTGCACATGTGCTCCAAAATAGGAGCACAACTCTAGTTGCCGGTGCACAAAGGTGTACTGCACCCCCCCCCCCCACTGTTGTGAACATCTCTGAGTGTGAGTTGGCACGTGTGTTGTGTTTAGATAATCTGCCAATCGAGGAGCGAATACGGAAACTACGCTGGTCCAGCCACACGGACGACACGGGCTACAAGTCAGGTACGTACAGCGGGCAACGCTTTTTCCCAAAAAGCCTCTCTCGAACTCTTACATAGACCAAAATTTATCAGTTCTTTAGTGTCTGTCTGGGCAAGTTTTGAATATACATGTACGGTAGAAGCCGCTTAATTGCACGGCCTATTTGCCAGTGAATTTCGTGCAATTATCCGTCTGATGCAATAATGCAAAGGTATCTAGCCTGACCGCCCTGGTTTGGGATTTGGAGATTCCGTGCGATTAAGAGAAGGCTGCGTTAATCCGTTGTGCAATTAACTGGCTTCTACTGTACTGGTGAATGTGAACGTTCTTGTCTGTTTTTGTAAGTGTTGAGGATGCTTTAGGGGAAACTGTAGCTATGAATGTAGTCTCACACCACTAACCTGAGATGACGGGAGTCACACAGGGGTTTTGAAGTATACCTGACTCACAGTTTCCATGCAGTATCCTGACATACCCTATAAGTGATCACCTTTGAAACCGACGCTTCAATGAAATGTTGAAGTGTTTTGAGGAAGACTGCAGGAATAAGCAAGCAATCAATCAAATCGATTTAAAAAAATGCCCCCTTCCTTAATTGAGACATCACTAAAAATAAGTAAAATGTCTAAAAACTTTGAAAACGAGTGCAACATATTGCTGAACAATCCTCTGTTTGAGTCAGGTATGCTTAGCCCTGTAGAAAGGTAAGTAACCGTTACTCATACTTTGTTGTCAAAGTGTGGTAGCTCATAATTATACTGACCCTTGGTGCAGGCCTAAGGTATAGGGAAAATACATGGTCATTCATCAATGATCTGTGATTTATGTAAAGGATGGTGGCCTACGTGAATGTACAGATTGTCCATGTGTGCATGTGCTGTTTCTTGCCTCTGTCTTCGTGTCAATCACTTTAAGTTTCCACTTTTATTTAGCTTTTTTTATTCTCCTGTTGCATTTCTCCATGTATTCATTCACACTACAGCACATATACATGTAGTTAACAGTATTGATATTGCAACACAATTTAGCTATGGTCAGATCATTCTCATACATTTAAAAACATGTATCACAGTCATTCCATTTGAGCACACCAAATTCCACTTTCAAAACTTGAATGTTGAACTCAACATTTATTGCAAGTTTTTGCAAGTTTGTTGATGAAAAATAATAATACTTCAAAATTTGTAGAAATTCAAACTTCAGTACAACTTTCTCTTAATACGGATAGGAACGTATACTGTGTTATAGTGATTATTTGTTTGGGGTGTTGTAATGTCCTTATCTATTATAACATTTTGTAATGATATTAGGTAATAGACAATGATTTTACACTAAACAGTCATATTTATCGGTTCTTCGCACACACCAGTACATAGTCACTTGTCGACATTCCAGTGATTGTCTTTCACTTTCCTCGGCCGATCGGGAAAATACATTTACTAACTGGTTCTACTTCACACTTTGTTATCCAGCAATTTACCAACAAGTTGAGGAAACTGTTCGCAAAAGTCACATATCTTGTTATAACTCTTATCCATCGTACATTTCCAATGTAACATTACTTCTGACTGTCTCAGAGGTTGAAAATGACATGCTTGAAGTGTAACATTCGACTATCATAATTCCACCAGGTGCCATAATGCCGCCACCTCAAAAAACGTTAGTATAGAGGTCTTCCCAAGATTGTCTTGAACACCGAATGTTGAATATCTTAAATGTAATACAATTCAGATATGTAGGTGTTGAAGACAATCTTGAGAAGGCCTCTATACTAAAGTTTTTTGAGGTGGCAGTATAATGACACCCGGTGGAATTATGACAATGTATGTTGCCCCCTTGACATTGGACAGCAAAGTACTTTGTATACAGCCAAGTATTTTATTATGGTTCAGTGATTGTCACCTTGTTTGCAACAACACTGACTTGTCTTTATTCACAATGCAGCTAGGTGGCGCTGCCAACAAATGTGGTCCCAAACATAAGAAAAGTCTTAACATGTATACATAGTTACATAGATACAACGCAGTTTACGTATGTCTATGTTTAAAAATGCAGTAAAAAACATAAGGTCCACATACTATATCGATAAGGTTTACCGCATTGGAACACTGAGACTTTGTATATGTGTCTCATTTGTTGGTAGCGACACCTATCTGCAGTGAACTGAACTGCAGTGTGAAACAGAACCCTTAGGAGGTGACAGACAGTCATTGAAACATAGGCTTGATTCCTTGAATGAAACACCTGGTTGCGTACAAAGTGTTAACTGTTACCTGGTGACTTGCCAGCCTGGAGAAACTCTTCCCAGACCAAGTTGACATGTTTGCATGTTTGCATCTTGCCCCCCTCCCGGTGGTACCCAAGTTGCATGGCGCTAACCCTGTACCGTTGCAGGCATGATAATGTTCCAAGACATGGGGTGGGCGGAGGATCCTCATGCACAGTTTCAGTATGGAGGGTATCTCCCGGAGGAAGGTAGAAACTACTTAGTCTATACATGTACAACAGGGTCCAAACTGTGGGTACCACTTTCCAGCATTGCACCCTTCTGAGGATACGTTCATGCTCTTGTTGGTTTCGTAGTGGTGGGCTCCTTGGCTTTGCTTTTTCCTTGTGATTGTCTTTTTCTTACAGGAAAAGGTGTGTATTCAAGTTGTTAGTTTGGTTTGCTGTTAATTCTAGCTTTGACTTGCTGTGAATGGTATATTTCTTTACAAAATGGAGGTAAAATATGTTTTTTATTGTTGAGATAACCAGTTTGCTGTGTGACTTCTTAGCAATTTTTCTCCAAAATTTTGTTGTGCTTCCGTCTGAAACTTTCAAATGTTGATTTTGTATCGTTCTGCGGGTGCAATGCTGGAAATGCTGTTTGGAAGCCCCCCCAGTCCACCGAAGTAGACTAGCAAAGTCATCATTCATTGTAGGCTCCCCCTCACACCCTGTACAGAAAGTAGCTCATCGTTCGGTAGAGTCACATTCTTCCGTGTTATGTACTATGTGCCAATAATCTGCTACCTTCCTCCTATCCCTCCCTGACCCCAGTAGGGGACATCAAATTATAGCCATCATTACTAACACCTCCAGAACATTGTGCACAACATTACTGAAAAAATACTACATATTACTGATAAAACTTCATCATCTCATCTTGCATGTTCACAGCTAATACTTCATATGCATGTGCATGAAATGTTGGAGAAAAGAACAATGCATACTGACACCAGTGCATGTTTAATTGTTAACTGTTAAGAGCCTTCTAACAGCACTGTGTGTTTTATAATGATCATGTATGAGCTTACTTTCATTGTTGTTTATTATTGTGCAGCTGCTATTCAGTATCAAGCGATGCATGTCTACAAATAAGAAACATTGCAGGGTTCTCACCAGGAATTTTTAAATGTGTAGCGGGCATCTTCGCACAGCAAAGCCATGTGCCAACTGTAGGCATGAGCATTGTGGGAGGCATTCTCTCCCTAAATTTTTTAAATTTGTAACCGTCAGAAACACTTAACTGCATTTTTATGGTTAAATTTAGAGGGATTGAATGAAACGTTTTGTTACAAAACAACAGAAAGCCCCATTCACTGTGTTTCAACCAGCATAAGGGACCTTTCTGTTGCCCAAATCACACCATATGGGATGCAAATTTGGGATGCAAATTGCTATGTAAGGCTTCTTAGACGCAGCTGTCTTGGTGAGATCCCAGAATATGCCAATGTCTGTTTCATATGTGCACTGGGCTTTGAATGTCACTGTCATTGTGTATTTAAATTTGGTAATCATTCATGACATGTTAAATCAGCATGTTTCTTGTGATAACATCACTTGTATAATGCTATATTGTTTGTCTCATCATGTTCTCTTGGTTGAGGAGTGATGTCACTATGGTGATATCTACTGTTACTGTATCCATGGTTACTGTATCCGTGGAAACTGTATCCACATTGACCACAGCTCCACACAGATGTCTGTCATCACACAAATGACCTCACCACACACTGGAAGAGTCTATTTACCTACAGGGGTGGACAGACCTCTGAGAAGATGTTGATTTCTCAACCCTGGTTTGATTTTTTTTCTCGCGTGCAGAGAACTTGTTCCCCGACGGCAGAAGTATGGAAGATGCGTGGAACGAGCCGGTACCGGACCGTACGTCCAAGGTGTTGTTCGACGCGCCGGAAGAAAACGAAGAAGACAAACCGGTGAGCGATTTCATATTTTTGGTTGATTTTTTTATCATAAGCAATGGTAAGAACCTGGTGAACAAAATAGCCAATACATCCGCAGCCCTCTAAACTTCTTTATGATATGAGTTATGAATAAATTGTATGTTTCTCTAACAGTTCAGCCACTATGTATACAATACATGATTGGTTGAAGCTTACAATTTGAACTTGATCCTCTTGAGATTGACACATAAATTCAACATCATCACAATTTCCACACACACAAGACAAGCACAATTTATTTCAGCTGAGCTGACAACAAACTTGACCTATATTGGCTAAAACTACATGTATGAGTCTTTTATTGAGACAACTTTGATTTGTTTTCCTTCTACTATTCTTTCTGACAGCCTGTTCAAAGACCCTTTAGGTCTCTAACAAACTTGCACCTTTTCAAGACCTCTCAGGTCTGCCTGGTTTGATGATGATATTTCTTACAAATGGTCATTTTAAGTTGTAAAAGAAAATTCAACTCATTTTATGAAGCAACAATTCTTGGAAACCATTTCTTGGGCAGCAAAATTTGTTTTGGGCTGTCTCCAGCGTTTAAGTTTTTTTTCTAACCCATCCAATTTTCGGAGTCCATGTTCTTAAAACTGTCTTCTTAAGCATTTTCATTGGTTTCATGAAGTTCAAATTTTTCAGACAGACTGGGTGCAATTTTTCATCCTTCCCAACAACCTAGTTTCTTTCTTAGGATGGAGGGATGGGTTTTGGAGACAGCTATTTTCTAGATGTGGTTTTACCAAAGATAGCCCTCCTTCCTTTTCCTACTGCAGTTTCAGTACTTCCAACTCCAATGCCTTTTGTTTGTACCTCTCTCCCTCTCTCCTCCAGCAGACGGTAGGTTTTACAAACCCAGACCTCCCAAACGTACGTATTCTCTCTTCTGTTCTGTACAGAATGCTACTCATCTCTGTCATGCACCCTTCACACTGAAATTACGGTAGTGACTGCGCAGTGCTGAGGTGTTCTCAATACTGGGTAGGACTTGGACAACTCAATTTGGTAGAAAGTTGGTCAAAAATGTGTACCAGAAGACTGCATAACTGCATTGTTGGCAGAGTAATTAACCCTAATAAACTGCCAATCCCGGATATATCCGGCACACCTATACATGCCCTGTGTGCCGCTCCCGGATATATCCGGGATAGCGTATTCCTTCGAAGCTTTGTGCACGTGTAGCGCAAGAACCCCAGAAGTTAGGGACTTTGGCCTTAAGCTTGTTCGGTGGATCTTTTTGGAGGTCAGCGGCCAACCCTGGCACTGATAGCATTTTATAGGGCTGAAACTCTGGTAGTTTAAGGGTTAAAGCACAATTTTTCTGTCGACTTCATACGGTAAAGCAACTCTCAAAATGGTGGACGTTGAGTGGCACCGACATACTTGAGAATCGTGTGAAAAGTACCATCCATGACTACACCACACAGTTGCACCGGGCCAGTCTTCTAGTAAACTTTCTTGACCAACTTTTTACCAAATGCGACATTGTTCAAACCCCACCCAGTGTTGTTAGGGCACCTTTTCACCATTTGGTCACTGCCATGATTTCCGGTGAAAGGAGTTAGATGGAGGTGCAACTCTCTGTGTGAGTTTGTCTTCTTGGCCTTGTTTTTCCTTTCACCACCTTTAGTGTGCCTGTACAAACCTTGTTTATTCCACCTTTAGAAGGACTCCAAGCATTGTCACTCACAGCACAGAATACAATCATACTGTTCATTGTATTCACTGTTGTTCCAGTAACTTATGTAATGTATACAAAACATGCAAGAAGAATTGAAATGGTGATATACTAGATGAGGTTGTTGTAAAAAAAACTGAACATTTTTTCCTTGAAAAAAGGAGTTTTTCATAGTCATACTCAAGTGGAAAGTTCCTTCTGACATTAACTATGATTTTTATTCTATTATTATAATGTTACATCTAAATACACGTGCATTATATTTTACACTGACAAGGTATTGGAGCATATTATCTGTTTCCACTTGACTGTTTCACATATTTGTTATACAATTGGAACTTGACCAAAGGCGGGGTTGTAAGGTATGATGACATGCTTATTAAAATCAAAGCAGGTTTGAAATTGATGTCATTGTCAGAAGAGAAACTATTGTCATGTTTTTCGTACAGAAATCCTGCAAATTTTCATTTCTCCACATTCTCAAGCCTTACCTGTGGCTCAAGCTCTGCTAAACTGGGCTGAGGTTTCTACTTGTGGGCGTGGCCCCAAATCACCAGCTATCAGCCAATCAGAGAATTCATGCCTGAAGAAATCACTTAGGCCATTGTCTGATTGGCTGACAGCTGGTTAGAAGCCGTGCCAGCTAAAGTGGAAAACTGACTTCCTAAACTTTAAAATAAAAGAGCCTCCCCAGGGTATATTGTATAGGCCACAGATGAGGCAACTGAGTAGGAGAATGCTTCTCCACATTGTAGATATTATTTGGAAATCCTCACTGTCTGTCAATCATATTTGTGCTTGGACCATTCCATTGTTACTACAATGTAGGGGTGTGCCAAGTTCTCCATCCAACTGTACTATGCTATCCGTTATTTTATGGTCTTGTCATATTTGATAGATTTGCAACAGGAAATTGACGACAGTCTTTAAATAATCCATGAATGAAAGGTTGCTTATATTTCATCATAAGTCAATACTAGTATTGAAAAATAAGTTCTAAATTTGCGTCGATGAAGGTTAGACATCCAGGTAATACTAGGATATGCAAAAAGCAGTTACTCAAGCAACTGCATATGATTTTCCAGTTCCAAAATCATATCCAGTTGGTTGAGTAACTGCTTTTTGACACAATTTCTAAATTTCCATCAGTGAGGTACCCTCAGACAGCTAGTATTCCTAATTCACGATTTTAACACCTCTGTGTCCCCTCCCCTCCTAGACGACGTTTGTACGCCACAACACGCCACATCCGCGGGAGCTGAAAACACGACACCCCAAGTACCTGGCCAAGCAGCAGAACAAGCATTCAGACGAAGACGGTCACGTGATGACTGCAGAGTCTGAAGAAGAAAATGAGGTCACTGTTATTAGACATGTCACTCTATAGTATGAAATTTTATAATCTATAATATACTGTATCAAATATATCAAAAGATTAACAATATAACATGCTACTAATACTAATAGCTTGAACGTTAGACATCTAGGTAAGAAGATATTTAAGATACACAATACAAAAGTTGCTCAGGGAATGCGCTAGGTTTTGTAACAACTGTTAGATAGCATCCAGTGACTGACAAAAGATAGTGAATATCATCTGGGCAAATTTGGTATATCTACTACTATCTATCTGATCATTTACAAAATCTATCTCATTGCTTGAGTAATTTTTGTATTCTGTATATAAATGTGCCATTTGACAAGGATTCTAGAATGTTAGGCATCTACTGTAAATGCAGGAACTTTCGCGGTGGATTAATGTTCGCTTTTTTCCCAGTGGCCGCTTCACCGCAAAAAGTCTTTTTTCCCGCTACCGCGAAATTAAATCCCCGCGAACTTAAATGCATTTACAGTATTTACTGGGATATACATAGAATTAGGTAGATTAGATATAGCTTAACATCGAATACAGAAGGGGAAGTGAACCATTGGACACAGCCTCAAAATATGGTCTTGACACTATGCTAAATAGAAGTCTTACTTGGATTCAAATCAGTTTGACTTCTGTAGGCGTGGCCTCTTACCAGCTGTCAGCCAATCAGAATGGCCCAAATGTTTTCTTTAGGTAAATCCAATTCTCTGATTGGCTGAAAGCTGGTAAACCTCAGCCCAGTTTCACAGAGTTTCCCCAATGTACAGTAAATGCAGAAATGTTTGCGGTGGATTAGTGTTCACGGTGGCCACTTCACCGCGAACTTGAAACCACCGCGATTATTTTTCTATTATGGTATTAGACTGCAGTCTATAGTGTTACCGCGAAAGTAAAACCACCGCGAAAAGTTTTTTTCCCCGATACTGCGAAATTAAATCCCCGCGAATTTAAATGCATTTACAGTATATTGTATAGGTCGCGGGCAACACTCTGCGTAAGCGTAAAAGAATGGAATTTAGGAATTCACCTGTAGCTTGGCAATGAACAAGTTAACGATTTACTCTGGCCCATATTGACCTCTTCATTGATCAGTAATGACCTCAGTCTCCAGGCAATAACTCCCCCCTCACCTATAACGACCTTAATACATTTTGTATCTTATCGGAGCTGAAAATGACCCCAAAAAGTCAGTCTTGCTTTGGTGACTAATTGTTATTTTCCACACTTCCAAGTTAGTTTACTTTGAAGAGTTGTTCATCAATAATGACCTACTTTTGTCAGCGAGAATGATTCTCAGCACACTCAGCAATCAATACTTAGTAGTGATATTAGATAAGCAAAAGGCCTGGAAAGAACATCTGCTTCAACGGTCAATTTTGAGGTTCCGAAACCAGAAAAACACACACAGCCAGTTGTAAATTTTATCTTAAGTTATGTCGTCAAGACAGTTCGCAACACAGGTATGTTTTGGTTGCAAATACTTCGTACTTTTTGTATGACTTTTGTACATGTTTGTCTGTTTCACTATGGTTTACATTTTTTTTGTACGTTACAAGTACAATGATTATAGGGGGTGGGGGGCCGACACTGAATTCGGAAAAAGTCTTCTATGTATTACTCTTCTCTAAAATACGATCATACAATATTTTGCCACTCAGTCACAAATTAACTAAGCATAACAGCTTTAGAAGTATATTTGAAGTAGTAGAAAGATATTTGTCTCTTCAAAGTCTATCCGAAAGATAAATTTAAATTGTTTGCATTAGGATTTAATAAAAAAGTCAGTGTGCCAATTTTTTTATCCACCAAGTGCTGTGATTCTGGAAGAATCCATTGCCATGGTAGGGGAGCTCAGGCCGGAGAAAAAGTGTCGTCTCAACTGTGTTTTGTGTTTTATTTCTACTTGTTTGTATAGATATATGTTGCAATATTGTTTGATATGGATTGTTTTCAATGTTGTTTATTTGTCTAAAAAAAATTTAAAAACGGGACCATACATGCATACTCGGTATACTGTGTATGAAAATCTGTATATTTTGGTATCAAAACAATGAAATAAACTTGTTTGAAAAAAAAAAATAGAATGGACCGTTTGGTTTCCAGGGGTGCATTAAAGCCAGAAAAAGTAATTGACAGGCATTCCTTTGTTGAAAGGATTTTCTACTGTTTTGTTTAAAGTACTCTGTCAGGATTTTAAAACAAACTCGATGTTTATGTTTAAAAAAGTCTGGCTACCCTGCACACCCCCAGGAAACCAAATGGTCCATTCTTTTACACCCTCCAAAACTATGTGAAAAATGTGGGCTAGGGTTTGTTACTTCCTCAGTGACAACCTTTAGTCCTTAGGGGGGCGGCTTCCCCCTCCATTAGTCCCACCCCCCTAGGGAGATCTATGCAGTTGCAGGCCAGGAATGGTTTAGTTGGTAATGAGAGAGCTCAGTGTACGGTAAAAGGGTAAATATTCGCGGGATCATTTTTGCTGTAGGAGGAAAATTCGCGGTGGTTTTATGTCCGTGGATAAAACTAGGGGGTAGGGAGGCAAAAGACAGGACAAAAAAATTTAGCACTTATTTTAAGTCAACAGGTCAAAGAAGTCACTGCAAGAACAGTCAACATAAAACCACCACAAATATTTCCATTGTTACAGTAGTCGATACATACCGAGGAACAGATACAGTTGCGCTACCCTTTCTTCACTTCCTCTCAAGGCTCAAAACTTGTTACCTTTGGCAAATACACTAAATCCCTCTGTAAATAGGAATTAGGGGAGGGACAACTTATATACTGGTCATAACGTTACAGCTCCCAACTATAGTTGTTAATCATTGCCTAAAATCTACAATTTAATCTCTTGACTTACATAGCAACATTATATTAACGAAGCACAATTACTCTAGCCCTACTCTGTTTCTGTAGGCCCTAACAAGGTCCTATTTTGCAAAGATAACACAGTGTGAACATCTGTTTTACAGTGAAAAACACCTGTTTTTAAATGTCTTCCAAAATGTAAACTTTTAGGGCATTCTACAAATCAACATTCATACTAAAAGTTAGGAAATTTTGAATGCTCAGTCATTTGGAAAGGATTAGTTTTGGGCCAGTGAATCTTCCTGGAATAACGGAAGTGTTTCCTGTCTAGTGTGTGGACATGTTTGCATTTTGCGCTCTAACAGTTCCAGCTGTCAGACAGTGACACCATGTATGTCATCAGGCTGTATCAATGGGTCAGCAGGGTCATGACCTTTAGACACTGGGACCTGGAATAATCCATTGTATCCTGACGGGGACTATTTTAGATTCAACTATTTACATGATAAAATATTTGTATTTGTAGACATTTTCAATCTCCAAAATTTAGTGAAATCTCTGAAGTTAAGTTTAAGAATTTAAAGAAATTTGCAGTATTGTTGATCAAGAATTAAAATATTTGCATATTGCACCCCCACAGGAGGAAGATGATGAACAAACCCCTCTCATGGTAACCAATCAGCATGCTGTAGCACTGCAACAACAACAACAACAACAACATGTGGAACTAGCACAGGAAGAACCCAGAGAAGAGGAAGAAGAAGAAGAGTTGCTACCAGAGAGAACACAAGAAGAGAATGAGGAGGAGGCTGAGGAAACAGATGATGAAGTGCGTGATTACATGTTGCAGTACAATTTAAAACCAAAAGTGTACAAAAACTTTAGTTGTGTATGTACCGTGTACAGTACATAATACACAACTAGAGTTTTTGTACACTTTTTGTTTAGCAAGCATTTCTTGCTTAGGCTCATCCTCAATAATCTATAGGCTTTCTTTAGTGCACAATACATGTAGATGAAACACTGAGGGTCCCTAATTCTTTTATTTATTTATTAATTTCCAAGCCCAGTGGAGGGAAAATCTCCAGACTTGCATTTTTTGCATCCTTTCTGAGACCTATCTGTTAGTGTTCCGACCTAGCATTCAATTACCAAATGCAGAACCAGGGGTGCCTAAGCATTTGCACGAACCCTATGAAATTCGTACGAATATTATGTGATACACACGAATCACTATGCGAAAACACACGAATATTATGAAATTCGCACGAATCACTATGCAAAAACGCACGAATATTATGAAATTCGCACGAATCACTATGTGACACACACGAGCCTTATGTGATTTGCACGATCCTTATGCAAAAAACGGCGGCCGGGAGGAGGCATGATTTTGAGCATTTCTACCCGAGATATTTATATTTCAAGGCATGGAATGGACATTTACCGTCGCAAAGATGTATTTGATAGCCTGTGAGCTACTGTTTAGCTTCATTTCGGCGTGTTACATCGTATTTTCAGTCGCCGAAGCGGCGAAGCCGCCATCTTGAAAATCCCGCTCCGTCTGTCACGTGACCCCGCCAGTGGTTGCGCAATTTCGCATAAGGATCGTGCAAATCACATAAGGCTCGTGTGTGTCACATAGTGATTCGTGCGAATTTCATAAAATTCGTACGATTTCGCATAGTGATTCGTGCGAATTTCATAATATTCGTGCGTTTTCGCATAGTGATTCGTGTGTATCACATAATATTCGTACGAATTTCATAGGGTTCGTGCAAATGCTTAGGCACCCCTGAGAACTGGGAATCGTACCACTACAGACAAACAAACTTTCACCAACTTATTACAGTACCTCCATTTTCATTGAGGAGAAGAAAAAAACTTTTTTTGACAGCAACCTGACTCAGTCTTGTACATTAACATTTCATCATTTTAAAAACTACATTTAGAATTTTTTATGCACATATTGGAAGAACTTTTGATTGAAGAAGACACCAGAGGTTGAGTTTTTGGCTTCCAGAGTGAAGGAACATACCTCAAGAAAGAATTGAATTTGGTTGACTGATTTTGCAGATTTCAAAGTCTTCAAACAGGATATTGAAAACGTTTCTATAAGATGACCCCATGGCTTTAGAAGTCACTGAACCATGACAGTGTAGTAGATTATATAGATCCACAGAACACACTTTAATATATCCTCAAGGCAGGCTATGGTAGGTGGCAGTGTTTTGTATATAAACAGAATTTCTTCATAGAAAGATATTAACACTCCAAGAATTGACTATCGTGCACAGTGTTACTAGTTACCCACTCAGATAAAAATTAATTGCATCCCTAATTATTGATTATAGACTCCAATGTAACAGAAGACTTTATTGACTGACTGGGAGATTCACACCTTTCTCATCTCTATGATGAGAAACGGCGACAACCAAATCTTTCAGAATCAAAGTATCACTCTGACAAAAAAGATTCTTGAAAGGAGTAACAGTTCTGAATTAAATCTTTTAACTGTCAAATACTACAAAGCACTTCTTTTGTGGAAAGATGATTATGTCCTTTGTGGTAAGGATAGAAATATAGGAAATATAATAAATCTTCTTTTTAAAAAAGACATTCCATGTCGTCTACATTTAAGTTAGAGACATTATGGGTGGAATGAGTCAAGTGGTATTACATGTAAGTGCCTTTCTCAGAGACACATTGTCTAGCCAGCAATGTTAGGAATCATACCCATGACATCTTAATCTCATGTCCACTATAGCCTAGCTACTCGGCTGTATAATTCTACAATCTACTTTGCAAACAGAGCTTGATGCACTTAGTTAATAGAATTTTCATCAAACAGTGACTTCTTTTTAAATTTTCAATGGCTACCAGTCCATCTTGTTCACGGAGTTACCTAGTCGTGCGAGAGTGCGAGACTAGGTTGGGACTTGATCCAAGGGACCTGTGTCTGTGTATACCTTTAAAAAGAAGTCACTGTTTGACGAACTTTGCTCATATGTGACTAATGAACCTCTTCAATGATTGATGCAGTTAGATTAACATTCAGGCATGTGTGCCTTTCTGTGCCGCAGGACCGCGAGAGACAGGTGACGTTCTCCAGTGATACGGAAGACATGGAGAAAAACGACAGCAAACTCCAGCGGAGAGACACACCTCACCATCTTAAGGTACATGTCTGAAGGAGACAAAGAAGGAAACTATTTTCTTTTTCTACTGATAACTTTTTGTTGTCTTACAATTACACATGATCTTGGCTTAAGTTCATTAATAGTAAGAACTAGGGGGCATCTTATATTCTTTCTATGATATAAAGTAATTTTGTAGTGAATCATCCCTAACATTGTGGAAGATTATAGTACAAATTTGAATCAATTGTAATGTAGGACAGTGGCATGTATCTTTTTTCTCCTATATTGTCTTTTACATGTTGGAGGAGTTATACTGTTATAGAATCTCCATATATCTTTTGAAAGAAAGAATCATGTTTAAGAAATGAGGGTATCTCTTAGAATCAACTGTAGCTGTGAGATGACAGGACAGATACACAAAAGATGAAATGTTGGTTTAAGAAAATGCACATGTTTTGAGATGACAAGAAAAGATGAAATGTCGTCTTGAGAAAATTTGCATGTTTTGACATGACTCCTCCAGCACTCTCAGCTTTTGTTGTCCTCTACTTTCTGTTTTTGATTTTCTTCCAGGTAACTTTTCTTTTGTTCTTAAGTTAAACCTATGGTATTTTGAATATTCTGCAACATAAGTTCAACGTTGGACTAGGTATGATTGAAAAAACGTCTCACGGATTTGAAACGTTTGTCGTTAAAGCCAGCGAAATTTAAAATGCGAAGGAACAGTTTTGGTACCAAACCTTGCACGCTGTGTTCTGAAGATGTTTATTTTCATGTCCGAAGGGGAAGAGACTTAATCTTGACGAGGAAACAGCAGCTGACGCTGTGGCCGCCATTTTACAGAGACATCAGAGTCAAACCTCGCAGAAAGGAATTGTGCTCAATAGTGTGAGTTACACAATCTCTGTCAGGGGCCTCCACCGCAAAAGCTTAGTCTGGCCATACACCTCTAACTCAAGAGAACCATTCCCAAAACTACCAATAAGAGCTCAGGATTCATAATTACATCAAAAATCTATCCAATAAGTGCTCAGCATTTTCTGTCACCATGCAAACAGCCTCCAACACCCTGACAGTTCAGCCTGACAGTGATTGGTCCAAGTTAGCACATTTGCATAAATCAGCAAGATTCAAATTCTCCAGACTTAGAGGTGTTGGCTATCAAGCTTCTATGGGTTTGACCAATCGAAGTGCTTCTAGAGGTGATTTAGTTTGGCTAGTGTGAGTGCGATGATCTTTATTTAAATCCGTAGTAAGCAAATACACATGCATTGTTGGTGATATGTCAAAGACCCCTGAAACGTGCTTGGTTGAGACAAGAACCGTGTTAGTTAGGGGACGTCACCTATCACCCACAATGCTTCTTGTTGTGCTTGCACATTTGGAACCATGTTATTCCTGGTTTATGGCAGATGAAACAACTGTACAGCTTTTCTCTCTTCATTTTACTTTCCTTTAATTTTGAAAGTTCTAAATGTACATGCTGCTAGTTCATCCCCTTTTGTGTTTACTTGTCCCAAATTAAGTGAGGTTTCGAACAGAAACTTATGTTTATTACTTCAAATTTGATGGAAGATGTTAAAAATTACTGACAAGGAAAACTACAAGGAAAATGGTTACATTGCACCTAGGCCATGTCCAAAATGGAAAATAACAGTGTTTTTCAGTCTTAAAGCCAACTTTTATATATTAAGTATTGCTGCTTTCTTAAGAATTGAAACAAAGTTGCATATTAGTTGGTGGAATTACTTAGGGCTAGACTAATGGACTATAAGGTTTAATTTTCCTTTGTCTTGTGCTTTTCTTCTGACAATTAAGTTTTGGCTTCTAATCTTCTTTTCTGTTCCAATGATTTGAGTCACGTCACTAGAGGATTTGTAAGATGCATGCCACAATCTTGTAAACATTGTTGATATTTATAGAAAGCTTCTTACGTACAAAAAAATGTAGCTTTTGCAACTTGTTTTGGAGTCGTGCTGTCTTAATACATGAAGAGTAATACTGTACAAATCACTGTTATTGCTATTGACTTTGACACACTGTAGGCATTGTCATTTATTGAGTACATTTGTAGTTGATGTTACATTGCAGTCATCTAAACTGTACATTATTTCTTTTACAGTATGCAGATGGGGAGGAACCAGAGATGGAAGAACAAGAGGTAAGAACATCTGAAGATGTATTGCTTTTTAATATTTTTGGTTACATTAGATATATAGGATAACAGTTAAAGAGACATACTTTATTATGATCCGTCAACAACTGCTTGTGAGTTATTCTCGTTCAAAGTTTGAAGCACAATTGGCCTCAGCAGTTCAGGAAAGCTCCTAGGGGACCCAAACTTATCCTATGCCACAAGAAAGTTACCTGTGTGTACCACTGAAAAATCATGACCACATATCTAAACTGGAAGTTTTACTGCAGTACCTTAGCAAGCAGCTAGTGGCTCATTATCAAACTTGATCGTGACTTTTGTTTCCTTGACCTGGCACCTACCAATTATCATCAGGATCTCGAGTTTACTGTCCACTGACACGCAAATGGCACTGAAAAAATATTATCTATCTTGGCAACGGTTAATTACAGAATCTGATTCAGTCTGGTGTAAGCTGTTGTGTTGCAAAACTAGATGAAATGGATTTTTTTTTTCATGCTTGTTTTTAGCTACAGTCAAATCTGTGTTACATGACTGCCTCTACATAAGGACCACCTGTCCAATAAGATCACTTTTTAGTGGTCCCTTTAGATAATTTTTCCCATTGACACAAGTATGAAGATTTCTTGGTCCCCTGAGTGGTCTTCCTGGGCAGCCCCTGAGACTCTTGGGCAGTTTTGCCTGCATGGTCACACCCACAAATTCTCCAACCTTTCCTGTCAACTTAAAAGAACAATATTAATGAGTTAATGGATTGGACAAGATTGTTAAACAGAGATATCAAATCTGGTTTACTTTAAGCTGACACCTGACAGCATTTAACAGACATCAAAGACTTCAAACTGTCTCTTTAGTTAAAGGTCAAATGACAGTACAGTCAATGACTTCAAGTTTGGGGGGGGGGGGGGGCAGTTTTGTGGTTGGTAGAAACTCTAGTGTCTATTGTGGTTGTAAGTTTGCAGTTAACACAATGGGCTTGGCAAGCAGAAGACAGAACAAGCTTTTTTGTGGTGTTTTTAAGTTTGCTGTAAAGAGGTCACTACAGTAAACCCGAACATCTGAAGTTCAAACATATACAGTATCTTGACAGCTTTAAATATGATGAAAGATTTTGTACCAATTTTTCGTGGCTACCACCAGGTAAGATCTGTTGTTATCATGACTTACATGTAGTTAACAGGTGGTCAAAACAATATATGCACAACCACCCAAAGTGAGTGTAATAAAGAACTTGAAGTACATTGTATACTCTGAGAATTTGCCTCTAAGCAATGTACAAATTAGTTTTGGCTTTTGGCGTACACAGAAGAGTTGATTTCTATCGTCACATGTTTCTTGTCGTGTTCTCATCTTTTAAACACATTGATATCTGAACAATCTTTCAAATAGGCAAGGCTTACTATATTTTTTAAAGATTTGTAAAGTTTACAATGTCACGGGTCATACTTGAAGGTAGGGTATTTAACATAAAAACCATACTTTGTAATGTAAAAGAATTGATTTTTTAAATTAGTGCTCACTGATGCAAATCGTAATAAGTTGCTAAAGTGACAGCATTTTAGAGTATAGCTGATAATTAGAAGGAATCATTGATTTATTGTGTTTTCTGAGTTGATACTCTTAAAGATTGCCAACTACTGTCTGAGTTGGGAGAAAAATGGTTTGATATCATAGTCAAGTCTTATAATCTTTCAAATTGTTGCATGGTATTTGTCACCCCCAGAATCTAATTTCAAGCCTGATTGAGTCTTTTTCTGAAAGGTGTTGAAATGTTAGGCATAGGTCACACTGGTCATATTAGCTGTCAATCACTGAACATACTTTTGACTGCCTATTGTTTTACAAGTTTGGATTTTGTACAAAGAACTTTCTGTTCGGAGAGTTGAAACTGCTGACAGAAAAGGATTGAGAAGTTTTGCCTACAGTATGTTGACAGTAAAGTACTAGTAAGAAGTGGTAGTTTTACGACATCGTACAAAATGTTGGTTGAGCTTTTATGTGGGAATTGGGTTATCTGAGTTCAACGTCCAGTGATCCACTTATTCACATGACCTGTTCCAAGATGCAATACCAGCTTGTCTGTTGTTTTTTTTGTGGTGTTTTTATTGGTTGTACAGCATTGATAGTAAAATCAGCTGTTAATTCAGTCAAAAATTGAATTTTTCATATCTTCTTTAAGGTTTATGATTCTCTATGTTGCAAGTAGGAAAAAAGATTGTAGTATTTCAAACGATTTGAGTCGTAAATTTTTTTCTGGTTCAAAGAAAGTTTGTGTGAAATGGTGTGAGTAATGATTTTTGAATGGAGACCAGGGTGTGCCTTAGGGGAACATTATAGATGCATGAACTACATAACATTGTGCTGACGAAAAATCCCAGGCACACTAGCTAGTTGATCGGGGCTGTCTCCAGGTCTGTTACGCTCACTGCTTGAAGTATTTTTAGTAGAAAATTCCTTCATTTTTACTGTTGAATCTGTTATTTTAAGCATACATGAATGCAGGACTATATTTTTTGTCAGTTTCATATCATAAAGTTCAGATTTTTTGAACGGAATGCGGTAAAATTTTTGTCTGTTCCAATAAGCAAATTTCTGTCCTCTGGGATAGAGGGAGGGGTCCAGGAGACGGCCTTGTAGTTTTTAAGTAGTAGAATATGCTGCTTTTGTACGCGTATGGGAAAGATGGTGAACTGTACGAGATCGAGTGTGCTGTCTTACCGAGGGAGGTGCCACTTTGCAAACAGGTAGTGATTGTTGTGGACACTTTTTTTTAGGAATGACGTATATGTAGTGTCGTCTCTACTACAATTTGTTAATGATGTTCGTGCATACTGTCTCCTGCCATGAGTAAGTGAGAGAGAGTCTCCTGTAAGATGTGTGCTGCTTTGATCTATTATAATTTATAAATGCACAGTAATCTCCAAGAAGATCTTTTGGTTGGTACGGCAGTATCCATGGGCCCAAACGGTATCCATTGTCCAACCAGAGCCCCAGTATTGTGGGAACCTGTGGAGCTTGAGAAACATATTGTGATTTTGCCATTCTACATCTGCTTGGAGATCACATGTACATTGTTTTGTACAATCTTCTTTAGACTATTTTCAAAGCTCAGCCCAAACAATTAACAGTAGAAAGGTTGTTATTTGGAAAGAAAGCACTTGCAGGGTTTGGATTGGGTAGGAATTAGGATGTGATTCCAAGTTGTATGCGGCATAGTGTGCATACTTAGATATTGATAGTTGGAGTCGGACAATTAACTTATACTATAGTTTGGAGGTCATTGTCTTTTTGTGTTTGTTGTCCAGCAAGAGTATATTGCACATGACTGAGGCTAATGGCTCTTCCACAGATCGTTATTGTAGTAGTAATCTGTAGATTTGTTATGTAAAGTAGGACAAGTTGCACAGCTGTGAATAGTGTCTTTCAAACTCTCACATTGTCTTTGTTGTTTGTTGTGGCTGTAAAATCCGGAATACGCCTTCCAGTTGTCTGTTTAACACCCTTCAGGAGTTCTAGGTCTATTCTGGAGTGCCCTCCCAAATCTCAGCAGCCATGTACCCAAATGAGCTACATGTGTAATATCATAAGCTGTAAGTAAAAGTGTGTATTTTATAATAACTGATTTAACAACGAACATCTGAACGAATGGGACTGGAAAAAAATTAAAGCTGGAGACAACCCAGTGATCATAGTTACATGTGTTTTAAAACTTCAGTCAACAGTGGACAGTAGAAAGATTGTTTTGAGGAAGGAAAGCATGTCATACATAGGGATTGAACTGTAAATCACTGGATAAGGCAGGATTAGCATGTGATGACATGGGATGAAGGGAATGGAATCCTGTTTGCTTGGGTGTCTGCCAGGTTGTTTTAGTCCAAACTATGCCCTCAGTGTTTTGTTATATAAGTTTTGTCTGTTTGCCTCATTGACCTCGTCTTCTATCTATCATGGCCGCCGCGTGAGAAAGGTGTATACAGTTTGTAGCCCAGTCATTACGTTTGGAAGCCATTTATACATTATGTATGGCTCTAGGTTCCATGTATGTGGTGCTATCGTGCCAACATCCAATAAAACTTGGCACACGCATTCAGCATTTATTCTGCAACCACTTTAAGTAAGACTACTACCACAGTCTATCACCATTTAAGCAAAAAATTATACATAATGATTGTATATCATTCAGTCTCTACAACTGTGTTACAGAACAACAACTTCATGTTTCTTTTGGTTTCTTTTGGTAGTTCCTGGAATTTAATTAATGAGGGTTTTACTAAAATGCAATATCTAGACCTTAAAGTTTGTTAGGGCACATTACCAGCAAAAAAAAAATCAACCAGGTATGCAATGAATATTACTGTAAAAAACAGGTTATGTGTTACTGTAAATCATTAATTTGTAGGTGGTATTAATTCAGTGGTAGGTGGAAAAGAGATATTTACGATAACAAAAACAGTTTTAAATTCAAAATTTCATTTTTTTGTTTCACCTTTAGATAACAGGGTGACCCCTTCAACTTGACGTGCATTGTCATAAAATGGTGCACATGTGCATGATTACCGTAAAAACTAAGAACATAAAACCACTGCAAGTATTTCACGATTTACAGTTACTGGTTTTTCCCGCCCTCCCTATTTTGTGCCCTGAGGCCAGTTGACACACAGAACAAAGGGCTGAGGTACCATGATACATGTCACAGATGGGTAGATATTGTCTTCTCTCTTTCTGAGAAATTCCCTTGTGGGAATATAGACATGTATATATGGCATTGATAATGTGTAGAAATGTCAAGATAATGAATTTCAGTCATATTTTTACTCAGAAAATCATTCATCTGCCATAATAATGATGATATTATTTTATAACATCTTGGTTGCGAAATTCCACAGCTTGTAAAATGTAGCATCATGGCAAATTCAATACATCTGTTTGTGTGTAATCAAAAGCTTGTAACACTTATTTGTGAAAGGTTTTTCAGCACTGGATGGCATTCTTTTACAATTATGTAGCTCATCTTATATACGTCAGTTCTTTGTATGCCTTAGGGCTAAGTGTGCAGCACATCCTTGAAAACGTGATAAACACACTTCGGGCAGTCCTACTCTCAGACTGGGTGAATTCACAAAAAATGCTTTTTTTCTACATTTTCTCTATCTGCACTGTTTTATGATTTAAAGAAAAAAAACATAGGTATTAACTTAAGACTACTTAGAATTGCTATTACGGATATTGGCATTAGAGCTTTTTTTAATCACAATTTACATGCATAATTTATGGTTATAAATGCACCACCCCTGTTGAAATTATTGGTTTGGCCCAAGACATTCCATTGTGTGTGAGGGAATGACATGTAGTTAGGTATAGCCGTCAGAGAGACTATAATGTACCAGAAATATGCACGTCAGCCGTGTTATACGTGTGGACACCCCCCACAAAAGGTCCTACCTGTTCCAGGTGTCGTGGACATACATTCCCTATACCGTACCAACCAGCAAGAAGGTAAAACTAGTATTTTTGACAGTTGGTGGACGGTTGACTGACCGCGGGTGTTTTTGTTTTGTTACTGTGAACGAAAATTAGGTCACTTCATACCAGAGTGTACAGATCATAGTCAGAGGTGACAAAATATAGCTGAACCTTTTTTCATGTACAGGTCTGGACCTAAACATCTAAACGTATTTGTTCCTGAACAAACTAAGACACTTGTACCAAAAATTGGGATCTGCCCATAAGCTGACGTTTATTTACCTGTACCTGTAAAATTGTTTAGCTACATGGCCTAAACATCCGATATATATAACCATATACCTATACCATACCTGTACCTTTCAAGCTATAATGCTAGCTGATGTCACATTTCCAGACTTACAATTGGTAAATCTCTTATAAAGTCAGCAATTTTGGTAATCTTGCAGTTGAAAATTGAGTATGTAGTAGAGTAGATTCATCCCTCAAGCTACCAACATCTGGAGCCACATAGTTCAAGGTTTGAAGTTGAAGATTGAGAAATTTGCAACTAGTCTTGTTTTGAGATTGAAATTATTTTAATTCTCATGCAAAGGCAACAATTTGAAACAAAAAGACAATTGGCTACTAGATATTAACCTGAGATTATTGACCATACTTGCTTGTATACATGTACAGGTACAGGTCTGGACCGTACTTAAACTCTGTGCCAGTCCTGTATTTTGTTTACTGAATAGGTACTCAGACAAGATGTATCGTTGTAACGTACCCAGAAACGTTAAAGAACCCACCCTACATGCGATGGTGCGGTATGAGTGGTTCAAAACCTACAGTTCCTTGGCTGCACCTGGGGCAATTACTGTTGTATTGAGGTCACCTGCATGGCGCCAAATGGCAGCTCGCTCCAGACCCTTGCCCTGTCTATTGTAAGCTCCTCGCAATTCAGCCCCTCTGACAGTGGCTACCAAGAAAGAGTAGTCGGCCCAGCCCATAGCAACAATAACTATAACATCAACATTTATTCCTCTCTAACTCTAATTGTATATGTTTTTGTTTGTCCCAGATGACCCTCACCATCCAGCGTCCCCCAGGGATGGGTCTGGGTGTCAGCATCGCCGGAGGGAGGGGCTCCACTCCTTATAAGGGCGATGATGAGGTAAGTCAACATCTGTACCACGGATGCTTGCTTTTCCTTTTTACATGTCTAGGATGTGATGAATCGAGAGTCAACTGTGTGAACGAAGGTTAGACATCCAGGAAAATATGACATACAAAATATGGGTTCCCCAAGAAACTGGATTGGTTTGTAAGTTCCAGGCCTGAACAAGGCTATCCAGTTGCTTGAGTACTGTGTAACTGTATTATTTTGAAAGTCAACTACAGTAACTGTTAGAGTAACAACTTTGATTAAACAGTTGTTAGAGTAGTTCCTTTTTTTTGTGCTCCCATTGTTTTCTTAAATTTTATAGCCTAGCTAGCTAACTATTAGAAGTAAGTCATTTACAAAAAAAACAGGAATGGTTCATTTCCTTTTCTGATGATTTTAATGTTTGTCTTCCTTGTCCAGGGTATCTTCATCTCCCGAGTGTCAGAAGACGGGCCAGCTGGGAAGGCTGGGGTCAAGGTCGGGGACAAGTTGTTAGGGGTCAGTTTTTTCTCAGTTTTATCACAATTGCCAACATTACACATAATTGTATAACAGACGGCAACTTTGTTACCTATTCTGGTCTTGCACTGTATCTTAACCATCCAAATGTTAAATATGTTTATCCTTATGATTATGTTTCCAAAGGAAAACATATTGTTTTCATCCACGTTTTCCAAAACAGAGGAAAAACTGGGTGCTGTAACATGCTCTCCATGTTTCCAGCTTTTTGAATGTTCAAAAGTCTGCCTTTCTCGGGAACTCTTTGTCTCTCTTCTTTTCGCGATTTTTCCTTTCTTTTCCCTTCGGAAACATCCTGCATTTTCTTTGAAAATGTGACCTTTCTAGTTGACTGGTAATTTACCTTCATGTTGAGGGTTAAAAAGATACTGAGTCCTGATTGCACCTGCTACAGGTGAACAATGTGCACCTGGAGGAAGCTGAGCACCATGAGGCTGTGGACTGTCTGAGGAACAGCGGGAACACAGTACAAGTAGTGGTGATGAGGGAGGTCATGGTGGAGAGAAAACCCCTTCCACAGCCTTCAGTGGTAAGTGTACATTTTTTGTACTTCTTAGACAGAGGGACTGCAAGTTTTGAACCTGTGCAATATACTGATATTGGAATTTCAGGATAAAGGTAAAAAAAAATGTAATCTTTTCCCTTTGTTGATTTTTCCACATGCGTAACTTGTGCAAGAGCAATGCACAAATGTGTACTGTGTCACTTGATGTATTAATATTAAAATGAAACATGTTTTTCTCCTGTCACAAATTTGGTGCAAAGAAGTCTTTTGAATTCCCCCCTCCCCAATTTGGTGGAAGTACCATTCTGGTGAAATTTTCCTTCTTGGGAGTTTTCTTTTTTTTCCATGAAGAATTGGAAAAGAATCCTCTGTTTTCCATCTTCTTACATTCTGTATCTTCCTTTCCTGACTGTTTCTTGATAATATTTTTCTGTATCATTTGATTGAGGCAAGAGCCTTGCTATCATACCTGTTGACTGGTCTTGGACATTGTTTTATTGAGTCAGACAATACTGCCAATATGTATGCATCTTCACAACTCTGCAGTTTGATCAGGATTGAGTCCAACTTATACTTCTTCTTTAACTCCTTTCTGTTTAAAATGCTATTATAACAATACTCGTCCAATGTCTATTACTTTCTTTACAACTTTGTAATTAAAGATGTTCAAAGGCTTCTTTTTCTCAGAAGCATTTCTGCCTTTCTTTATTCTCTCTCTCTTTTCAGTCTTGCTTTTAAAAGCTGCTATATTTTCAGGAGGTGCCTCAGCCAAGACCACCTAGCCCGCCTAGCATGCCTGATGAGCCCCCTACAGAAGTAAAGAAACATGGCGTATCATTTGCATCAGGCCCTGAGGTGGACATACCATTGGAGGTAGTTACAGTCAAGAAAAATTTGCTCTCCCAATCATACCCCCCTCCCACAAATTCAAAAATTACACCTATCCCCAATGTACAATAATTATTTTTGTTCCTGCATTATAATTGATCTAATGAAATTTTCTGCTCACACCCAAAAGGACTTCAATAATCAATTGAAGGCATCGCAATTTCTAATTGCTTAATTTATGATTTTTCAATCACAATTTGATGATTTAGAATTTTTTTATGCATATAAAAGGGTTATCAGTCTGTGAAAACGTGTACATATATGTTCTGTTGTGTGTTTACATGTATTTACATGTCTCTTCTGTCTCCCTTTACATGTGTTTGATACATGTGTTTAAGTGTTTGATACATGTTATTGTGCCCTTATCGTATATCTGTTTTTCTTAAATACGTTGTCTTGTCCATTTTATTTGCATTTTCATAACCCTGGCGAAAACGTGTGGTAGAAAATGATGAGGTTTCTCTTCCAGGTTGCCCCATCCAACAACGTTTCCCTTGACCCCCCCACCCCAGCCAAGAGGTCAGGGGTGAGCTTTGCCCCCGTCGAGGGGGATGACAGTCCAGAGGAGGTACATGATTATGTTAATGAGCTCCCTCCTCTTTTTGGTGCAAAAATTGGTGTATTGTGAACATTAGAAGTGAGGTTGCCTCTCTCGCCCCCCTCCCCCATCTCATTAGTTGGGTGTATTCTTTTTGGTACCTTCTCAACTGTCGGGGTTTAGTAGTGGTCTGTTTCTTTTCCAGCCCTCAACTTCCTGTATTTGTGAGGAAATTCTTGGTACTGTACAGGTTTAGGGTTGGTGTGTTGCTTTCTGTGACCCCTTAACTTAACTGTGAGGTTCTATACATTACACTCCCTCCTGTGCCCGCAATGGGTGTGTTCTCCTTCAAAGTTTGTACTATGTACAACTTTGGGGGTTTAGTAGTGGTCTGTTGCTTTCTCTGAGCCCTCAACTGTACTGTGAGGTTCTACATTACTCCCTCTCCCATGCTGGCAATGGGTGACTGTGTTCTTCTTGGTACTATGTACGTAGGGGTTTTGCAGTAGTCTGTTTCTTTTTGAGACCTCAACTTTACTGTGAGGTTCCCCTTACAATCCCCCTCCCCCCTCACCATTCCAGTAATGGCGTGACTCGTTCTTCTTGGTAATGGTACGTACATGTACGTTCAACTGTAAGGGTATAGCAGTGGTCTGTCGCTGAATTTCTCAGCCCTCAACTACATATAACTGAGAGCTTCCCCCTTACACCCCCTGTCAATATCGGGAATGAGTACTGTGTTCTTCTTATGGTACTCTTCAACTTTGGGGTTTTAGGAATGGCCTGTCACTTTCTTGGCCCTCAACTACGAGGTTCCCCCTTGCACCATTAGAAAGTGTTATGTCCGTTATTTTGTTCATTTGCCATGCCTGATGACGTTATGAATGTAATTTCAGAGTACCTCCGACTCTTCAAGCTCACCCAGTCCCAGAGAAAGTCCCCAAGCCCGAGAGCGTGACGCAGAAATTGCGATAGATCCTTCACCTCAAATGGTACAATAAATGATTAGGCGGGTTTCTCAGGGTTATAGGTGTACTAGTAGCCTTGTGCTCAGAATATTGTGTCTGTTGTGAGACTTTACCTGTCTAAAGACTCGCCTTATGGACTCTTCTTTTCCTGGTGGTTTTGTCTGCCTATTCTGCAGAACCTGGTACTTCATTTGTCTGTTTTCCTCTCAACATTTTTATTCCCAAGAACCCCATTGTTAATTTTGGTTAATTTTTTAATCTCATAGAACATAGAAAATGTACAGTTTAGGCCTGGATACCAGACTGATAGATCCTGAGTCTCTTTTTTAAAAAGTTACCTGTTCTCTTTCTTTACTTCTTGTGGGTACAACCATTTCTTATCCTCCAAGCTTTCAGTCCCGGATGACTTGGCCATCAGATGTCCCTACATGTTTTTTTCTGCTCTCTTTCTGCACAGTTTCGAGCCTTGTTTGTAAAAGCGTGTACTTCTTTCAGGAAATTGTTGATCCCTACAGCAACTTGAAGCCAGGGGAAGAGTCACCAATTATTCCTCAAAAAGTTGCCATAACTTTTGCTTGTTTGCCACAACTTCTAAATCTAACAGAGGTAAAAAAATAAATAAAGAATTCAAGTATTTTTAGTTGACCTCCATCTTGGTTGTTGTCCTCTGTTGGGATCTCTGTGTAGAATTTTAGTTTTTACATGTTTTAGCTTAGTGTGAGACAATATGACACATTTCTGATCTATTTTGTATTGTCCCCAATGCTGTTTGGATGTGTAGCCCCCCTCCCCCTTTACCCAATGACCTTTAGGCTTTCTTAAAAGCCATTTGATTATTGACCTCACTTGTGTCATCATGCATCTCCTGTCTGGTGTTATGGGGTGTTGGATTACATCCAGTCGTGGCTTGTTCTCACCATGGAGGGATTGAGACTTTTTTGTTGGTCCCTTACACTGGATCTTACCATTTTCTTGTCTTTGGACTTCTTTTCAAACTTTTTCTGTAATTCAAAGAGAGTTTTGTCTTCATAAAGTTGCTCTCACTTTCAGAATGTCCCTCAGCCAAGGCCCCCTAGCCCACCGAACATCACGGTGCAGGAACCCTCGCCCATGAAGAAAGTCGGAGTTTCATTCGCCTCAGAGGCTGAACAAGAAGACGAAGAAATACCTCTCGAGATTGTAAGGAGGCATAGATGCATGTAGCTTGATAACAGGAAAGACTTGCAAAAAAATCCATGCATGAAAAATCCTCCTTATTATGCAAATGCATCATTCTAGATGAAGGCTTTAATCCCTAACCCAAATCATTGTGCATGCTTGTATCTTTCGAAAGCAATTGGTGCATGTGAATGTTGTTGATTCCAGTTTCTCTTTCCATCAGCCACTGAATTAACAAAATGTAACAGTAAAGATTTACTATAATCTACCACTGTATGCATGTGTCACAAATTCACAATAGAGATTGGGCTTTTACAGACAATCACAATCCCTATAATGACATATATTTTGCTTATTTCAGCGATTGTCTATTTCAGCATCAGATGACCATTTACACAACTATTTCTGCATCTAGGATTGCATGATGTGTTACTAAACCTGCATGTAGCATGGGATCATATGTAGTACCCAATTACAGTGGTATTGTGCATGTACCCTCAATTGATTAACTGTCCATGATTTTCTTCTCTTTCACAGTGCATGACTTGTGAAGTATTTGATATGCTAGTGCAGATAATGTACAGTTACAGTACAAGAATCATCAGGTGTTTTAAAAGGCAGACCTATCTGGTCTTGACTTTGTTTGAATGGAAAATGCTGTTAAGTTTGATACAACCAATGAGTTGGTCACCTTCCTCTAGAGTATACTGGTGACAATCTCCTCGGAAGGAGGCCTAAACCCCAATTAATCCAACAATGAGAGATTTTGTAACACAGGCTAATGTTTCTCTTGCAGGCTGTTCCAGTTACCAACACCCCTCCCGGCAGCCCCGAGAAGGCACTCACAGACGAGCAGGCCTCGGCAAAGAAACACGGCGTCACATTCGCACCCGAACCAGAGGTGGAGATTCACGCTGAGGTATGTGTACTCCACTTCCCGGGAAAAATTAAATTTGTAATGGAATTCTGAAGCAAAATTTAACTGTAATTTCCAACACAAATCATTGGATCTCTGATTGTTTTCAAGGAATCATCAGAAATTTTGTTTTTGACAGTCCAATTCTACAGTATTGGAATTGACAGTTAAGACAGAATAAGACAGTTTTCCCTATGAATTACGGGACATCAAAATACTCTGCTTACGCCGTATGGAATAGAGCATGCAGACCCTCTTTCATCAGTGAGACAATAGTTGATTCTTTCTGAAACTCCTTTGACCAGAAATGTGTTAAGTACAGGTAAATGTGGTCACTTGAACTTAAAAGATCTGAGTAGTCAGGACTTTTCTTCCATTGCCTTTCTCTCTTGCTCTTCTGATCACTTCTCATCTTGTCTTGTCTGTAACAATCTCTCACCTCTCCGTGCTCCTCCATGCAGCAAACCTCTGCACAAGGACTGGTAAGATCTGCTGTATTTACAGTTCACATGATCAATAACAGTAAATACAGCATCTGCTCATGCTTGAAGTCTAAGACCTCCTATGATTTTTTTTCTCTTTTCTCTTTTTGGTGAATAGAAAAGCATCTACACTTAAAGCATACTGCTGCAAACAATGTAGACTTGACAGAAAAATGATTTTGTATAGCAACAAAAATGACCAAAAGGACTGTATGTGATACAACTGTAAGAGCAGACTGAGTAGACTGTAAGACAACTGTCAAACTAAATAAAAGTAGACCTGAAACTGCCTATAATATCATTAGTGCTGTATTGCCTTCTGTCTTGTTCACCACATCTTTTGCAAAGCTTGTTAGGCCACACTGATTTCATTATATGGATGACATCCTAGCCTCTGGGCACCCCAGAAACTGGTGCGTGCGTCCAAAGAAAATGCCCTTTCATAAATTTTACTGGTCACAAATGACTGAACACACCAAACAATTTTTTTCTTCTTTTTTTCTTTCACATCTTCTTTCTCTGTCTTTTGAATTGACTTTGTTTGGCTTTTCTTGTGTGCAATTTCTGGCATATACATGTATTAATGCTCAGTTTTCAGCTTCTTTTCATAAAATATGAATTTGGGTCAAGTTGGGATTTTAATTTGGCAGGATACAGAAATACAGTGTAGAAGTGTATCATCCATGCAATTAAGAAATTGTGCTCTTATAGATTCTGAAGCTGGAAGCCAAAGATATATGTAATATACTATCTATTTTGTTCACTATCCATTCCTCTGTAGCATATGCTTTAACTGTAGTTAGTGTACTGCATTGCTTTCATAGTATTGTTGCTGTAAATGACAACATGTTTATTTGTTTGTTTCCAGACCATAGCAACCACATTGGTGAGAGACCAACGAGGGCTGGGCTTCAGCATAGCAGGGGGAAAGGGCTCCACACCATATAAGGGCAATGACACAGTAAGTCCTTCTTTTCAACTTCATATAAGTTTAATGACACCATATAAGGGCATTGACATAACCATTGATAGAGAGGGAGATACGCAGTGTGTCCCTCTTTTCAACTTCAAATAAGGACAATGACACCATATAAGGGCAATGACACAGTCGGTCCTTTTCAACTTCAAGTAAGGACAATCATACCATATAAGGGTATGTCCTTTTTAACTTTAAATAAGGACAATCACACCATATAATGGTAATGACACAGTATGTCCTTCTTTCCAACTTCAAATAAGGACAATGACACCATATAAGGGCAATGACACAGTACATTTGTATGTCCTTCTTTTCAACTTGGACTGTACACGTACCAGAATTTTCTGTACCAATACCCACCCTTAGACAACAACACTATACTCTGTATTATAATAGCAATGACACAGTTTTGCCGTTTTTTTTTTCATTTTCAACTCGTTGCTTTTTGGATGGAGAAGGTTATCAACTTGTATGACTTATGCAAATGAGGACCATACAATCCTTGAGAACCCTTTATGATACATCATTTGGCCAAGGTATGAAATGGTGAAAGTTGTTGATGTTTTGATGTTGATGTATTTCCTGCAGGGTGTGTTTATCTCCAGGATAGCGGAGGACGGGATAGCAGAGGCAGACGGCAAGCTTGATGTCGGCGACAAAATCATCTCGGTAACTCACTTACAGCCATCCACTAATTTATTGTGTGTTTTTTTTTGTGTTATCTTATTTGGCAAAGGTCGTTATGACCGGTTTTTGTATGGAAAAACATTAACACCAAATGCCAGTCCTGTATGGAACCTAACAGTAGCACAGGACACCAGTAATTTTTGTGTGTTGATGTTTTCTCAAGTGACAACTTTCTACTTAAAAAGTACAGATTTCGAATCCTTTAGGTCAAGGATCTTTGACCTAACCTCTGAACTCAATCTTGATCTTTTCCTTAATTCCAACTCATTCCTCCTCATCAATTTAACACTTATAATAATGATATACTATATAATAATATTATATATAATATAATAACATACTTTTAAGAGATAACCTCTCTCTTTTTTTGATTGCTCTGTTGGAAGTCTATAACATAATGCATTGTTCTCATGAGTGTTTGTGCATATGGCATTGTCACAAAAACTGCTGTCTGTTTCAGTGTTGTCATTGTGTCCACATGCTTTTATCATGACTTTCTTTTGCTCTAACGTCTTAAGGGTCGTTGAGGTGAATAGAGATACTGACTGGCCACGCCCGCTCTGGTGTAACTCTTCTCTGCCAATTAAATCCTTCTCGTCATCTTAATTTATAGATAATATCTGTCCTTTCAGAATAACTCAAACTAGCCCTTAAGCTAATGCTGCTTCCTCTTAACAACCAGTTTCATGTAATGCTGATTAGTTTGTAGTCAGCCCTTTTTGATGTAGGAAACTTCACAACATGATTAAATGAATTTCAAACAAAAGAAATACAGTATGTGCAAAAATTAGGACAAACTTTAAAGCCAAACAACAAGCTTCCATTCATAGGAAAATTGCAACACACATTGCCGCGTGATGTGGGGCGATGGCATTATTATAAACATTCAAGGTTAAAGAACTAAATCTTGGTAGGATGTAGTGACAGATTATCAAGATTGGAAAATGTATGTCATATGCTGCTTGTTGTTTTGTACTGTATGCTGTACGTAGTAGTGTAGGTAGTGTAGATGTTCTCACCATGGATTGATGTGACTTAAAGCTTGTAGAAAGCTATTAGATGAGGAAATAGAAAGGAAGTAAATGTAATAAATTAGGTGCAAGTTTGTACAACGTTCGTCTTAGGACTAATGTACATGATATACAGTTGTATAGAAATCAGTTTCCACAGTGGCTCTTCATACTGGGTAGCAAAGTTCTTTTTGCACAACCAGAGAGGGTAAATACTAAGCCGACATTTCGGTGACCATCTGTCACCTTCCTCAAGGCCAGAATGACTGGTTCTACTTTGCACTGTGGTTACCAGTCAGTATTGCTCTAAGGAAGGTGACAGTCACCAAAACCTAGGCTAAGGTATTAACACTTGGTTGTGTAGAAGGAAATTTGTTATTGAGTGATTTATCAACCAGATTGAATTTTTCACGGCGCCATTCTTCGCTCTGTTCGCCAGATAAACGGCACGGACGTGACAGAGGCGCGGCATGACCAGGCAGTATCCCTACTCACCTCGTCCGACCGCATACAGGTGGTCATTTACAGAGAACACCTCGTTATCAATCAGGACCCGCCCGCATCAACGACACCCAAGGCACGGCCCCCCACCCCGCCCCCGCGTACCTCACCCGTACCACGCTCCCCCACCCCTCCTCCCTCGTACTCTCCACCCCCACCCCCACGATCGCCCTCCCCACCCCCCACATATGAGAATGTAGAAAGGATAGTGTCGGAGATGCAGTCCTCGGTAGTTATGTCCTCACCAGGCCCCCTGGTGGAGCCCCCATCACCCATAGTCAACCATGCTGAGGAGGAGGAAGAGATGAAGGACTCACCTTACCCAGTGGAGGTTAGGGCTTTTGTTCCGTACCAAGACTTTCAATACCAGAAGATCTTTGACCCCAAGCAGACATTTAGAAGTAACGCTGGTTCACCTTTATCCGAGGGTAACCTATATTCGTTGTTTGTAAGAAAAAACGTATTTAGGGATATGAGGTCAACGGATGGTGGTTTCAAATCGGAACATTTTGAAAATATGGCAAACTTGAAACCACAGTCCACAGATTTAATACTCCTATGTGTGCTTTTTTTAAAGACAACGGATAAAGGTCACCCCACGGATAAAGGTGAACTAGCATTACTATGGTCATGGCCATTTATTTCAATAAATCACAGACTGACAGAGTAACGTGTACAGTGTATAATGGAATTTTCCCAGCTGTTTCATAAAATGGGTTACTGTAAATTGATTATAAGCTAACATTGACTAATTTTCAGGGTCAATTTTGGGGATAGATTATGTGATGTTATTTGGTATATGGGTAGCTGTAAGGGACAGCTGTAAAGATCAAACTCAATTTTTGACCCCTGACAGCTTGCCTTTGTACTGCAGCAGAACATACTATTTTTGTATCTTTTGTCCTGGACATGTTGTGGTCTTGATTCCTGTTTCCTTCTGCTTTAGGAAGTGACGTTGGTGAGGGAAGGCGGCCCCCTGGGTCTGAGTATCGTCGGCGGGAGTGACCACTGTAGTCACCCCTTCGGCATGGACGAACCTGGGATATTTATCTCCAAGGTAAAGCCAGGTGTCCTGAAGGTATGAGACTCTCCGTACGAGTGCGCAGTCCTGTGTGCCATAGTGTCTAGCGCTGCGTGGTGTGCTGTGATGCTGCAGTTTTTGGTTTTATATCAAACCTGACCACCCCTATCAGAGAGCTTGAATGGTACAGCTTAGGCACTACTGCTTTGGTGGCCTGGGCTGTTGTATCTCAAGTTAGGGGTGGTTAGGGTACATTGCAAATCAGTTTTCTTTTGGTTTGAGATCCAACCTGACCACCCCTATCAGAGAGGTTGAACGGTTCAGCTTAGGCGCTACTACTTTGGTGGCCAGGGCTGTTTTATCTCAAAATGGGGGTGGTTAGGGTACATAGTAATAACAGTTTTTTTTAATAGATTTCTGCTGGTTTCTGCTTTAGTTTTGTTAGCAGCTGAGTGCTAAAAATTGAAACACGTTTTAAACTAAACATTAAATAATAATAGAACTAAAATCCTGCACAGTCTAAGTTGTGTTCAGGCTTTTAACATAGTACTCACTCCATCTGACCCTTGTGATATTGCATTCAGAAATGAACTAAAAAGATTTTTTTTCATTTTATTAACAATCATAGTGTCCGTTTGATGTTCGTCTGTTGTAACATCTCACCTCAATACAAATATCTCAAATTGAAACATCAGTCTTTTTTTCGATTGTCCCTTTTTGACAAATTTCCCAGTTTTGAATTTCAAATTCTTCAGTTTTAGGTTGACCTGTTTGAGATGAGACAGTGAGTTGTAGTAAAAGATGAGTTTGTAATCTGGTCTGTCTTTAACAGATTGTAGGAGGAGGTGCAGCGGACAAGACTTCCTTAAAGGTTGGGGACAGGATTCTAAAGGTAAGAACAGCTTCTTCTGTAGAAGAAGACATCAGAATCTTTTATTCTTTAAAACTGTCTTGCAATTATTGTTTTTTTATCAGTGTACAGAGTGATGCATTGTCTTCTTTTTGGTGCCTGGTACATGTCTGTGTTGACTTCATGAAAGCATTTGCCACTAATAGAAATTATGATGATTTCTGCCAATGTCTTTTCCATCACAGAAATCAACATACCTTCATATCATCTACCCAACATAAAAGTTTGCAGTAATGTACATTTGGAGATCTGGAGATGTGTTAAGAGTATTTTTTTTTCTTTGACAGAGGCATACAAGAACAGGATTAAAGCATAATGCTACATTTTTTTTCAAATGAAAGGCGAAAAGGCCAAAGCAAAATCTGAAGACTATAGGTTTATACCTAAGTGTGCTCTAAGTTTTATAGAGTGAATATGGCCAAGTCAGATTTTCTTCCCCACCTTTTATAATTTTCTAACCAAGGAGATAGAGTCATGATGAATTCAGAGACATAAGATTGTACATGTTGTACAGTGCCTGACAGAGCTGTTCCCCCCTTCAGGTGAATGGTATGGACCTGAGGCATGCCACACACCAGGAAGCTGTCCAGGCCCTGCTGTCCAACACACATCAGATTGACATGGTCGTCAGACATGACCCGCCACCTAGAGAACTACAGGTGAACTGCAGTTTGTCTCACTTGAAAGGAACTGTCATTAATGTATAAGCCTTATGAACAACTTTATATTCAGAACCTTTGGGGTAAAATGTTGGGCAGTAGAATTTTGAAATTACAAATTTTGAGATGAGTTCCAATTCTTGGTCAGCCCTTTGTTCATATTAACTAGCCAGTACTAAAACTTATAGAAATTTTCAGTCATTTATACTTTGTTGTGTAAGTTTGGCTGTTTTTTTGTAACAGGTTATTAATATAAGGTTTATGATTTTAGCATGTGAAAACAATTATGGCAATTATGGTAAGTTTTCTAATATCAACTTGTCCAGGCTAGTATACAAAAAAATTGACTTGCCCGAACAAACTTTGCACTTGCCCTACATGTACATTTAAATAGTATTTTTCTAATAGTAATATTAGTATGTATTTTTATTTCAGAAATGGAAATCTTTTATTATTTCCTCTATTGTTCTGTGTTGACTAATTCCTGATACCCTGACTGAAAAGTAACAAGTATACAAAAACTCACACTCATGGAAAAGTCTTACTTGCTGGGCAAGTGGGGTAGGACAAGTGCTTGCCCTATCAGCAGTTTAACTTGTCCGGGACAATCGAGCTAGTGGACTTGTCCAACCCTGGCACTCTGATTCTTAAGTTGTTGTTTTTTGTTGAAGAGGTTCATCAGTCATGTATGTTTACAGTTACTATCAATTTTCTTCGAACAGTGACTATTAATTAAAGGTAGAGAACATACCTCCAAATTTTCGATGTCTGTCAGTACATCTTGGACGCGGAGAATGGTCTAGTCTCGATCTCGTGAGAGAATTTGAGACTAGACCAGGCTTGCATAGATCATCTGCCCCCTCCCCCCGCCTCCTTACAGAGAAGAGGTAGGTAGGACTTGGGAAGCTCCCAACCCTCGTTGCGGTTAAGTTTTGCTCCCTCCAGCTGGATGTGGATAGCCTCCTTGATCTTTCTGTTTTTTTGTATCCTCTCAGGAAATCAACTTGATCAAAGCTCCAGGGGAGAAGTTGGGCATCAGCATCAGAGGAGGGGTCAGAGGTCACCCGGGGAACCCCCTCGACAAGTCAGATGAGGGCATCTTCATTTCCAAGGTCAGGATGCTTATTCTTAGTCATAGCAACATGTTGTGGCATTGTTAAGACATACTGGGTGCATTAATGTACTTGAGTGTGTTGGAGTAAAGTTTGACTATTACTAGTAAGTATTGGTGCACCAGTGCATCTTGATATTTGTGTACTAGGTGCAATTGCACACAACTATATTCTTGACATCTAAGCATCAGGAAAAATAAGAAAATCTTTGTTTGTTGTATTACTTAGTAGAAATTGAAGTTAGCTTGGATGAATGAATGAGTGAGTGAGTGAGTGAGTGAGTGAGTGAGTGAGTGAGTGAGTGAGTGAGTGAGTGAGTGAGTGAGTGAGTGAGTGAGTGAGCGAGCGAGCGAGCGAGTGAGTTCAACTTCAAGGATTGTGTTTATGCTGTACTTAACAGTGAGTCCCAAAGGAGTTAAATATTGCGTTTGCTGTGTTTCACTACATGACTGCAGTGCAGTTTCTGTATGTTCTGCTAGAGGGCACTCATGATCACTGCCACCATTCCTGATTGCTTGTAGTAAAATGTACTCCTTGTTTTTGCAGGTCAGCCAGGTTGGTGCAGCTGCAAGAGATGCGAGGTTAAAGGTCGGCATGAGAATATTAGAGGTGAGAAAATTTGTAAAATTTCATAAACATTCAGATCTTGTGATTCCCAATAGTTCGCTCAATCTTTCAAGCTTTGTAAAACATGGCCATTTGTAATCAACATAATAGCTGTCCAGGAACATGATATGACATTAAGTGTTAACAAAACATTGTTGTAAACGATGAAGAAATAACTCTTATCTTTCCTGTAAGATTGTAAGAATGTAATGACTTAATAACAGAATTTATGTATTTGGAAGAAACAGATCTAACTTGGACAGATCTAAGTCTGTTTCATGTCATTAGATGGTTCTTGCGATTAAGTTGTTGACTTGAGAGGTTTTGAGTTTGAAGGAGAACAATGAATTACCTTTGGTTACTGATTAGTTAGGTTCTTTCATATGTGACTTATACAGAGTTCCTCAGGCACATTGTTGAACTTTTCACAATGGCAGTTATTGATAATTGTAGGGGTCCTTCCTAGTGTGAGTGAATTAAATCTTGCCATCTGGTCTTTTGCAGCTTGTATTTTTTGTACGAGTACGAAGTTCACGTGTTCTGCCTCAACATTGGTTATAAAAAATGAATAAACAAAGGTTCAAACAAACAAATAAACAAACAAAACATGAAAAGCAACAACATCATCATTATTTCTCATAATATCATGTCCCCTCAGGTAAACAATCAGAGCCTGCTAGGCTGCACACACGTGGAGGCAGTGCGAGCATTACGAGCTGTCGGGGACAGGCTTCAGGTCCTGGTCTGTTACGGTTACGACGAGGAGGCCGTCAAGTCTATGTCGCCGACGTCGATCATCGCTAACCCCATGTTGATCGGAGACGGGATTCGCCGTGGGAGCCAGGACAGTATATCGTCCATCGACAGGGATTTGTCGTCAGACGAAATGAGCATCGTGAGACAGGTCAGTGTAATAGACATGGAAAATACAGTTTTACTCCGTGCAATATCTATCAATCCTTTCCTTTCAAAAGGTTGACAATGAATAATTTTAAAAGCTTTGATTTGAATGAAATTGTGCAAGATGGTAGATCTATTTTAAGTAAAATGCTTGTTGTCAAAACAGTAGTCCGGGATAAGCCAATGAGAGCAATTGTACATGTAGGTCCTGAAATGATTGGTACAAACCTTACTCCATGGATGACTAAGTAAAGTATAGACAGTTTAAGTGTATTCTGGCAAAGAAAGAATGTGCTGAGTAATTAATATTTTTGTAATGATTAATATTTTCTTCTCATTTTCAGGAAGAAGAAATGGTGAGAGAATCACAGGCATGGGAGAAAGAAGAAGTGGAAAAACTGGTATGTCTGCTGTATATGTGTCGGTTATATAGTATTATGTTATAGTTCAGACTCTTCAGAGTGCAACATTTTACATGCATGGTAAATAAAGTTGCAGGCATGCTAAAAACAAATTCCTGGACCAGACCTGTATAAGTCATGTAGTCTAAAAATACATCATTTTGTGTTCAACTTGGTAGATGTTGTTTCTACTGCTAAGTGATACTGCTTGTCGAATTGCTTTTAGACAGTCATACATTAGGTATTAGCCAATGAATTCTTGGACGAAAAATTTGTTGGAAACATTGTTGTAAACAGGCTTTTTGTTGTTTTCTGTATTTCTTTGCTCTCTGGCTGTGACTTTGTTCTGTCTTAAAGCTGTCCTCCCTTATCGACTTCTTAAACACTTTCTCCTCTCCCTCTGCCTCTCCTCAGACTGGGTCCACTCCTGCGGTAAGTCAACTCTCTTAAAGTTGCATAGTTCTGCTTGGTGTTATAATTGTATATTAACATCCTCGACATGCAGAGCTAGAAGCATGATAAACAAGGGAACCCCCCCCCCCCCCAAAAAAAATCACGGGTCTTAGTGGCAAGTGTGCAGATGTTGACACACCGGCAGCACCAAATCCGGGGCACCTTTAGACAGATTAGCTGTGAGGGTCGGTGGGCATCACTCCACCGTCATGGGGGCAGGGGCACGGCGAGTATCGAACTCAAGACCTACTGATTCTGATTCCAATACTCTAGCCGTTGTGCCATGTGTGCACACATACACCCCAAAAAGGAAAAAAAGTAGACTAATAAGGCCTTCGTCTTTCCAAGACCTACATTGTACTCACATGCCAAATACCATCACAATTCATCCATAGCTACGAAAAAGTAATATGGTGGCCAGAGGATGTGGAAATGCAGATTGAAATACATGTACAGCCATCAGACATACAAAAACAAATTATACCTCCTTTCACAGATATACAACTGTACAATCATGTAAATATCACAATGATTTGACCAAAGAATGCTTGGTCACCTGGTTGTTACCAACAGTTTCTGGGTAGATTGAAAATTACACACAATTGCTGCAATGATGTTTGACAAGGACTTAAACCTAAGAGAGATCCTTCCATTCCAATGCTACAATTATTAAGAGTTGCTTGAGCCTCCGAGTCAGTAATATTTGTAATTGCTTTATGATGAACGTTTTGCATAGTTTCTAGCTCTTATGTCAGCTTTTCATGTTATTCTCAGTTGAACGCTACTGTTTCTGTTGTCTGCAATTTCTGTACCAGTGACACCTTGCTTGTAGGTTTGCATGCAATTAGAAGAAACAAATACCTAACAATTTTCATGTATCATTTCAAGCATTATCTGAGATTAATTTGTGTATTACTGTACATGCAGAAACTTTCGCGGTGGATTAATGTTCGCGGTTTTCGCGGCGGCCGCTTCCCCGCGAATTTAAAACCACCGCGAACATTTTTCCATAACAGTAAGAGATTACAGTGCATGGCGCTACCGCGAAATTAAATCCACCGCGAAAAGTCCATTTTCCCGCAACCGCGAAATTAAATCCCCGCGAACTTTAATGCATTTACAGTATATGTACTAGATTTGTGTTGCCTATTCACAATGTTCCTCCAGAGAGCATTTTTAGAAATCTTTCTGCAATGCTGGGCAACATTTTCCATGCATGTTTTAACATTAACATTACCATATCTGCATGACTTGTACTATATATACTGTCTAGTAGTTTTCGAACCCTTAAACTGCATCCAGTAGTACTGCATGCTGTACAGATCTATCCTTTGTTTTTCACTTTTGAACTTTTCTTTCTCGGGCCAATCTTAGCCTGCGGAAGTGTCACCGGTAAGTTTGTCCATACATAGATTGTTTTATTTCTCTCTTGTCTGTATAAAAATTCTGGGCGCTTTTCTTCATTATTTAGATTTCTGCATTGAATATACAATCATGTACAACCAACTAAAACACTCTTGTATGTCTAGGGTGCACATGTGTATTGACGTTTGGTATAAGATATACAAATGTATGCTTACTAATAGGAAAATCATTTAAATTCTCTCTCTATCACTAAGATATCCTCGTTCAAAATGCATCCAACAAAAAAGATGCCCAGAATCTGTATAAACTTTGAGTACATCCAAGTTTTACGTGCTGGAATAAAATATATATTTTATATACTTGGAAAAATGTGACAGTACAAGAAATAATGAATTATTTATTTCCAGAACTTCTGCCTTTATGAATCAAATATATTTCTTGACAAGATTTGAGGAACATACGAAAATAATGAATTTGAAAGTTTTTGTACATCTTGATACATCTAAGATACATCATCTTTTCACAGGAGCGGTTAAGAAGAGAAAGAGAAGAACAGACTAGGAGAATAGAGGAGGAAGCTGAAATGGTGAGAAAGTTTTCCAGAAACTATAAAAAAAGCCAGTTATTCATTTTTTTATTTTTTTTTAGTTGAAAAAAAATTGGAAAATGCATGAAATTTATGTTGATAAACTTTATTGCAAAGGGGTTCCTCTTTGATGTCCAAAATGCATTCAATTTGTCTGAAGAAGAATTATTTTGTTGTCCCAAAATACCGTTTATATATTTTATTGTACATATTTTAGTCGATTTTAAAATCATCTTCTCATTCAATTGAAACTTTAGTTAGCTCTCAAGAACTAGCATTTTTTTTTCATCCGAAAATAATTTCATCAGGTTGGTAGGTCATAGGACATACTATTAGTATTAGGAATCTTCTCTTACACAACCAGTTTATCTCACCTGCTGACGTTTCGATGTCTGTCATACCTCTTCCTCAGAGCGTCTAACTGGAGTTCTGCTTCTCGCTGCTATATGTAGCCGATGTAGGTGGCGCTTTTGCGCTTTTGGGATAGTGTTCTCGCCGCAAAAGCAGTTACATTCATGAATTCAGTTTAACTTGGGCTGACTACCCATGAATGAAGAGTTAGGCAATATAAACCATCCTCACAATAGATAGACGTGTAACCAACTTGAACATACAATGTGTCTTCCTCTACAGGAGGCAAGAAGGTTAGCAGAGTTGCAGAGGAAAAGAGAAGAAGAAGAGAGGGCCAGAGAAGAGAGAAAAGTAAGTCTTGTATTTTAATTTAGTAAGAGCCATTGTATATCTGCCTGCACAACTGTGTGGCCCCGGGGCTATAGAAATGGAGATGGCACTGCCCTATTGCGCACTGTAATATGGTGTTGGACAGATTTAAAGTAAACTGTACTTGCTATCTGTTTTCAAGTTAGACTGCAATAATTAACTATAACCACAAACTTGTAGTAAGAGAATTTGGTAGGCACTGTAGTTCAGTTATGCAGCCGCCAAGCCACGTAGTAAATCGAACACGAATCGAACCGTTTTTATTTGCAGTTCGAAGTGTTCCGCGGTCCCTAGCAACGTCGTTGCTAAGGAAAGGCTTGTCGCGTGACAGTTGGATGAAATTTCACCCGACTTAAACAGCTGTTTTAAACCTATTTGGCGGCCATTTTACAAAGATTGCGTTATATGTACAAGAAGGGAACACCATGTGCTCTCTGTATAAACCGTTTTGGGGGGATTTTACGGCAATTAAAGTTAGTTTCATGGTCATATTTGTTACATAGTAAAATTAGCAAAATGGCAGTGCCGTACGGGGCAAAAAGTTCGACGAATTTCACATTGACGGCATTTGCATTACGCCCTCGATTCCATCTTTAATGACTAGTGAATTAGCTTTGTGGAATCTTCAACTACAACTCATGTAAAGGTCCTGTTGGTTTGAAATTTGGAAAGTTTTGAAAGTCCATGTCTATCGGGGTCACCTTATCGACTGTTTTACGGGCAAATATTGCAAGTTGTTGGTGTAGCTGATTCGAGTACAGCTGGCTTTTTAACACAAGTTGCGGTACCGATGCACATCTCCGGTATTGTCAGAGGACGCATGCGGAATAAAACAGTGTTGAGACGGACTGAATTAGCAAATGCTACATTGGTCTTACGGCAACTAGGACGCAAATACGGCGGTGCGTGTCTGGCGCGGGCTCCGTGGAACGGGCGTTGACGCAAGGGCGGAAGCGTTCTTTTTTGAATGCCTCTGATGAGGTGCCCTCGCGCGAATGGGAAAAAAGCCTATAACTACCACGAAATGGATAGCATGCCATATACCGACTGAAAGAAGAGAATTCGGACAATTCTGTGCACTAAATTTTCCGTTTATTTTCAAATCTGTCACAAGATAAAAAAGCGTTGGAAATTGCACTAAAATCAACTGATTTCAGGTTATAAAATCAAATGGATACAGCTAGACAAATCTGTTAAAAATCCAAAGGAGTGAAGTGAGAAGCTTTAAAGTTGTATATGCGATGAAATGTTGAATATACATAGTTGTAAACTCAAGCAGCAGGCTTTCTTGTGAGTAGTCCCAACGCCCGGGGGTCATGGAACGTAGAACTGTCCCAAAACGGCGCGCGGTTCGCTACGGTAGTCAGTTAGAACTTTTGAAGTTATATTTATATCATCTCGGATTGGCATATCAACTTGAAAGTTGGAATTTATATACGGGGGACCACTGTTAACTTGGTTCCGGTCAAAGATTTGATATCTATGGGACGAAGACCTGTCCAGAGTCGATAATTACTGAAAAAGTCAAATCGGGCGCGTTCTATTCTGGAGTCAAAATTATGACATGACTCCGCGCGGATTGACGGCATTTGCATTACGCCCTCAAAATCTATGATGAGCCTTATACCGACAGAAACTACAATGTTTGCTCTTTCTTGTGGTCCCAAATTCCTGTTGGTTTGAAATCTACAACAGTTAAAAAATATGAGGGGAAATTACACGAAAATCACGAGATTTCGGGCCGTATTATTGACGGGAAAACGATAAACTATCGGTTCAAAAATCCACAAAGATAACAAATGAGTCTAAAATATTGTAAATAACTTGACATTAGTAAGATAAACGGTAATGTACTCTTGCGATAAGCTTTCTTGAAGGGGCTGTTGACGCCCGAAGTCATGGAACGGACTACTTTCTCTCGCGGAAGGAAAATAAAAAAGCCTCGAACTCTCCACGTGGCGTGTCGGCTGGTTATGTGACCCCTTTTTTTATAGGGTTGTGATGTGATTGAAATTCTGATTCTAAATTCAAAACCCCTTTCAAAATGGTTTGGAATAGAACAAGGAATTACCTACTGTCTAGTACAATAGGTCAACATTTTTTTTTCTTGACTGACATTTTTGGTGGCTGCTGTACTTAACAAAACGATTTACATATTAATAATTTACAAGGTGTTTATGCAAAATTCTTTTTTTTTTTTAAATTTTGCTGTCTTCAGAAACATGATGAGGAAGCTAAAGATGCATTGAGTAGGAGTACCCTGGTACATCAAATGGCACCTGTGAGTTCACTGTGTGGCGATGCTGTGACTTGTCTATCTTCACATGTCAAGTACTTTTGCAATGGAACTACCCTTCTCATAGTTTTCCTTTGAATCTCTAACTAAGACTTCTTTTGATAGGTTTGCTGTGAAGTCCGATCTATTTGCTTTACTCTGAATCTGAAAAAAATGGACCTTTGCAATTTTCATCAATGGATCCCACAGTATTTGGTTGTCAATTAATACTATAGAGAAAAAGGTTCAGAGACAGAATCAGGAGTCCTACAGAATTTTTTATACATACCTATTAAACTCCACCAATGACAGACAGAATGCTACCAGAAACATCTGACTATTCACAAAATCAAATCATATTCAGTTGCTTGAGTAACTGTTGACTTTTGTGCCTTCTTTCCTGGATATCTAACCTTTATCAACATAGATACATGTACAGATATATATAATGTACATTGTACAACTCCTTTTCTTCCAGAGAATACACCATGTGGAACAACCCAAGCCAGAAGCTGTCCAACAGGTAACATACATGTATAGGGGCAACACAGACAAAATGCTAACACTTAGTTGATAGTTACTAGAATTACTGCAAAAGTTATTTTTGATTAGTTGTCTTTTTTATGTTTGAATAGACAGTAACAGTAAAAATGTAACGTGGGTTATATTTATTGGCTGTCATTGTCTTGTAATGATTCAAGTTTTGTATGTTTAGTATACAAACTGCAATGTTGTCAATTATGTCATTTCACTGTACACTACTTTGCTGCTGTGTATGTTTATATATGCATGATGCATGTAAATTAATTGTGTTTACCAGAACAGCACGTCTATGTTCCCTGCTTTAAACTTGTTTCTTCAAAATCAAATCCTGCTCTAATATCAATGAAATGTTTTAATTTTTCTTGAATCACAGGATTCAGTATGCTTTGCCTGCCAAATGGTCAAATTGCTCTGATCATCAATTCAGCGCTATCCTATTCCTTTGACTTGCTTTAACCCGTTTCAGTTAGTGGGACTTCTGCTTGCTTGCTTGCTCTATTGCGACATATATTAACAATAAACAAAAATGAGTTGAAAGAGTTCATGTTGATTAAAATACAACTGTTACAGAAAATTACAAAAGATAAAAATAAATCAAAGGAAGTTGAGCCCAAATGTTTAAGCTTTCAGTGAACTAGGTTCAATTTGCCTCAAATACAGCTACTGTACCTGTTAAGTTCTTTTTTTTTCATTGAGCAAGTGCAATTAATGACAAAATTCCTTAACAAACATTTTTCAAATGGCTAAGTTTAATTGAAATGATTTTTTCTTTCAGTTTTGATTAATTTTTTCACAAGCTGAATGCTTTATAATAGATTAGAACAGGTTCCAAGGCACATGCTATAGCAGTAACTGTACAATAAAATCCAATACCGTATGATCAATTTTCTACAATAAGAAGAAATTAAAACCCACATAGTAAATCTGCATTGTTTTGAATTAAAATCATAAAGAGATAGAAAGTAATCGGTTTGACAATTCATGCAAAAATTAGTTAATTGGCATCGAATGCCATATGATCCATTCAAGTATCTGCAATAAGAAGAAACTAAAACTTTCACAATGTAGAATAATAAAGCTGCATTGTTATGAATTAAAACCATTAGAACATTGAAAGTAATTGGTATAATGTTAATTGGCCACTGGCAACTTGCTCTCAGCTTTCACCTGTTTGCAAGCCAGGGTAAGTTTTTTGGCGACGCCTCAGAGGCGAGCCAAATGGCACATTATTTTGCATGTCTGTACCTAAAGTTAAAGACTGTGTGACGTTTGTCTGTAGTCCAAAGACTCGCCTACGAAAGTGGCGCCACCAACGCTGCCCAAACCCAAACCCAAACCTGAACTCCTGGGTTATAAGGACGTGTCTGCATGCCCACCTAGACGTCTTAGCGACCGGGTATCCGAGGTACATGTGTGCAGTTCTTCCCTCTTTCTGGGTCGAGCTTGTACGGATTTCCTCAGTCTTTCCTTTTTCTTTTACCATGAAGGAAACATTTTACATACTACCAATGACACTGACCTAGTGTAGGTCCTATTCTAGCTCCAGTCTGCTTCTATGGTTACCTCCCTGCAGAATAGACTGATCCAACAGCCTGCCTACCTCTCATTGGTCGAACCACAAATTTCCATGCTGTCATTGGTTGGGATGTTAATTGTGATTGACAGTCTATTATAATTAAGTCTGGCACTTGTTAATAGTAGAGAAGTGATTGGCATTTGACTATTCCCATAAAATGTGTTGCTCTGATTGGTCTTCTGGAATGGCATGATGTTAACAGGCAATTGGAAGTTCAAGCCTGGATACACATTGTTTACTTACAATTTACTTTATTGATTAATTTGGCCTAATTGATTAATTAGGACTTTTGATCATCCTTGGGAATAAGTCATAGACTAGGTCCTCCAGTTACATTGCTTCTAAAATATATCAGTTTACGGATATTCGAATTACCAATGACAATAAAAGACAAACGTTTTGATAAGTACAGGTGCCGGACTTCAGGGAAGCTATCAGGAGCGAACAGGAGCTAGAGTAGGATTGGTTTTAAGACTAAGACATCAACCACAACTGACTTTAGACTCCTTACACACACAATGTCTTAGTGTTTTGTTCAAGTTTAAAGATTTTGCAAATTTCATACAGTAGGTATAAAATCCATGCATTATTCTGTAGATACTAGTAGCTTATAATAGTGTAAACCATTCCAACCCTAATTCAGTGTAACCTTAGCTCAAAACCGTAGCATCAAAGTTTAGATTTAGTGTCACCAACTTATGATTAATAGGTCAAAGCTTTTGATTGTAGAATCCATCTTATAAGTGCTAAAAGGGGTGCTATATTCCATACATTTGTAAGAAATTCTAATGTGTAGAAAGAAAGAAAGTCAATTTGTAGTCTTAGAGAACCTAGAGAAGTTGTATAATCACCCTAGAAGGTAGTGAAGCTAACCTCAAACCTACAAAGCAACCCCACTAACTACAATTCAACAATTTCGGTTCACTTTTTCATTATTCGATGTTCCCTTCATTCCATTTCTTAATTTTAATTTCATTCAATTCTTCTTTATTTCATTCTTATGAAATGTCACAATTGCACCATAACTGTGTGTTTTACACTGCATTGGTCTTGAATTGCACCCAAACAGTTTTGCACAAAATGTATTGTTATGCACTTTTTTGTACTTTGTGTAAGATCTTGATGTATTGGATAGATATGTAGATTGATTAGTCAAACCTATTCAAAGATTTACTATGTTTCATAGTAATTTTTCCTAATAACATGAAGCTTTGGTCCTCATGTACAGGTGGTCACTAGTACAGGTTTGGCTGTAAACAAATTACCATATCAAATAGACTGATGAGTCTATATAGAACAAAGGCCACAGTCCAACAGTTGTCTGGGTCTACAATAATGAAAAACGTTCTGATTATTGTCTTTCTATTCTCGGTAAATTTCTAGGTAATCGATGAAGACAAGATAGATGTCCCAAGTCCCGAGAAACTGGACTTCCGGGCGAAGCAGGCGAGATTTGAAATGGAGATTGCTCAACAGAAAGGTGGCACATTACCGAAAGCTAAAGGTAACGCACAAAACTTTTTCTACATACATGATTGAATGTGTTTGTTTTGAATGTTCCAGAAATATGAACCCTTGTAGAGATGTTATAGAGATTTTATACAGTTGCAGATATCTTAGCATAAAAGTTCATCTGTGTTGGTAAATGAATTTGTTGAAAAAACTAAACTTTATGTAACCAACACCAAGTTTGATTGGGACTTACCCCAAATTTTCAGCCGACTCCGTCAGCCTTGTTCACGGAATGAACCCGTCTGCTGTAGCTTCCGGACGTGACCCCAATGAAACTTGGTGTTGGTTACGTGAAGTTTAGTTTTTTCCACAGTTGCAGATATGATGATGATGATATGAAACAAGGTATATGTGGTTCACTTAATACATGAGAGCCGACATGTTCTTCCAGGTATGGCACCTACATGTATGACTATTGTGGAGCTTGGGACAGTTTTAAAACAAGCCTTTTGATTGGTTGGTTGTGTGGCTTATCCTTGCTCAAATCTGCTTCAAGCCCCCCCCCCCCCATCCCCCAAGGGATTTATGTTGACTGGTGCACGGTGATGACTTTGAACGTTCTCTCCTTTTAAGGGCCTCCTCCGCCTATTCCTAAGAAACCCACTATCTTCAAAACCCGCTCTGTCGATGAAGGTATTGGTGCTTGTGTCTTCTATGCACGTCTGCATGCCTTAGTGACTGAATAGCAAAAGTTCTTTAGTCACAACCACAGCATTTACATGTCGAGTATTTACGTTTTTTGTGGTCATCTTCTTGAGGGCAATAGTGACTGGTTCTATTTCGTACTGTGCTGCCTACTAAATATAGTCCCAAATGTATTGCATGTCTAGGGTTATTATCTGAGGATTTTTTCACAGTGTATCTATAGGGTGCATCGTAACACTGCAACATCTTAGCACATGGTAAGCAGCACAGGCGTGAGTCTTGTCGGGGGCCTTGGGGCATCCTCCCCTTGAAAATTTTTGTTACAAATTGTTAGAAACTCCATTTTCTACATTTTGAGGCAAAATATTGTGCAATAAATCCGACAATTGTTTTTGGCTTCTTACAAACCAACTGAAAAGCCCCTTACAACCTGGTTGAAATACTGTGACAGCATAGAGGCCCAAATCAGGGGATACAACTCACAACGTAGGGACACCTATGCTCAACTCCACTGGCAAGAACCCCCAGTGCCAAGTAAGACCAGTCATTTGGGAGGTGTAAACATTGGCTGACTTGTAAATGCTGTATGTGGTTGTGAAGAAAGATCTTTGTTATGAAGTCATACCGACCTGATGAAACTACATGTTGTATGCACATCTGCATGCCTACTGGATACGACACCACTGCATGCAATCGATGTTGGGTACTATGTATTCTTACCTCAGTCTGGCTACGTACTCTGAAGCGAACTGAGTGTATTCCGTGCATGTTGAATGTCATTGTCTTGTTGTATGGCCGTTTAGCTTAATGAAAATGTTTTTCCACAGAATGATGTACATGACTGTATTATCCCACGGTCTCCATGTCTTGCACGTTATTAAGACTGCATGCAAATTAGAAACAAGGTTTTGCCTACATACACAATGTACTCATAGCTTTAGATTATCATTTTAGCTGTTGCATCATATTAAAAATACATTGAACAAAGTTTTTGCTAGCTAGTTGTGTATTGTGGTAGAAATGTACGTCAATATTGTTTTCTTTGTATAATGGCAGGTAATATAATGGCTTTTGCATTGAAATGTATGGGTTAAATATTCTATCCCCTTTCACTTGCATAGCTTAGATGCTTTCATTTGTTATTTCTTTGTTAATATGTATTTAGTAACCTGTTGTCCGTTCATATAACATTATACATGTTATCACATTTTATCATTTTATACATGTTTGTTACAGCTGTAATTTCATTATGTCATAATAATTACTCATTTTGTTAAATGTTCATAACAGTTTTCTATCTTTCTTAACATTTTGTTGTTTTGTGTTAAACTTTGCTCTTTTTGTTTCTGTAAGGCTTTGGTATGGTCTCATTGCATGCTGGACCAGTTAACCCATTTAAGAGTTTGCTAGGCACCCCAGGTAATGCATGCACTAACAGTGTCTCTATTAACACAGATGTGTGTGTACTAATTAATAATGCATCAGGGTTTTTTCTAAAGAGGGGAAGACTGGTACTGCACCCACAAGCTCTCAAACCATGAACTCCCTGATACTTCAATCATATTAAAGGAAATGGCTGTTTTTAGGAAAGAAAAATACATTTTTGTATCAAGAAATTTACACATTGTCAAATTATGCTAAGCCTTATGTCTAAAGTTTTGTTTATTTTTTGTTTTCTAAATCAATTTTCATTTCTGCAAACTTCCTGCCAAAAGCCCCTGTTTAGAAATGTCCCCATGCCCATGTAGAAGATCTGACAAGCATAAAACTCTGATTGACCAGGGATGCTACTAGGTCACATGTGGTCACAGTCTTATATCTTGCAGTAATTTACCCCCTCAAGAAACTTTTATTTAGAAACCCATTTAATGTTTGAAATTCTCTAAAACTCCAAAGGGGGAAATCCGCACCACTCCTATGCTTTTTCACCCTACTCCCATACAATCAATAATTTTTCTAGAAAAAAAACCCTGATGCATCACAATATCTTGGAATCTTTCTGAGCTCAATCAAGTAAGCTTTGTGATTGCATGCTGCTTTTGTGTGTAGTACACAGTTTGGGAACAAAGATTGATGTTGTTCTCTTGTCCTGTGCCAATGTTTTGAAAAGGCCAAATCAACTCCCCTTGAAAGCACCTCCTAATTGAATATTTTGATGTTTCACTTTTGAATTTATTTTAGATGTACTATATTCATTTTAAATCTTTGTAATGAGGACATTTTCAAAGGAAGTATCATGTTTGGAAAAAGGGTTTAAGAGAGCACGGTCTCTAAAGCCCCTTTTTCATCTTGTGTCTCTTTCTCTCCTTCCCTTTCTCTCTGTCTTCCCACCTAACATGGTCTTGAAGGCAACCGGCCACCCAAACCGCCTAAACCTCCCAAACCGGTGTTACCCAAGCCGAAAGACGGAGGTCGGCACACGCCAGCATTTTCCTCCTCTCAGCATGGATAAAGCACGACTGCATGGCACCATAGATGCATCGATCAGGCTTTTAGCTATGTGTTGTTGGTGTTCTGTACCAAAGAGAAGGAATTGTTGCATTTGGCTAAAACACTTGCAATACAGAGTCATGTACAGCCAGTGCAAATTGCAACTTAGGTGCACAGTGGCATTTTGCATCTTTGATGCACAGTGTCATTTTACATCTTTGGTGCACAGTGGCATTTTGCATCTTTGGTGCATAGTGGCATATTGCATCTTTGGTGCACAGTAACATTTTGCATCTTTGATGCACGGTGTCATTTGGCATTGTTGGTGCACAGTGGCATTTTGCATCTTTGGTGCACAGTTTCATTTAGGAGTCTCTTTGGTACAGAATGACCATCCGATGTCTTCTTCTCTGTCACAGAAGGTGCACAACAGTAACTGTGCATCTACATATAGCACGCAGTACATTTCAGTCATAATGTAATCATTGTGCATGACTCTTTCAGTGACACCTGTACTGTGTCTATGCCTGCTTATGAAATGTGACGCTATAATTCCTACTGATTCTATCTGTAGTATGTCTAATGAAATCATCATGTGATGCATTTATATATATGTCTCATCATGATCATGCATCTTGTATCTGTATTTAACTTCTTAAAACCTACTGAAAGTCTTTGTGCGAATTCATTTTATTCTCATTAGGTCATGTTGATTTGATTCAGAATCTATGGATGACATCTCCTGAAAACACTCAAACTGATGCGAGCATGAAAAAAGTTGGCTTAATTATAAAATCGAATCGGTCATGAAGGTTGAACAAAGGTTTACCAATCACACAGAGCAATAAATTCTTTGTTTGTACATTCACATCTTTTTCTTTGACTAAAGGATTGAATTTGGCATTAAACAGTATTATCCATTTGCAATTTACATGTTATACATGATGTAATAGATTTTTGCCAATTTTTATGATTTACAGTATAGTCAAAACTTTTCTTTTTTGTTGAACACGGCGTCGCTTAAAAATTGAAAAAATGATGCGTGATTTGATGTCATTCATGTAGTCCAATCAGCATGGCCTTTCTAAAAGTCTTTGCGCAAAATATTTTATGATACAAATCTTTTTCTCATTACTGTAGCTAGGAAAATGTATTTTTGTAGCAATACATAACTGAAACATTCTGTTGTAGTATTAGTAAAAAATTATAAAAACCTTAATGTAACATCTATATGCCTCTGACAAATGAATTTGTTTTTGTCTCCAGACAAGAGAGTGAGTTTGATCAGTAATGACGACCTTGCCAACCTGAAGGCTGAAGAAGGTAACATATAAAAACTTACTTTGCAATTCTTTATGAAATTAAAAACAATACTTTAACCTTGACACAGCATACTTTGACCATATACATGGTGACTGTGAGTTTGTTATATTTTGTGTGAACAAACATCAGGGTTGGACAAGTTTTATAAAATTCACTATCAGGCAAGCACATAAAAAGATTTACTTGCCCGAACCAATTTTTCACTTGCCCAAATTTCAAATGTCACTGTTACTTGTGTATGTATTTTCACTTCCAGCAATGGAGTTCTCTGTTGACCATTGCCTTATGCCATGACTGTGAAAAGTAACAAGTATATCAAAATTGCACTCAATCAATGGAAAAATCTTACTTGCCCGATCAGGCAAGTGGGGTAGGTCATGCACTTTCACTTGCCCTGGACAATAGGGCTAGTGGACTTGTCCAACCTGAAACATAAAGATTTAAGGTGTTGTTACCTCCATTAAAATGGAGGTATTGTTTTTGGCGGGTCTGTTTTTCTTTCGTGTTCCTGGATATGTGTGGTTAGCAATACCTCTGGATGGATAATGTGTGTGGGTCAGGCTTTTAGCCAGGCATGTGTCATCGCGTTATCTGGACGCACTTTTCTTAGAATAACAAGAAATTTTATGCCCCTGGACGCCCTTACATTGGGGAGAAAATTGTCTGACAAGCATGAAATTCTGATTGACCAGGGATGCTACCATGTCATCTGTGGTCACAGTCTTCTACTGTGACCTCTAGAACAGTATTTTTGCCTCTTGGGATACCTAAGAATGCACTTTTTTAACTTGGAATCATCAAAAACTCTGCACCATGGAAGGTGGATGCCCCCAGACCCCCCTTCAATAGTCACTTACCGCGACTCACCAATAAGTTTGGACTCCCTATTATAAAATCCTAGCTAGAAGCCTGGTGTGGGTTGGTCTTGGGAAGATGAAGGTTAAAGTCATATTTGGGCCTCCTGGTGCGTGACCTAGTTAGGTTAAGCATTGGAAGTACTAGTATGTGTTTAACAGTGTCATGCTGATGCGACGCACATGCAAACACCACCTGTCACAGTGCTTAACAAAGTTTCTGAATGAAAGTATTGATCAGTCATCTGATTGAAATACAAAGACTACCAATTGTGTCCTTACCAGCTGGCCCTGCTAAGACAATAGAGTGGTCACAAGTTGTTTACTAATACGTCACACCAGACATGTTCTTTTGTTTTGTAAAAAAAGGAGGCTGTTGCTTTTATCAATCGGAAGGAAACAGGAATAGTAGTTTGTTTCTTACACAGCCTCGGAGGACTAACAGCTTTTAATGTGCTAGATACTGGTACTAGACGTCCTTTCTAGATATTCAGAGGACTAGGTATACATATAGCTTCTTTGATAAGTTGTCTCCGTAGCACTTGATAACTGTTATGATAGCTGTATTTTGTTCCTAGACTTGTAAGGCCTGGTCCACTGGATTAACACCACTGAGCGACCAAAACTGGATTTGTATAACTTAGTGCTGTAAAAGTATGGTAGGTTTAAGACACCATAACTTTAAAAAACTTTAAAAATGTCTTCCATCAATGAAATTGGTACTAATAATGACAAATTATGGTTTCTCAACGGTTACTACTGTAAATGCATTTAAGCTCGCGGAGATTCAATTTCGTGGTAACGGGAAAATGGACTTTTCGCGGTGGTTTCAATTTCGCGGTAGCACCATGCACAGTAGTCTCTTACTGTTATGGAAAAATGTTCGCGGTGGTTTTAAATTCGCGGTGAAGTGGCTGCTGGAAAACCGTGAACATTAAACCACCAGAAAAGTTTCTTCATTTACAGTACTTGCTCAATGGAAAGGGATTGTGATATTTGTCGATGAGATGTGCTTCCAGTATTTACCGTTGTAATTTTTTCCTCACTTTTCCAGAGAAGAGAATGCTGTCCATGTCCCAAGACGAGCTGATGGCTCAGTATCAGGAGGACTATCCTGACATCACAGACGACTCCTTATTCCACGACAGCTCGTCTTTCAACAGGATGAGCATAGCATCCAGTACCACCTCGGATGATTCGGCTTTCAGGGACCTGTCCTTACAGGAAACATCCACGTCAAGATCGAACACAAGGTGGGGAGATGTCTAAAATCCCTTATCCCTATCCCAATTATATGTATGACCTTTACTTTTCTTATTTGCTACTAGGCCACACCAAATTTATTTGTTGCTTCTCGAATTTTTTAGGAAAAAACTGGACCGGAAGGTCAAAAGATAAAAAATGATTTAAAAGGTCTGGAGTTGACGGACAAAAATCCTTGGTGGAAGCTACAGGCGGCTTGGGGACGTCGTCCACGGCCCTAAAAGGCACACACTGTTTGTTTTGCTATTGTTATGATTGTTGACAATGTGTGTCGGCGCCCTTTTGCATACAATAATCTCATTAAAAACCAGTTTTTCAAGGTCTCAGTTAAGTCTCTGTAACTCACGAATAGTGTTTTCGCGACAATAGGAATTGGCTGAAGGAAAAAAAATTTGAGCTGGCTAGAGCCCTGACATGTAGATATTCCTGTTCAGGCTTTACTAATTGAATCGGAGAACCAAAATTTTGGTGTCTCTTTACAGAAAACTAGAGTACTGGAGATTGATGTAAAGTTGTTTTTTTCCAGCCCGCTCGCCCCTACACCTCCCGACATCAGGACAGCGAAGGCAGAGAAGCGTTACTACGAGAGGTTAAAGGCCATGAGTCCTGAGTCGGTGACCTCTGACCCTGACCGGGCGCTCTCTCCGGCCGAGGAACGTGCCAGGCAGGCGGAGAAAAGAGCCGCCTGGAGACAAGCAAGGTGGGGGTACTCTCAATATTAAGGAAATAAAACTGCAGCTGGGAATTGTACATGGTGTATGTAACACAATAGTATAGAGGTTTTAGTACATTTTGTTGAAAGATTCTAACATTTTTCGTAAATATGATATACAAAATATATTTTACTTTCAAACACTTAGGTATAACAACTTATAGAGTCAGATCATAAATTTGACACATCAAAGGCATTATACATCAAAAGATAAAATATTGTAACGTTTTTAAAACTATTCACAAGTCCAATAATTGTGAAGTATTAAACTTAGTCTCATGCCTGTTCATGTCTATCAAGTTATGATATGATATTAAGTTGCAATGCAACAAGTATTCCTTGCCATTAGAATGAAATTGCTTACACCATCTTACATGTAGGCCTTGCCTTACACAATGTACATGTATTATAAGTTACTGTACATGTATTTGATTATACTAACTCAGATTATGTTCAAATGTGTTAAAAATATGTATTCAGCTGTCTCTTTAACAACAATGATACAATCATGTAGATATAAAATACTGACATCAGCTCTTGACTAACTCTCCCACACGTACCAGGACTAACTTTGATTTAATGGTACCTACACAGAATATATTCAAATGTGTTAAAAATATGTATTCAGCTGTCTCTTTAACAACAATAATACATGTAGTTATAAAATACTGACATCAGCTCTTGACTAACTCTCCATCCACTCGTACCAGGACTAACTTTCTGATGAATAGCAGGTTTAGGTGGGTTGTTGTGAGTTTGGACTGATCTAGCCAATCCCTGCCTCCAGCTCACTACCTATTCAGGGCTGTCTCCAAATGTTTCCGTCCCACTGTTGCTTGGGAGCCTAATTGATTTTCATTGTTTAAAATCTGTCATGATTTTAAGCTTTGGAAAGAATTTTTTTTTCATTAATTTCATATCAGTTCAGAGTTTGAGACAAAGGGATACTGTAATTCACTTTGTCTTCACGGTACCAAATTTTCACGGTCTGAGAAAATTTAAAATGTTCTCGGAACTTAATGTTCACTGTCGAGACAAGTGCGCATTAAAAAAGGCTGTGATTTATTTGTTATCGGTAATGATAAGTTCACGTTATAGTCGTCACAGTGAAAACCGTGAACATAACAGTACATTGAAAAAATCAGGAATTACAGTAAATGTTTTGTCGGATTTGGACGGGTCCCGGGGACAGCCCTGTACTATCTCTCACTGCTTTTCTCACTGCTGTTCAGAGTTCTCTCACTTGTCTCACCACTTCTGGTTCTCCTGCAGATTGGGAAAGTGTTGAAGTTTTCACTGGCATTTCACACTGCACACAATATGCTATCGTAAAGAACCTGATTCAAAAATGAAGAAAACACTTGTTTAAGTTGTTAGCTTTAAACAGTTGTATCACAATTTTAGGTCTAGGTGACAATTCTGAAAGTTACTAATAGCCAAAAAGTGTACCTTTATGCATTATCTTCAAGCATGTATGTACATGTAGTAGTTTTCACATTGAATGAATCGATGCAAAGATGCAATGTTGGGGTTAGAAAAATTCTTGCTACAAAATGTATAATGTAAAATGTACAGTATGCAAAGAAAAGATTAAAAATTATTCTTTGAACAGAGGTTTCAAAGATCTACTAAATACTCAGTCTACTCAAGGAGGTTAAATCAATTTTAACCTCCTTGGTCTACTTAAACTGACAGTCTGTTTTTCCTTGTCTTACAATCTTTTCAAATTCCTCGCAATCATACTCTTTGACCTTTTCTATAAGCAAACCCCTAAACCCTTGGTGATAATTAAGATACATGCATGGTTGAGTTCAGTTCTTGAAAATGCAAGCAGGGAATGCTAACTTTCATAAATAAAGTGAAGATGGCTGGATGTTTTTTTTTTTTTTGGCAAATCTTCCCATTTTTTATTATTTTGCTGGACGTTATATATTGATTTGGCAAAAGATTAATGCAAAGATTAAAAATTATGGGTGATGAGCTTGCATGATTTGCAAAGAAGATGATTTTGCTGTACTTGCAAAATAACTTACACCACGTCTGCTTTAACCATGCTGGAATATAATCTTGTGAATGTTCTAGGTTTATTTTTATGAGAGTCAATGTTTCAAGCTTCCACTATTGCAGTACAGACCGTCTTTGGTTCTCACCTCTCATTTTGTATCATTACTCAAACATTTCTCTCTGCCCCCCTCCCCCTTGTATCCACAGAATGAAGTCCCTTGAAGAGGACGCTCTGAAAGCACAGATGGTCATTGCCAAGGTCAAGGAGATGAAGGTCAAAGGCTCGCTGGAGAGGCTTGCAGAGAGCCCCACCCCTAAAACTGTGCCAGACAGGTCATCACATGGTAAGGTCATAGGTCAAATGTCAGAGACAACATCCAAACTTAGAAAACATAGAACATTTATAATTATGGCTCATTCATGTAGTTTTGCTGCTGCAGTTTATTATTTGTATGCATTTGGAACAAAAGAAATGTTTAATTACTGTAAACGCAGAAACTTACGTGGTGGTTTATTAGCAGTTGCTGCTGAACCACGAACTTAAAACCGCTGCGAATTTTCATTATACAGTGTGCGACTACAGTACAGTATTGTAAACAAGTTCGCAGGATGGCACTACCGCGAATTCAAAACCACCGTGAACACTCCATTATCCCGCTGCGACGAAATTAAATCCCCGCAAACTTAAATGCATTTACAGTTTACTGTAATAACTTTTAGAAATATTACGAAACTTTTGGTCTCAGTGCTTTGATTGTTGTTTGTGATTGTTCTCTCTCCACATGTACAGAAGACAATGGAAATGTGTCCATAGACGCTAACGACAACTCACAAGATTCTCCTGCATCATCACAGGTGGGGATGTTTGTTTGTTTGTTTATTTGTTTGTTTGTTTGTACCCTGTCATCCAAAACAGCAATACAAGGTAGGGCAGCAACTCTTCTTAACTTTTCTGTTGTGCAATTTTGGAGGTATTGAGTGAATGGTTGCTAGACCTTGAAAATGGGAACAGATATATGTACAAATGTATATGGTTTGTTCTACTCAAGTCTCCAAATATACCAACCAAAGCTAAAAGGAAAGAATAGTGTCGATGTAGACATTTTATCAATGGTCATGTTTTTTATTTGATGTACGTCTTAGTTACTTAGTGCAGGATATTAAATTGAATTATTATATCATTTTGTTTTTCCATTGTTATTTCTGCGACTGGCTGTGTATTAATCTTTGCCCTGTTTTTTTTCTGTTGTTTTGCAGTCATCGTCGTACACTGGTTCCTATGGCAACTACAGTAGTCAACATGCCAATGGAGACAACAGTAGTCCGTCTGAGGGGAAATACATCGAACAGACATCATGAGACATAAACTATAGTCTCCTGTAGTTAAGACATTCATAAGACAATGGCAGCTCAAGACAGACAAAATCAACTCCTTAACTTTTCCTTCTTCCTCCAAATTTGTCTTGAACTTTTTGTATTTTTAAGACAACTTTTAAAACTGCTGAATATAATTTTTTTCCCTTGATTCTTCCTGGTTAGATTTTTGTATAGAGACTGGCCAGTTTCTAGTTACTTTTTATATTGGTCACATTTTGACAGAAATGATTGATTGTAGGTCCATTGTCTTATGAATGATGTATAAAGAAGGTGACATAAATGATTGGGTGCAGTTTTCTGTATTGAAGGATAGAGCAAATATTTCATCAAGGGCTCAAAGAGTTCTTAATTTGATTTTTTGTACTTTTTTTTTTAAATTTTCATCTTTCTTCATTTTACTAACATTATTACCTCAATTCGCCTCTGTATAATACTTTTCACAATTCTTTGTAAATGCATTTGCTTTTGAATTTGATGTTGATATGTTGGGAGTTTTAATATGTTCATCCTATATGTCCTACTTTTGATAGATTATTGTCTCATTTTTATAGCTTCTTTTCAATTAGATGTAGTGTGCTGTCATTTTTTTAACATAGATTTTAGACTTTTTAAACAGGAATCAATGTATTTGTTGTGTGGATTTGCTGTACGGAATATCGACTGGCTGTATTCGATCTTCTCTCAAATTTCGTTTGTTCAAGTTCTTAACCAACAGTGATAATTTGTTTTACTGTGATCATTATTAGCAATTGCAATTAAGTGGTTTATTGTTACAGTTAGATTTGTCGCCTTTTTCATTGTTGATACGCTAGTAATTAAATGTTTTGCTTGGAAGTGAGCTGAAAACGTAGGGCTAGGACATAAAACGTCATTACCTAAATCAGACTTAAGAAATTGTTATATTCCGTTACCATTATTTTATGATCAAGATTTTTAAAGTTCTCGTTTGCACCTTGTATAAAAAATTGCACAGAATTCGGGCAAGAATAATATGACGGTACACGAAAGTTTGTAAAAAGCACATACTAAGCCTTTTTTAAGTTTTCTTTTGGTTCGAATGCGATAAATGAACGGCCAAAATAGGTCATGTCACGATTGTAAATGCACTGAGTGGAGATGGTCGATTATGTATGTAGACAGGAGTGTAGTGTACTTTAGCTCTTAGCGTGGACAGACTTTCATTGTAATGTAAATACAGACCCAATGGAACGAATCATGTATACTTAGGCAGCGTCCTACAAAATTAATGAATTTGCAACCAAATTGTGGACTTTCGAAATGACTGGAAACTGGGATCTACATGACAATCATGAAGTCAGAGGCAAAAAAAAATGTCCTGTAGTCAAGTTTTGGTCAACGGGGATATGTCTGAGCAAGGTTGTACAGTAACGAATGGGGTTATTTTAACTTTGCTAACTTCTCGCCATTTTAGTGAAGTGATCGCACACTTGAAAACATTAATGTCAGGAACAGAAATTGTGTGATCGCCCTAGAAACATACCATATTCCTATCATATACATGTAAGTCCACAGTACTGTGGTGTTGTACATGTAGGCCAAATTTCAAGTCGAAAATTTAAACCTTAGCTTCATTAGAATGGGCTCTCATAGAGCAGTCGTGTTGGCATTTTGAAAAATATCTTCACCTTGATATCAAAATGGGCGAAAATGATTTTTACTCATCTATTTTTCAAATGAACTCCCCGAAAACAGTTATTCAGTGTGTATAGTCAACATCTGGGCCTATTTCAAGTTTACTTACTGTATGACTTTGAACACGAGTGCTGTTTTTTGTACATCATTTCCCATAATTGTATAAATGGCTGAGTGTACATTTTTACACCCGTCTCACGATGAGACGATTGCTACCCCCTAAATACGAAATGGTATTTCCCAAGTAGTGCTTGTACCACTGTAGCAAGGTTGTGTGGGAGATACCATTTCGGGTTACTATAGGTGACAATAAAGACAGCATTTTTAAATCTTACAGATATATACTAATGGTGCAAAGTTACAATTTTGTAAAGGAACTATATACTCTGTACTGTACTGGTGACGGTACAGCCAATAGAAGTGTACCTTCAATTACTTGTCTTCAATACCACATTTCAATAGTAACGAAATAAGAATTTTTCACTGGTCACTAGTGTACGGTTGGTAGTATACAGTTTTCATAGTGGACTCGTCTCGATAAATAGAGTAAGGTGGTTTTAAGTTTTATACATGTAAGTCAACACAGTGGGTTATGCTAGCCAATTATAAACTCTTTACTATATGGCAACGATACAGAAATACTTTTAAGAGAACTTGATATTGTAAGAAGAGCTATTTTTTGGCTATACATGTATGTGGAGCTCTGGTTGACGATTTTTGGCAGCAAAGATCACTGTACAGTCCGACACTTTGTGCGATATATACAGGTGTAACAAGTGATTTGTCTAATGTAATTATATCTTATAATGTAAAGTTTTACACAAATGGTTACCGCATTTCAGTAGAAATTCCACCGGAAACAGTGTAACAGTATATGCCTTGGATCTAGATATATGCATTTGATATGAATATCACAATTGTATTAAATGATCATATTTACAAAATTGGTAATACCAGTATAGCAACTTTGCTATGATATATATTGTAGCTGTTCTTGCCAATACAAAAGTATAGGAACTTGGTGTTACTATTTCATACGCCTATTATAAAAGCCATTGTCTTGTAGATAACTCTCATCAGATCCCTGGAATTTTCACTGAAATGTGCGTGATAGTTGTGTGCTGATTTTTTTGTGAAAACTTATTATAAACTTTGACCAAATTTTTGTAGCATGTTTAGTGTTACTTAGTAGCTATTTGTAAGGATGGAACAATCAGAGTAGGTGGAAATCTCGCTCATGGCTGTATATTGTTGCTCTGCTCTTTCTCTTTACTCCCAAAGAACTAAAAAAAATCATCCTAACTACACCTGCGTCTGGCCTAGTTTTTGCATTCTTGTTTCTCTATTTAATTAAGTACGTCCAGAATATGTACGACAGTTGTGTTTTTTTTTTAGTTTTGCAAGAGTTTATATACATTTAAATAGATAGATAGATTAGTCTTGTAAAATAGAAGTCTGCATCAAGGATCGCTGAATACTATTATCATATGACCAGGCGCCGCGGACCAATCAGAAGGCCCCGTTCCACGTTGGTTATGACGCCGTAACACATAGATTACGGCCAGGCCGGTGTGTATCGCTCATCTGATTGGTCAGAGTGAATCGACACCCGGCACCGGTGTCGATTCATGCTTCGCTCACACGTTGGTTTCATTCAGTGGTTATAGGAAAGGACCAGCCGTTATGACACCATATACACCTCGGGGCGGGTCATTAACGCTTAAGTAGTATGCGCCTTCATAACGATTAATGCTAGAAATATTATCACCTAATTGCCCCATAGCACATCGTCCATATGTACATGCACGTGACAATTATATTCGAGAGTACAAGTGTGACGTCATACCGTATATTCGACTAATACTGTAGCGTTAATCGCGAGTAAAACCAACTTTAAGGTATACCAAACAGACGGCGACAAAAAGCGACGAAACTTGCCAATTTACTTATGTTGCTACATAGTCAATTGACAATAGAAGAAAATTGAAAAATACATGTTGTTAAAATGAAATAATGGCCAAGACTAAGTCTGTGAATACTATATTCTAAAAGAAATATGGTAGCGCAATGCAACCAGGAAACCGGGTATTTCCGGCCCTGTACGTATTTACTTCACGCTTCATTACTTCGTCACCGAGGCTTACGTGACAACTTGCTATGTGCACTTACATGTACTACCAAACACGCCAATCTTCAGCAATTATACTTCTTTCAACGGTCAGTTGGAATAATTTCAATGAACTTAAACTAACGTATCGGAGACCACGGACTAAGGCGAACCTTTAGGCTGTTTTTCTCTCGTTGCTGCTCATTTTACAGGTAAAGTTACAGACTTTTCTGTCAAAGTTTGCTTCCGTGTGTCCAAGGAGCTTTTCAACCTCCATGGTGTGTCTTATGCCTCGCAAGTTCTTATGTAACCTGCGGGATTTTTTGTACGAGTCCATACGTGGTATCCCTATTGTAATGATCAAGGTCAAGAAATAAGGATTTAGCATTGATATGGAAGGGACACAATTTCATACACAGTAGTGCAACAGACTTTACTTCCTTTGTTTTGTGTAAATAGCGTCATTGTAAATAGCATGAATATGTTTTGAACAACCGTCCAGTATTCTGGTCATGATTGTAATCAAATGACAGCTCATGACTCATTTGCTAAATAGTATTCAAAGACTATATGATACATAGTTCTTTCGAAAAAGAAATCGCGTTTTGAAAGCAAATCAGTGGAGATATTCAGAGTTCATATAAGTTCCGCTTTTCTCGACAGGTCCGCCATTTTTGGATACAGGTGTGTTGACACCTGACACCACTCCGCCATTGATAAACTTTTCACCTACGTTCAGTTCAAGGTATTTCAGTCAAAGGTGAGTTAACCAATGGATACTATAATGGTTAACACAGTCTAAAGCCCACTGACCCATGGAACGCCTGCACATACTCCTGAGCAAGGATGGGAGTCAGTTGCAAGCTAGTCTGGGGTTGGGAGTTCTGTTCTGCAGTGAAATTCTTTTAAACTTTTTCTTGTGTCACTGTATTCTCTGCCAACATGCATATGCTTGTTTGAGTGATGTTTCATGATGGTTGTGTTTGTTTGTTTGCACCCCTAAGGGACATCACACTTAGTAAAACTTTGGTACCTGCCTTTTATATATGGCTTTGGTTAGGGTAGGCCGTTGATAATTTTATTACACCTATAATACAGTTAAGTTTATGAGTTGACGCAAGTTTTGTACATGAATCTCGAATCACTTGTCGTAGAATACAAAATTTTGAATTAGTTCACATGCAGCGATCAGCATCTGTAACTCCAAAACTATGTGACGCATGCAAGGTCATGTGATGTAACGGCAGGGTACATGCATTTGTTGTGTGTGTGTCTGTGTGTGTGCATGAGTGTTTGTGTGTATGTGTGTGTTTGTATGTGTGTATGTGTGGTGCATGTGTGTGTGTGTGTCTTTGTGTGTGTTTGTGTGTGCATGTGTATGTATGTATGTGTGTGTGTCTGTGTGTGTGTATGTGTGCATGTGTGTTTGTGCATGTGCATGTGTGTGTGCATGTGTTGTGTGTGTGTGCGTGTTTGTGTGTGCATGTTTGTATGTGCATATGTGTGTGTGTGTGTGTGCATGTGTGTGTTTGTTTGTGTGCGTGTTTGTGTGTGTGTATGTATGTGTGTGTGTATGTGTGTATGTATGTGTGTGTGTATGTGTGTGTGTTTGCATTGCTCTCTGCGTTGTTTGTTTTAAGACCTAAACTTTATATTTTTCCAGGTAAAAGAACATGGGTGGTTGGTATAGTAGGCGACGAAGACGGGAACGAGAAGGTACATCTGCACACTTTCGTATTGTATACTGTTTTACTTCGTTCACCCTTTTGTTCTTTTTCGACCATTTTGCTGACAAAATTTCTTCCATATACAGTAGAAGCCAGCACACTTTTATCAATTGCACGAAATTACCCCCATGGTGGTGCGGTCCAGCTAAATAACTTCGCTTTGTTGAACCATTCGGATAATTGCACGAAATACACTGGCAAAGTTGTATATTAAGGTTAAGCCTAATCTTTCTAAAAGTATAGTTTACCAAATGTAGAAAAACTCACTAAGATTGTCATTTCCGTTCATCACCATGCTCAATCTATTTTGACCCGATATTATTGTATGAACATCATGGCTGATTATGTTGTTAGATCGTCAGAGGCAGAGAATATACTTAGTTTCCTATAAGTATACAACACATTAACACGTCTACTTTTAAAGATTTTGATGGCACATGGTCTCAAGTAAAACAACTTTTTTTCAATGAATCTACAGGACCTCCCCGATCACCATCACAGTCGTCTTCACCACCGGTACGGCTTTGGGCTATAGAATCAAGATCGTCACCAAGTAAGTAGAAGCTCTGTATTCTTTTAGGTGTCTCTTTTTGATAACTTCACCCCTTGGTATGGATGTCAATAGAAATACTGTAAATGCAGAAACTTTCGCTGTGGATAAATGTTCGCGGTTTTCGCGGCGGCCGCTTCACCGCGAATTTAAAACCACCGCGAACATTTTTCCATAACAATAAGAGACTACAGTTTATGGTGCTACAGCGAAATTAAAACCACCGCGAAAAGTTCAATTTCCCGCTATCGCGAAATTAAATCTCATCGAACTTAAATGCATTTACATTATTCGATATTCTATCCCTACCTACCTACTATTCTATCCCAGCAGGCAACAAATAGAAGCACTATCATCACAATTCTCAAAATCGTGCTTATGTGTAACAAGCACCGGTGACTTAAAAGATTTTTTGGTGCGGGTAACTTCTGGGCGGAGCGTTTATATCAGGAAGGCACTCCTCTAGAACAAAGAGTCTGCCAATTTTGTACCTCAAACATGGTAGAAGATGAAGTGCACTTCACTGTTGATTGCGATATGTATGCGAATGATAGAAATACTCTATTTAGTTATATAGAAAGTAGATTCCCTCATTTTAGACACATGAGTAGCACTGACAAGTTTATATTTCTCATGCGTTTTGACAAACCGACAATAGCGAAACCCATACAGTCCTACATTTTCACTATTACCAAGAAGCGAGAAGAAGCCGAACTTTTGTGTTAGACTAGATTTGTGACACTTTTATATGTATATATCCTGACTTGTTGTGACCTGTACTTAGCTCGGTTGGGCAAATTGTGCAATAAAGGTCTTCATTCATTCATTATATCCTTGTAGCCGTCGTCAGCTAGGTATCCATGTCTCCTGCCTGTATGATTATGCTAACTTGCTTCTGATACCCAGCTTCAACTTTAGGAGTTGGAGATTTTGGGTGGCTTGGTGGAAGCTCTAGAGGTAAGGACATTTATGGAACCTTTCCAAATTAAAAGCTATATGGTAGATTTTAGAGCCAACTCTGGACAAAATGGAGACTTTCATTGTATTGTGTGGCTATAATATGGCATTTCAGAGCAAATGTAAGTCCATTCTATTTTGCGGGGATTTGTTTCCATTCTTTCAAATCCACACGGCTGTTCGAGAAAGCAGGACTGACAGTATGGGATTTCACCCTCCCATGGCACAGTCGCGCGCTAATTCTGAAACGTAACAGAAAGTCCTATCTACAAACTTTTTCCTATATTCCCCGAGTTTCTCTGCCAATTACACTTCGTAAAATATTGACGCTTTACTGTGCTTCAAATAGGAGCAAATGGTATGTGGTGGATGTTTTTCATCCAAAAATTAAGGCAACACACTACATGCTGCCGGCTCTGTCTAAAGCTATTAAAGGGCACAACCCGCCGTACGTGCAATTTGTCCGTACGTTTTTTTGAGGCCACGTCCGCCACGTATTTCTGAAAACGTTCAGGCTGTACAGGGCAGGCGCGTCGCCTGTACTGGCACGTACATATATATATATATATATATACGGGGGCGAATCCGCAGCCCGATGGCACACAAAGTTTTGCCTGCACGTAACGTTCTACGGATTGTCTGCGTGCTCCAAAATCCGAGGATTCCCTACGAGTTCGTACGGAGGCAGTACTTACCACTTACAAATCCCAAAAGATTACCCACGTTTTGGTACGTAGACAGCACGTATTTGCACATACGGCGGGTTGTGCCCTTAGCTTAAGAGTTTTACTACGAGGGGACACGTTGTATGTAATGTCATTATAACACATCTGTTTGTTATAATCCTACATATATGTTGCATGAACAGTATGGCTGATTAAGTGTACTGACCACCAGAGACAATACCTAAGTATATAACACGATGATAACATAATATTTCTCAAGTAAAAGTAACTTTTTTTTTAAATTATTACAGAACATCCAGACTTGCCTCCTCCGCGACCTGACCTACCACCATCACCACTGTCACCAACATCACCACTATCAGCTGGTAAGTTGAAGCTCTAGATCTGCAATATTCTTTTATATATTCTAATAACCCCAGACTGCATGGTGCTTGCTAGTTAACTTCGGAGATCTGATAACTTAAAGTCAGTTGTCTGCTGTTGTTTGAGAACAGTACATGCATGGTAGCTAATGATGTCTTGTGGGCCCTGAGGTTACGTTACAGAACATTCAGCATCATTTCAATCCAGCCCACCAACAAGACGACGCCTACGATGACGTCAACGTGAATGCTGACGTGTACGTCGAACCACAGCCGGACCAGTTCAATCCGGGATCAACTGATGACGACATCTACGATCAGCCGCCTCCGGAAGAACTGAACCATCACCAGGGCGCGGCCAATTACGGTTACCATGACGACGCCGTGTATGGGAACGACCCGGATCAGTTTTCCGGAGAACCATATCCAGTTTCAGGTGACCAGTATTCGGGTTCAGGTGACCAGTATCCGGTTGCAGGTGACCAGTATCCGGTTGCAGGTGACCAGTATCCGGTTGCAGGTGACCAGTATCCGGTTGCAGGTGACCAGTATCCGGTTGCAGGTGACCAGTATCCGGTTGCAGGTGACCAGTATCCGGTTGCAGGTGACCAGTATCCGGTTTCAGGTGACCAGTATCCGGTTTCAGGAGACACCGTGCAATCCGGATTCGAGACAGCCGAGCCGGTCTACCAAAATACCGGTTTCGCAGCGCAGTCAAATGCATCACAACAAGACCCATCGATGTATCAGAACTTTGAAGAATCGAACTCGCAACCCGGAGCACAGGAGGATCCGAACCTGTACTACAACTACACAGCACAACATGAACCAGTACACGACCTTCCTCCCCCTCCCCCTCTGGACTCCGATGATGAACAGTTTCTGTCTTTGGACACTATGCCCTCACTCGACCCTCCCCCACCCCCAGAAGGTACCCCTAGTCACTTCCAAACTTCCCAACTCCCCCCTTCCCTACCCCCGGCAGATCTACCCAGTCTTCCCCCACCCCCACCACCCACACAAACCCCAACACCTGTAACGCAGTCCCCGCGCCACACAGCGTCTCCGCAAGGTACTGCAGGAGGGAGGAAGAAGACGAGAAAACTGCCGCCCCCACCCCCGGCCGGGCCCCGACCAGAGTCCGCCAGGAGAGCACAGAGACCGCCACGTAAGTTATCATTATATACCTTCAAGCCGAGATGTTTGTAGAATACCAGCATAACTCGAGAACGATTGGATGGATTGTATTGATATTTGATACGTGGGTAGGTCTTTATGAGACCTTGACACTATTAGACATTGGGCTCCCTAGCCGCTCGCTATGGTACTGCAGCGGAACTTAGATGTTTGATGTCTCGAGTACTGAGCATGCACTTTTCATCTATCTGGAATGATTTTTTGCCCGTCTCCAGGTGTGCCTTAGTATCAACTTTTACGAGTTTTACGGAATACAAACGATCGTTACTATTAGTAAAACTCGTATAAACTCGGTACAGTTAGTATGATTACTTCCCGTTGTCTGTACCTCCCTCTCTCTCTCTCTCTCTCTCTCTCGCGAGCGAGCGCCCAGGCTTTGTCTCTTTCTCAGTTACCGTCTCCCGCTGCCTCTCTTTCGCCTTCTTCCATCTTCATTCTCTGAGTCCCTCCTCTAGCTCCTTTTCTTTGTCCCTCTCTTGTTCTCATCCTCATTTTCTTTTTTCTCCTTGTCCCCAATTACTGTTGTGCAAAGGAACCTCGTCTGGCTTTTGAGGCCCGCGCTAACTTTGATGTCCTATAACGCCAGAGAGGCTTACGGTAGACCCACCAAATTTGGTGAGTTTTCCTAAAATATTGTTGGCAACAATTTTAGAAAATTTGAAAAATTTTCCATTTTTTCGTGTTGCCATGGCAACCGTTTGTTGACAGGCAGTTTTGCCAAAAATCACTATTTTTGGTTCTAACAATGTATTTTTCACATTTATTTGCTATATTACTGATATTTTGTTACATAGATAAAATGTTATATTATTTAGCATATCTTTCATAATTATATATGCATAAATTATGCTAATTTGATGACGTCATCAGTCCAAAATCCAAGATGGCGGACCGTATGTCCAGATCAAGAATAATAAGCTAATTATCCCTTAAAATTTGTAACCACCTGGTATTTTTTCATCAAAAACCATCTAAATGAATGAATGTAGTATATTTCCATAGCCCTTTGTGGTTATTTGTTGCAAAAAAAGTATTTTTAAAAATTCAAGGTGGTCGATATAATATGGCGGAGCCCAACTCGTATCTTAGATGTGCATGACGTCATTTTATGACGTCATTTTGACGTCATTGATGTTGCTATTGGCAACGCAAGTCGTAATAAACATTATTATTCTGTTATCTGCACTTGTTGTTACATTTTTGTAGCATAACTTGAAGTTTTCTGAGAATACCATTTTTTCATGGGTCCGGCCAATATAATCAAATTGATGACGTCATAATCTTACGTCAGCGTAACGTCAAACGTCAAATATACGTCAGATATTATGTCGACATTATTTCCTAAAAATTTGGTGGCCCTACGGCACGTCGTTTTAGAGTTATTGGACTTCAAAGTGGATGGCCTCAAACCCCCCCCCCCCCGGTCCAGGGATGACCAAAAAAGCCCGGTCTGATAGGGTTAATGCTACGTCTCCGTAATTATATTATAATCAGTTTTATCCAATGATAGTTTTATATGGCAGTATTATAGTACTATTATAGTTATTATAGTTCTTTCAAATAATATGAAATCATTCACAAATGTCCAATTTGCAGCCAAAGCATGCTAAGGGTATAGTCTTTCTAGTAATATTACTTAATAAATGGATAGAATGTAATTCATGATCATGTTTTTTTCGATATGTGTAGAAAAGTGTAAAAACCAATGTCTATTATAATATGTAAATCAATGGCAATCCATTGACATTTGGAAAAAACACGAACAGGGTATGGAGTATGCTCATGCTCATCTTATTTCAACGGACAAGGTATCATTCAACATTACCAATATCTATTGAACTTCACATTGCAGCAAGGAGTGTATACGTAAGTCCAGAACCATATTCTGTCAGCAAGTCCATTTCATCAGAGGGAGGGAAAATTGTCGTATATGCAGACAGGTTCGTCGTACGCATGACGATAGCACCCGGAAGCCTTCGGACAGCCGAGACTGTCAGTATAAGATTGCAGCGGAACCACTTAACGATGATCAAGAACTCTGGCCTTGATGATACTTTGTCGTTTTTTCATGAGTTCGACTGTAAACCGGATTACCTCCATTTTGCACACCCTGCTCGCGTAGAGGTTGTTTCCGCAAACGTTCCTCTGTATGGCAATTTTTTGTTGCTTGGACAACAAAGATCCATTGATGGTGAAGAAACATGGATTGACCTGTCAGAAGATTGTTCACTGCAGAAATCAGATATGGGGGTAACGTTTGAACTCCAGCATTTTAGCGTTTACATCCTTGTAGCCGTCGTCAGTTCTGTGACCTTGTCTTCTGCCAGTAAACTGCTCCTTGACTGCCTTAATGGCAAGTCGTTCCCGTGCAACTTCACTCCATTCATAGGAAAGGTGTCTGGGAAGAAACATCCTCTGACAATCGTCTGCAAAGAAGGACACCACGCATCCACTTCAACACCTTACATGTACCACCGGTTCGGAAGGGTTGGGAGGTCGGAATTCAACCTGTTTGATGAAGAGAAGCTTACAGTTGAAATAAGACACATTTCTTTGATCGACAAATGTTCCGATTCGTACCAGATTAACAGAGCCATCTGCAATACAGATGAGGGCCAGACCATGGATTTGATAGTCAAGCCTGAACAAGAGGAAGAGTTCATCTGTCAAGCAGTGATTTTTGTTTGCCGATTCCTTGGAGCAAAAGAGAAGAAGGTCTGTACCCTCAACCTCACACCCCAAGGTGTCCGCCATGAACACGAGGAGTCAGGTACATTTTGTACTTCGTCTAATTGTGTGGAACTTCCAACAAAAAGTGCACTTCTATTTTCTGTAACTTTTACATTTATCTATAGCTTTGGAATTTCTTTGTCCTTTATCACCTCGAGGAATATTTTATGTCGATGTCTATCAATATTTCATTCAGGACAAGTTGCTCAAGTTCTAGCTTTAGAGACGATGGTTATTGTGCACGCTGAAATGCAATCTACTGCTCCAGGCGACCGTGGCAGGGAAGGTAAATATGGATATTTTATTATTTATTTTCTTGGAAATGACTTTTTATACATATATCACCGAGAAATATCCATGATTTATCTAACAATCCATTGATTATTCGATATGTCTAACTTTGTGTACTTTTATACATGTCGTTATTGATATGCAGGGGTTCGGAAGTACTTTTTCTTCATCAAAGAAAAAGTGAGCTCGGATTGGAAAGACCTGGCCTACTTCTTGGACCTCGACGACGCAGGAATCCGAAACATCGCAGGCAGAAACCCAGATGACAAGTCCTGCTGTATGGACATGTTACACGACTGGCACAGGAGGCAGGGTGATGCCGCTACTGTGGAGGTCCTCATAGAGGCTCTGTCTAAAGCTGGGCTTCAGCACGTCGTGGATGATCTGAAAAGTGAATTCCCTGGTAAGATCTTCTGCATAAATCATGGTAACTTACGTTTTACGTCCAATTGCGTTTTGCCATGCAGTCTTTTTTCGATGAGACAAACCCTTCCGTAGTGTGCTGCTTCTCGCATCGTAACTTTATATTTTTTTCCCTTCCAATAGAAACAGAACCTGAAGATGCAATGCCAGTGGATCAGAATTGACATCTTGTTAGAACTTGGACCATTTGGTAAACAGTCCAATCTTCATCTTCATTATCTTTTCTTCAATGTATTTTTTTTTGCTTTAATAACCTCCGGTTTTAGTGCTTTCCTGATTGTTCAAAGTTCAAACCAGAGATGGAAAGACGTCATTATTCGCGTCTGGTGTTAATTGGTATGTTTTTGTACTGATAAGTGATACTTGCATTTGATCGTTTCTCCACAGAGACAGAAGTGCAGCGGCTGGATCCACCAAGTTAGATAACACAGACAATACCTTGCTGTGATAGACTTTAAATACAGAGAGGTTCTCCCAACTTACAGATGCGCTACCAAAGGTAGAAAGAAAATCGTTCGGAAAAGATGGAAATGATATTGATAATTTTATGCATGAATGATTTGAGATTAGGACCTTTTTCCAAATATGTATCTATAGTTAGATTCATCTAGTAGCTTCCCATCATATACTTTCAATTAGCTGCTTACACAAGAGACACACGGAGACGCAGTTTGGCCTTCCGGGGAAAAGTTTAATGCTTTGTTCACTTTTCCGGATACACAGGCATAAACAGAGTAATCAACATAAACAGCAGAGTAGATAATAAGAAAACACAGTTACATTCAGAGATATATAAAGTGCGATGTGGGGCACATAAACGACTCTGGTTACATCATTTGATTTGAGAATATTGAAGAAGCTAAAACTACGCAAAAAATTATATATAAGAAAAGTGGCTAAAACTAATTATTCAAATCTAACTTAATTATCAAAATGGTGGTGAGGAGGGTGGTGGTGGGTTGAGAGAACGACAGAGCAGACTACCGAGGAGTGCTGCCCGCGGTCTCGTCCTGGGCGGGAATGAGCGGGGCGACGCCAGGCCTGTACCATGTGCTCGCCTGGCACCCCGGGGAGGGGCGGAGCTTGTAGTCGGCCAATTAACAAAAATGACCCGTAGACATTTTTCCACAATTAGCTGCTTACACAAGAGACACACGGAGACGCAGTTTGGCCTTCCGGGGAAAAGTTTAATGCTTTGTTCACTTTTCCGGATACACAGGCCAAACAAAGAGGCCAAACTGCGTAGAAGTAGAAAAAGGTAGAAAACCAGTACGCCAGGGTTATGCAAGAAGGGCGTCCGGATCCCCGTTGAGAGAAAATACCACCACCCTACTCGAGGTAAACACGGGAAAATGTAAACAAACGTAAGGTAATAACAACAAAGACTAAGATCTACGCGAACAATTATGTAATGGTCACAGAAATATGCAAGGGGAGATAAATATAAACTATAACTAAGTATGATACGAACGGATTCGTCTGTTCATCCTCGTACACAAATACAGACGTTGCGACAGAGGAACTCTGAGATATAGGAGATATGCACTTGACCGCCAGTCTCCTTGCAAGCGGATTAACTCTACAGGGACACCTGAGCGAAAGGCGAACGTGGCGCCACCACGTCGTCCGCTGTGTAGGGAATACATGGACGGATTGAGTCCGGCACGGGTCAGAATAGTTTTGAACGCTCTATCAAAGACTGCCTGTGTGAGGGGTACTGGCCCGGAACTAGTCTGTCGAAGGAAAACGGCTGAACTAGAAGAGCATTTAAAAGAAGCATTTAAACGAAGCATTCGAAGAAAGGCAGAAACGGGGCACAGTGGAGAAGTTGGAATAGCTAAGACCGGGACCTGTAGCACACGCTCAGCACATTGAATGGTCTTGGACCAACGGATCCGAACAAGTAGCATACTGCGATACAATGTGAAATCATTAGATGTGAACTGTTTACAGGGATCAAAAGTAGCTCTCGGCAGAAAATTTGACTTTCGCTGAAAGGTGAAGAAGCTAAGTAGTACTAATGTCCATATCGTGGCGTGTAAAGGGTCTGTGAGATCTAACTGTTCATGGATGTGAAGCAGGATGGAAGGCGTGAACGGCGCTGCTTGTCTCGGAGTGTGTCGCAACTGTTTATGAAGTCCGCGTTTCAGCAATGCCAGGTTTGTAGAGTCAAAGGCGCGAGTGTTCAACCCGAAGAGAGTATGGAGTGTTTTCAAGCCGCTGAGATAGTTCACTATAGATGCCGGTGACCGGAAGGACCGAGCCAGGAATTCTGCGAAAACCTCTAGTGTGTCCACGGTGGCAGGAAACGGAGTGATTACGTAAAACGCGCAGAAGAGTAGATAAGTCCGTAAAGTTGTCCGCAGGTTATTCCACGTACCGTCCGCGAACGCAGCCAGCTTGGTCCGTTGCACCTCCCCGCGTAGTCGGCCGAGATCAGTAGAGGCTGGAAGAACAGAAGACAGTTCGTTGGCATGTTACAAGTGGTCGTCCAACATGAAATCCTCCTGGAAAACCGCGGTTTCTACCGTGTCAACATGGGCGGTCAACAAACGGAACTGTTCGGCGTGGGAAGGCGACAAGTGCCATCTGGATAGATGATCGGCGATACGATTGTCACAGCCGCTGATGTGCGAAGCCTTTAATTCGAAGGTGTGAGAGGCTGCTAGGAACCAGAGTTCGCGTGCACATGCTATCAAGTCTTTATCTTTTGAACGTCCGGAATTCAGTACATGCACGCAAGCCGCGTTATCGCAACGGACGAGTACACGTAGGGTCGACCATTCGGATCCCCACAGGCGAGCCGCGACGACAATAGTTAGCATCTCGAGTACGTGAATACGAGCCGCGTATCGGAGCACCAGGGACTCTGGGAATTGCACATGGAAGTAACGTCCGCGAGAGTAGGCACCGCAGCCCGTGCTGCACGCGTCAGTGGACACCACGTCGTCTGGGGCGGTGTCCACTGTCGGCGCGATGAGAGACACTCCGTTAAATACATGCAGGAATCTGTCCCACCAAGCTAAGTCGAGACGAAGATCTCGCGAGATCCGAAACCTGTGGTTATTCCGGCGAAGAGAACGAAGGGTATCGAGCATACGAGACACGAAAAGCCGCCCCGGGGGTACACACGCTGACACGAAGACCAACTTCCCTATCAAAGACTGCAGTTCACGTTTGGTGGCTTTCCGTTTCTGGAGCCACTGGTGAATTAATTCTGATACTTCATCCAGCCGGAACTTCGGTACGCGCCGAATCATCGCTATTGTGTCAAACTCTATACCCAACCAGGTCATAAAAGTTGTCGGGGGAACGGCCTTCTTTGGGGCTTCCTCCAGCCCTAATGTAAACAACGTGTCTTGTAGACTGGCAAAGGCCGCCGGCGCGAGGGAGGGGGTCTCTGCCCCACCAAAGTCGTCAAGGTAATTAGTAACAGAATGGCCTTTTGTCGTTTCTAGAAAAGTCACGGCGTTCGTTGTGGATTGACAGAACAAACTTGAAGATCTCAACCCGAACGCGGCCTTAGTATCAACGTAATATTTGTCTCGCCAGGTATAACATAAGAAAGGATAATCTGCGGGATCGACTGGCAATTGTCTGTACGCCCTACTGAGATCAGTCTTGTACAGGAGACAACCCCTACCCTTGTCCAAGATCATGTCCGTCAGCGTATCTACCGAAGGATAAACTAAAGTGACAGGCTCCCCTAGACAGGTATCTTTAGGTATAGCATCGTTAACCGAGTGACCGGGGGGAAAACTAAAGTCAACAACCAGCCGGCGCTGCTCACTGTCACGCTTGGGTACGGTTTGTAATGGCACCGGGAACACGGGAAATGGGAAAGGATTTTGATCAAAGGGCCCAGCCAAGGCGCCATGTTGCAGTTCAGTCCGAATAAATACATCCACGTGATCAGGGAAAGCTTTGGCGGAGTAGTGATTGTCGTGTGAAAAGTGCACAGGCGGTGAGTACAGAGAACGGTCCAAATTAATCGGCCACCCGAATTCCAGAAAATCCACGATATGTGCATTGTCATAATCCTGAAGAAGTGTTCGCCACGCAGGAATGTTCAAGTTCGATTTTACCGGGATGCGGGCACCCATATAATTAGGCACCCCGGTACTAGCCACTGCGTTATACAAACTAATAAGGTCGTCCCCCGGCAACACCGGGACCGGGCTGTGAGTTGACGCCGTCACCGGGGGCGTCACGAAAGGACTTGTCGTTATAGCGGCAGTCGGCCTTCGGGTGTTTGGCTTCAACGTTACGCACCAACAGACACATGTTGCAAATATGCTTCACCTGGCCGCCCCAGCGCCGGTCCCAGTGGTCAGATGAATGATTGCAAGTCTTGTTTTGATACGGACCACAGTACCGCGGTCTATTGCCGGAGAGGCCCGTTGTCATGGCTACCGGCGGTTCGCGGTGTGACCTGGCGCCAGGCTGGCTGCTCGATACATGCTTCGATTGATGTGCCCCCGCTGTTCGGTAATGCCTGTCCCTGACACCATCAATTTCATCCAAGTCAGCCCAGACAAAGGATCCCTTTTCAAGCGAATACATGATCGAGGCATACATCTCGTGGACCACTGACCAGTCATAATAAGTCGCGTCGTACATGACGTCGGCAAGAACGGACAGTTTACTATGCACAGTCGAGCTCAGACGATGTTCACCCATAACATTCCGAATAAACCCGCATACAAACATAGGCAAGGTCAGCTCGTCATACGTGACGGCGCCGCCTTTCCCATGCCCAGGGAAATGGACATTCCACTGGGGCCAGCTGACCTTGACTTTACGCCCTATATTATCGTTGATAGTGTATGAGCGGCCGCTCTTACCTTGTTTCCGCGATTTAGAGCGGGCGTGGGATCGGTGTCGGCTGGCGCTGCGACGAGGCGACCTTGACGAGCTCGAAGCATGGTGACGGCGCGAGTGGCGGCGGGGAGAAGATGATGGGCTTGAGCGGTGTCGACGCGAAGCGCGACGGCTTGACCGTGACGGACCCGATCGGTGGCGCGAGGAACCACGGCGGAGTGACCGGGCCGGGCTGGAGCGATGGCGGTGTGAACGGCGTGTACGTGGAGAAGGAGACCGAGATGAGCTGGAACACGAGGAACTGGAGGTGTCACGTCGGCCTGACTTCGCCCCGCGGTGCCGGCCAGAGTCGCGACGGAACGACGTGTCCCGTGCCCTGGGCCAGCTGTCTTTCCTGCGAACGCTCGGTGGTGACTTGAGACGTGGAGGAGAACGAGATGGCGTCCGAGCACTCGCCGCCTTGCCGTCGCGGTTGCTCTGGCGGGAGTGACGTGGGAGGTCCTGCTCAGTGAGAGTACCCAGCAGTTCATCTATGGTTTTGTCAACCTCTTTTTTCAGCTCATCATCAGCACGTAAATCCCGAACGGTTTTCTTCACGTCCTTCTCGGAGTCACTGGCCTCTGACCACATGTCCTTGGCGAACTCTCTCGTACGACTGCGGCGATGGAGGTCTCCCAAAGATCGCCGCACTGATTTGTCCCGTCGCAAAGATTCATATTCCTCCTCCGAGCGGGGACGAGTGCGTGGACTATACACTTGGCACTTTCCAACTCCATGAGGTCCCGGGTGTCCTTTCACGGGCAGGGAGCAGGCCCGACAAGACTTCGAACCCGTCATGTACGCGTTTGGGTCCGTGAGAGTCGAGAAGGAGACCGCGAAACGAAGAAACTTGAGAGAACGACAGAGCAGACTACCGAGGAGTGCTGCCCGCGGTCTCGTCCTGGGCGGGAATGAGCGGGGCGACGCCAGGCCTGTACCATGTGCTCGCCTGGCACCCCGGGGAGGGGCGGAGCTTGTAGTCGGCCAATTAACAAAAATGACCCGTAGACATTTTTCCACATGTAGAGTGGTATATTACTATATACAACGGACTAGAGATGGCTAGAATAATAGATATACCTTGCATATAAATGTATCTTACTTTTATTGCTTGATTACGTACATGTCAATTGGGCTACAGATGTTTCTACGTGTTGAATTCATACATGCTAAACTATAGGTGAACTGAAGATAAAAAGCACAAATAGTGGATATACATATACAGACAGACAATTTAGTGAGGTCCCATTTTGTATATTTCAGTTTCTCTTGGGTCTGCTTGCTTTTCTTCCATGAGGAATTTATGTATTATATTACTGCAACACTATACGTTACATGCATGTTGTATACTTGATATATATTAAATCTTTTTCCCTCCAATGAGGTCGTCAGTTATTCGAGTACCGGACTCATAGAGTTGCATGCATAATGATTTCATGAGTTAATCTATACCGTAGTACATTGTGATCAGATTCTTGCTTGATATTACTTTATCCATAGCATAGTAATAACCAAAACTGGTTAAATCAAGAACAATTTTGTACAACATCAATGGGTTATAAAGTCGTTTGGGTTGAATGATTCCATAGGACCAAAGATCAATGCAACAGTTTATATGATAAAAACGGTGGAGAGATAGCCAGAAAATTTGACTGTATCCCTGCTCACATATATAATACAAAGATCATCGTGCTAAACAAGCCGTAGCCAAATATGTAGACTTTAAACACACAAATGCGGAAGAATATATACCTGATGTGTTAAGATTATCAAACTCAAGCTTTACTGTACATTTAAGAGATGCTACAAGGTACAGGATTGTAAGAAATCATGAACATCCCTTTGACTACAGAACAGGGGTGGGTACCGGTACAGAAAATCCAAGTACAGGTACGGTCCAGGTCCAGAGGATCAGGTCCAGGTACGGAACTGAACCTAGACCTAATCATCTGTGAGAGCTTGTGAATGGGCGATACTCATTTTGCCTTGAAGGATTTTTTGTGTGGAGTATCCGACTTCCACTGGCTTGGACTTAACTTACTTAGACCACGTCTGACTGTAGAAACTTGGTAAAAATGACCATCAACTCTCCTGCACTTCACTCTTGTTACCTCTGGACCTGTAAGCCCACAAACTCGTCAACAGCTGCCGGTATAAGCCGTCCATTTTCTAATTGGTCCAAAATCCGGTCAACTGATTTTTGATCAGGTCCGGTTTTTTTCTGAACCTGTCCAACAAGAAAATCGATTTTGTATCGATGAACCGCACAGGTACCCACCCTTAGTACACAACGCTTAGATGATTGTGTTCTCAGAGTCCATTGGGTGTCTTCGATGACGTATCATTACTGTTGGTAGTTCTTAAATGCAATGGGCAAGACAACACGTTCCATGGCTCCTGTGCATACAGCACGCTATCATTCCTAACGATGGGGCTTTCATGTCTGGTAATAATAGATATTACTAGTGTTTATAGATATTAGGCTTTTCAGTTATAACACTGAGTATGACATTATCATTATGATATATGATAAATGATTCATCTTTAGCTGCATATCATGCATATCAAATGTACATTACATCTGGCACTGTTAATAATAAATTACTAACTTAAGTGCAGTGCCACACAGTCCTCGTCTGTCCAAAAGCGAATAGAAAAAAAACGTATTATACAAGTTATTACAGCAGACGCTCAAGTTATTGCACAGTAGTTTGACAAAGGTGTAAAGTATTAAAAAAAAACAATAAATATGTACAAACTTGATTTTTAATCTTTTGCAACAAGCGTCTGTTATTGCGTATCATTGTGTCAGTTATTCCATTGGAAAACCTCGTTGGTGGTTGACTATGACTCCGTTTGGTCCTCATTGGTGAAGAACGCTGAAGATGTTCTATACTTGACGTTTCTTGAAGAAGGAGACAAAACCGCGCAAAATCTTGAAAAACCAGTAGTAGTTGAGGGTGTTGAAGAGGGCACATCCGCCCACGTAGCAAAGCAGGACGGGTACCGGAAGTTGAAAGAACTGCTGGGAGTCCGTCACCATGAGCCTGATGAGGTTGTAGGTGGCAACGATGGTTGAGAGCACCCGTCCGAAGAAGAACGTCACAACCATCGCGAGTCCGTTGCAAATAAAAAGGGGAGAATTTTGATCGCCTAGCTGCTTGAGAATCATTCTGCAGAGAGAGAGAGAGAGAGAATGAGCACGTGAGCGTCTTCACACTAATGCTACAGTCACAATAGGACAAAGAGGCCAGTTGGGACACCCAGCGGCAAGATCGGGCCCCTAGATTCTTTTAATTCGCAGTTATAATCAATCCTGTACCCGGCAAATAGTCGCCAAAACCTAATAGTTAAAGAAAGGGGTATACGCAATGTCGGGCCGCCGGATACTTTTAATTCGGAGTTATAATTAACCCTGTACCCGGCAAATAGACACCAAAACCTAACCGTGAAAGAGAGGGGCACACGCTCTGCGGAATATCCGGCAGTCCCCCGAGACAAATTCGTGGCTTCGGAGCCCTGCCGGGGCTCCAATATCTACGGGCATCGGTGCAATTGTGACCGTAGTATAACACGATTTCGCTTATCTTTTTTCCATCGTCCATCACAGCGTACGTTGTTAATGTTGTTGTTCTCCTTGTAGTTCCTAGCGGCACATAGGGAGCAAGTTCCCTAGCTTTTTCTGTAGCAGAGTACTTTCACAGGGAAGAGTGTTAGCCCTTTCGCCTTTATACTTGACACACATATAATATAATGATTCAAATACCGTACAATTATCTAGCCTGGGTACCATCCTATTTCTACCGGGGCTCCTTACACTCACTTCCCTAAAAAGCCCCGGTAGAATACGGATGATACTCAGGCTAACAATTATCAAAGGTAAGAAGAAAATGTCGACTTTATTTGTCAACAATTGTACCCATTTGCGTTTTTTTTTAAAATTCTACAATTTGACCATCTGCAGTCTACGAAAAGTCACGACACTTACCGAGTGTTGACGAAAGGTCCGGATATTTCCATCATATAACAGATGTTGGCGTAGTAATGTAGACAAGGGTACGTCTGCACCGAGAGAAAAAAAAAACACTTAGCCCGGAAACTTATTTATCTCTTACTTTTAAAAACTATCTAATTTCTTAGAAATTTAGACAATTTCTTCATTATTGTATCCACAGTAAGGCACGTTGAATCAACAAGCATACTATATAGTACACATAACACAAACAAATGTTCAAAATAGACATTGGACCCGTATGTTTTCAAATGGCCGTCCAAACTTCTTCAACATCATGTGGAATAAATATATGCCTCGGGCTGAATTATGTCCCAGACTAAAATACAAGTAATATGCGTTTTTTTTTTAATATAAAAAGACAGGAAGAAAAGTTTCATTTCTACTCTGAGGTAGAGCTTCTAACATGTCAGCTTGTTTTCCTACAGCTGTCATGACCTTACCAATGATATGTAGGCAGTGTATGTTGACACCAGATGGTGAAGGAAGCTTGCCTGGTCCACTACTCGGTACCATATCATCAGCAGGCAGGCTGAAAAGTAAGGACACAAACTGTATGTCAGACACACAAGGTGTTAATCAAACATTGATTTAAATACCTTTTTAGAATTACAATGACACACACATACACACACTAACACACACAACAAAACACAACACAAACGCACAAACACACCTTCTGTTTAATTATTTTTTCACACACACACACACACACACACACAACAAAACACAACACACACACATACAACCACACACACACAACTTCTGTTTAACTAATTATTTTTCACAGACACACATAACACACACAACAAAACACACACCTTCTGTGTAACTAATAGTATGTTTTCACACTGCAATTTTTATATATTCTGTCAGAGGGCGTGTAAAGTGCGTTTCCTCTAAACGCAACATCGAGTCCTGTCTTTGATATTAACGTAGAAACCCAACATCCTATAACCACTAGACTATTGCCGTCACAGTATGTCCCCATATATATATGTGCGTAACAAAGAACTGATGTTCAGCGTAGTTTTAGATTTTGTCTTAAGTCTTTATGTGATGGACATAAAAGTTTAAAATCAACGTCTATCAACCCACCAGCAGCGCAGTATCCAAACATGAGGGAGTTCATGATCTTCACCAGTGATGACTCGTGCCTGAAGTAAAAGAAGCACAGTTTTATGTTTAAATTATTTTTAACGTCGGACATTATTCTATCCTAGAGGCAAATGTAATCCTTAACAGCATTCCCAAGGCCATATGAGCAGTAGATTGTAATTTGATGTCTCTATGGCATGGTATTGGCAGGCGGAGCCCATCCCTCTTCTCCCACTGCGCAAACTGGTACCTCCCCAACCAAAGCCTGGGTGATGTGGGCAACGCCTTTCCTAAGAGCATATGATCGGTAGCATGGCAGGATTTTGACCCAGGACCTCTGGCGTCTGGGCCAAACACACTGCTGTTACTCCACACGGCCCAATACTATCTTAAAACTTTATCTAAATCATTACAATATACACCTATGATTCAAACATGAAGCTAAACAAAGTATCTACTAGTAGCTAAGTCAGTACAATATACCTATGATTCAAACATGAAGCTAAAACAAAGTATCTAGCTAAATCAGTACAATATATCTATGATTCAAACATGAAGCTAAAACAAAGTATCTAGCTAAGTCAGTACAATATACTTATGATTCAAACATGAAGCTAAAACAAAGTATCTAGCTAAGTCAGTACAATATACTTATGATTCAAACATGAAGCTAAAACAAAGTATCTAGCTAAGTCAGTACAATATATTTATGATTCAAACATGAAGCTAAAACAAAGTATCTAGCTAAGTCAGTACAATATATTTATGATTCGAACATGAAGCTAAAACAAAGTATCTAGCTAAATCAGTACAAATTATATACTTATGATTCAAACATGAAGCTAAAACAAAGTATTCTAGCTAAGTCAGTACAATATACCTATGATTAAAACATGAAGCGAAAACAAAGTATCTAGCTAAATCAGTACAAATTATATACTTATGATTCAAACATGAAGCTAAAACAAAGTATCTAGCTAAATCAGTACAATATATCTATGATTCAAACATGAAGCTAAATAAAGTAACCAATAAGAACGAGGCTTTAAGAAATAGACTGCAAGGTTACTGTTGTACGTACCAGATGACGTCATGAGGCACTTGGTCGGTGCAGAGACAGGCGTACCAGGCCAGCGTTGCCATGACGAACACGTGGCAGATTGACAGCACTCTGAAACGGCACAACTTTATGAATAAACTTCCGTCGATGAAGATTAGACATCCAGGTAATAAGATATGCCAAAGAGCAGTTACTCAAGCAACTGGATATGGTTTTGGAACGGTCAGACGTTTTAGATAGTATCCAGTATCTTTCGTCAGTGACACTGAAATGATCTGGAAGAAACTGGACTTTTATACCCTAACTATGAATGAGGACAATTTTAGATGTCCAATAGGAAATATTGTAAGGCAAAGCCAGGCTGAAGACGATTTTGATTCCAATAGAAACAAAGGTAAGGCAAAGTCAAGCTGTAGAGAATTTTGTATTTCTTCGTTGTTGAAAATCGCACAATCGTATACAGATATTATATCACACATACATTGTTCAAAGCACATGGTGGACTGAAAACTGGTATGTAGTTCGTGTCCGTTCGTTTTTGTCAGTTTTTGTAACAGCTGTGAAACAAAAACAGCCAACAGTTTTATCAGGTTGTTAAGTCTCTGAATAACAATACTGTAAAATTTGAGTTTAAGTTTGCGGGAATTAACTTCGCGGTAGCGGGAAAAGGACTTTTCGCGGTGGGTTTAAGTCCGCGATAGCACCATGCACTGTAGTCCTTTAATGCCACGAAAAAATGTTCGTGGTAGTTTTTAGTTCGCGGTGAAGTGGCTACTGCGAAAACCGCGAACATTAAACCACCGTACGGCGAAAGTTTCTGCATTTACAGTATTCTTTGTTCGTGACCAGGCGTTTTAACCGACGTTTCTGCGAACGTTTGCCAACATCCTCAGGGTAATTCTGACTGGTTCACATTGCAAAATGTATAAAACATTTGGTTGTGTAAAAGCAAGGAATCTTATTATTCTTTCAAACAACAACTCTGCAAGGTAAATCTATCTTTCATTTCTAAGAACTACAAATAGTATCGATAGAAGTCACAAAAATCTTATTCTATCAATTTGAAACAACAACGCTACAAGGTAAATTTATCCTTCATTTCTACGAACTACAAAATATTGTCGATAAAAGTATATGACTTACAATATTCTCTTGTGTAGAAGGTACAAAGAAATTGTCCTAAATCTAGAATTGTCAAATATTACTGGTAACATTACGAGTTATATCATGTTATGTATTGATGCTTTGGTCTCGGAATGAAGTACAAAGATATTGATCTATGAAAGCGAACATAAGAGTGGGACAAAATAACGATGGAGTAAGCTTATTTGGTCTATAAGATGGCATCATGACTGGTAGCAGCATATGTGTTATATTATCGGTTTGAATGAATGGTTTGGTTTTGAAATATACTACAAAGATATTGATCTATGTAGGTATAGTAGGATTTGGACATAACAACGAAGAAGCAAGCTAATTTCATCTATAAGATGGCATAACTACTGGTAACATTTTATGTGTAATATTGTCGTTTTGAATGAATGATTTGGTCTCGGAATATAGTACAAAGATATTGATCTATGAAGGTGAATATAGGAGTCGAACATAATATAATAACGAAGGAGCAAGACAACTAGATCTATAAGATGGCATAATTACTGGTAACATTTAATGTGTTATATCATGTTATGTATGGATGATTTGGTCTCGGAATGAAGTACGAAGATATTGATCTATGTAGGCGAATATAAGAGTGGGACAAAATAACGGAGGAGCAAGCTGATTTGATCTATAAGATGGCATCATTAACTTTTCCCACTGGGAGCAACCTAATGAAACAGCACGTTCGCCAATCTTGTTAATTGGTTATCAATATTTATAGCCTGATTAAACCGTGCTGTTTGACCGCACTGTTAATTGTTCTCGATATGATGATAAACGCACAGAGCTGTTCACATTACTTTCCACTTGCTCTAAAGACTTTGCTACTCTCTGTTCGATAGATAAATTCAAGTACATTCTGGGAGGCGATAATCCACATTGTGTACAAGTAGGCAAATATATCCACGATTGTTTATACCGTAGAACCAATAGTGTAAATGACATGCTAGACCCTTTATGTTGATGTATCCATACCTATAGATATCCATATATGTGTTTAGTTGTACTGTAAGTAGTTGTTATACATGTAGACCTTACGAAAGTCGCTGTACTTTTGTTGTGTCAATAAAGATTGTATTATCGTGGCCTCTTGTCTCTTATTATCTTGCCATCTATGTATAAAGGGTATATGAGGATATACGTTTATATAAGTATCCTATCTGTGAATTGATATGTAAACTTGTCTTACCTTTGTAGCCTTTGGACCTTTAAAAATTGCCTTCCACTCATTTTTGCATATTTATTCATAGTTAGGATAAACCTATTCTTCAACTAGATCTTCTTTACATATCAATTCACACTTAGAATAGAAAACCCTCTCCAGCAAAACTATCTATTCAGTGTCACTGACGAAAACTACTGGATAGCAGTTGACACGTCTGACCGTTTTCGAAACCATATCCAGTAGCTTGAGTAACTACTTTTTGGCGAATATTTTTTATCATACTTACGCATCTTTGATAAGGAAATCTTTTCTCGGGTTGAGTTGATCGAACCCGGGAACGAGACGCCTGAAGATGGCAGGCGTGAGGATGGTGAAGATTGGGAACGAGACGGCGAAGGCGCCGCCCACGATCAGCCAATGAAACAGCTCCACAGCCATGACGTTTTAACTGTGCAACAAATGAGGACGTTTGTGAAGATTAATCATCCAGGATACAATAAACTGAAGATGATTCAGTCTATACTTCTGGATAATTATCAAATTGAAAAAGAAGTTGTACTAAATTTGTGGAACAAAGAATAATCCTTATGTTCTAAATAAACAAAACAGGTAATAGGTACCAAACAAACTAAAAATAAACAAAACAGGTAATAGGTACCAAACTGTTACCTGTGCTGTTTATTTTAGAACACCATAACCGTTACCTGTTCTGTTTATTTAAAACATAAGAATTATTCTTTGTTCCGCAAACTTTGTACAACTTCATTTTCAATTCACTGATGAAGAACGGTGGACACCGTTCGAGACGTCTAATCAAAATTTGATAATTATTCAGAGGTATAGACTGAATCATCTAATAAGGACATTTGTGAAAAAATTGAACAGGTTGGTACGAGAGAACATAGGATACAGTAGTTTTTTTTACACAACTATTATTGTTGGCCCCTGATTACATTTCGATGCCTATCAGCTTTTCGTCGCTATTCTTAGGGCTTGTGGGTTGTAGAAATTTGCAAAAAATACGGTAAGTTATTGGTTAGGAATGCAACTCCCCTGGTAAAAGGCAAGAGACTATGAAAATATGCACCGGGCGTAGTTTTAGCCGACAGCAAATAAATGTTAAATCAGAAAACCCAGATACGCATATTGATTTTCTGCCCATTAAAGGGGCATTCCACTCCACATGTGAGTGTTATTTTCCGTTATATATTAATTCTAGGAAGTAATAAATGCATACTACTTCACATTATACGATAAAGTACCCAGTTGCTCCACGTGCCTCAAATGCATTCAGTCCTCTACTAAACTCCCCAAGTACCCTCTAATTGAATTAATCCTAAGGCTGAATGCAATGCAAAACTTTTAGGTAAGGTTACAAAACTAATCTCAGGTTCGCTAAGAAATCTCGTCTTGTTCTTGTATTCTTTGCTATCTTATGAGCAATTTGCCTTCTCAGTGTGCTTAGCGAACCTTATTTATACCGAAAATATGCACGATAAACAAAGTGTCTATACGTATAGGGAATGCATGGGTAGGGTCTGCATGGGTTTAGTGAGTGTCATATTGTTTTACAGAAGACACATGGCGCAATTCATCCCAAGGTGAATTCCACAAAATTCGGCTGATTATGTATTCATTGACATATTATCTATTGGAAAACAAGACTCCCTTCTAGAGTGGAATGCCCCTTTAAAATTCACATACACGAACATCACCTATTCTAGCACACATGAATACTATACTCTTTCAACTTTGACTCTCACAATTACAATAAAGTAACGTTATATATATCCTGTTATTCTATGTGGTCAGAACATTTGCGTTTGATTGTATGTTATTTTCAATAACCCCTTCATTTTCAATAACCTCTATATCTGATGATATTTATAGTTAACTTAATTCCTTGTATGCGTTAGAAAGTGACGGAAAACAACAAAGTATTTAATGTGGTCTCAGGCTAGATCAATAAGTGCTGTGGGCAAGCAATTCTGGCGGGAACAGTTGATAACTTTCCCGATTTTCAGTGAACAGAACAGTATACACATCGAGTATAGATAAATAGTACAAACGGATTTCGGAGCCTCTTTCTGATACCTTTGAAAACGCGCTACCGTCCGGTTTTCTTTATCGTCTATATTGTTCTGTAACATGAACAAGGTCGAGGATGAATCCCACTTTTTATCAGATTGTAGTTTAAATAGTAACGAAAGAAATATTCTTTTTAGCCATATCATAGGAAAGTTCCCTCACTTTAAATATTTGTCCAGTGTTGAAAAATGAGTTTTGATCAAACGACATTATACAAACACATCTCAACTACATTTTTAACATTACTAAGAAACAAGATAAGAAGCCGAACAAATGTATTAGAATAGTTTTAGAACCCATGTTTTAGATTAGTCTTAGAAACCATGTGTACTGTATTGCGGACTTTTGTATCTATATATAGTATATGCATGTACTTAGCCCGATAGGGCATGAATATGCAATAAATGCTATTACATTGTTTATTGTTTTGGGAGGGGGAGATCGCTCATTCACGGTAACATGGGCAAAGGCTCTCTATGAATGTCGGGAAAAGAAGTTCTACCGACCGGCGGTGCAGAGTTTTAACGCTAGTTCACTTTAATCCATGGGTAACCTAGATTCGTTGTTGTAAAAAAAATGGGTATTTAGATATTTCCTGCAACGATGTGGGTTTGAAATGTCAAACGTTTCAAAATATTGCAATGTGAAACAACCTTCCATCGACTTAACGATCCCCAAATACAATGTTTCTATATACAACGGATATAGGGTACCACACGGATAAAGGTGCACAGGAAAACAATTAGATCTAGCGCTCTCATACGTCTGAAAGGGACGCTGGGAAGAGACACAGAGTTTCTAGTTTCTAGTCCATTCTCTCTCACGTGCTCGAGATACCTCCTCGAAAATGGGACCCCCATTTTACGTCGAACCCTTCCGAAAGTCGGGAAGCAGCCCTTATAGAACAGCGGAGAAATGTTGGGGCCCTCTCACTCCTACACCGGATGTACCACCGAGACGCACCAACACTGCTGAACGACCTACCACCTGAGCCCTACGTACACCGCCGAGAAACAGTGCAGCCCTAGAACCTGTCAAGTCAACCTCCTCCTGTCACAAAAGAACTTTAAAATTTCTTCCAGCTACCGTAAAGCATGGAACTGCCTCCCACAGGACATTGTAGATACTAGAGACTTACAGAACTGTAAACGAAAAGTAAATGCCCACCTCACCGCTACTCGCCAGCGTGCTGTATTGTAATAATGTTATTAAGTTCAGCACAGCTGTTAATGATGGGGTATTGGACACAGCATAGATAAAAAAACAGCTCTATCCAGGATCAAACCGGGGTCTCAAAGTTTCAAACTAATTGCGACAAGGAGCTCAACTATGATGCTGCTACCAGTTGAGACATCCCAGATAGTAATACAATATTAGAAATATATCGAGGTAGATAGATAGATAGATAGATTGTTGATAGATTCATAAATGGATAGAAAGATAAGAGGATATTATTATTAAATTCAGAGAGACAAATAGACAGATATGGCGTTGGACACTATAGATAAATAAGTAGAAAGATAAAAATACAGATAGGTAGATATGATAGCTAAATATGTATAAAGATAGATGAAAAGGTACATGAATTAATGGACAGTCAGATGATATAAAGAGAGAGAGAGAGAGTCTAATATGATAAAAATAGGTCACAGTAGTTAGGAGTATATTGCGTACCACCAAGTCTAGATCTAATCTTGAATTTTTTTGTCTTTCCGTTGACACTGTCACCTAGAAACATATAGTGCGAATTATGTCTTATTCATAGATGTATGAAAGCGACCTGAATTAGCATATCCAGTGCATGGGGTTGATAGCGTTCCCTGACCTTAGGCTCGGGACAAAAGATTTTTTCTGGTTAGCCAATGAGCTTTTATTTGGTTTACCCGACCTAAGCAAAAACATGCCGACCCCAGCCTTTTTGGGGGTCGACAATTAGAAAGGAACTTTTCCAGTGCAACGTTCTCATCTCGTTTTCCGATATGTTCTCCTTATTTCTGTTGCAAAATAAAAGTGTTATTGCGGAAATGTAAAATTAAGATATGATACAAAAGATGTAAAAGTTCCATTGTCATAGTGCATTTCGTTTTTAAACTCAATCTCTTAAACAGTACTTGTTGGGTCTCTTTGGCCGAGTTTAAAAAACGGAATTCAAAATTCAAAAAACGGAAAGAAAGAAAAAGAAACCGGAAGAATAAAAAAAGATAATATCTACCTATCGACCCTATTTTTGTCAGGATGTTATAGGAAACACAACATTGCTTTTCTCATGCCTTAGGACCACGCCCGCAATCGATTTACACGAACAATGAAAGGCAGCTGGTATAGCACCAGGCTATTGTAACCTAGGCCACAGCATGTAAATTCTGTGGACCCCACCCCCTCCATTCAATTAAACCCTGGTATCTAGCACGAGAGCCAAAGAACGAAGAAAAATTACTATATAAAAATGTTTGAAATAGAGACAAGTAACAATATTAAAACGACAAAACGCGGCATCATAGCCAACAAGTCTTCTAGATGTCTATTCAAGAAGTGCACAAATATGATACTAGTGTACATGTGGTAGACTGGAATGACATAGCAAGTTAGTAGCTACACTCAAGGTTACCACACTAGCTAGCTATAATCATGAATAACAAATGACATATTTCTCAATTTTCGGCATTTTATAATTCATTTTATGGGGTCATCGTCACTATTTTTCTCTAGAGAGGTTCACAAATGTATTCTTTTTTAAATCGAAATCATGCAATGATCAACGTGATGCCATCCATGAAATTGACTTGCTTTGGCCGTACCTTTAGTTACAGGCTTTTCGTACACACAATGAATATATTTCTGCTCAACGCGTTCTCGCGTTAGCTGATACGAGTAAATCCTGCGATGCACATCTATGTCAACAGATATATTACACCATAGTTTTATAGGTCCGAAATGTTTGAATAATATACATTTTTTATGTACGTGTTGAATAATGTATTCATATTGTCTAAGGTTTTTCGAAATACAACAGCCATGCGTTCGAACTGTATTTTACGCTATATGAGTATTATACATGTCAGGAAAAGATACAGTTAGTTCTATACAAGGGATCACCTACATGTATAAATAAGGACTACGTACCTGACCAATGTGATCACCGTCCCTTTTGGTTGTCCCTTACATACCCCCCCCCCCCCCCATTGACTCAAGCATTAAGAGTCCTGTCTAAAGTGTCCACAGTCCACAAAGAACAGATATTTTTATTATCTTCCTAAGTGGTCGTCTTGAGCAGTTTTGATCGTATCTTATAACAGAAATAAAGAATTTAAAATCAATAAGATGCAAAACGCCTGCCTCGTCCTGATACGATATGTCCATCATTATCATAAAGAATTGGACACGCCAGCATATGATCAGAAACGGGGCCAATTTTTTTACTATGTCAGCAATATTCTAAACCCACGCTACCATGCTTTATGCAATATACACAAATGTACGTTAATTGTACGTACCGTTAAATCCACACACACACCTCCCTTACACGTTATTATAGTGCTTATGCGCTAACGCTTGTGATAGAATTACCGCTAGGGTATATAATAGAATTGCCGGGAATATTAGGTCCGTGTGGTTTGGACAGCCGACCAAATGCAATCCATCAAACAATCGCCATTGCCGAATTATATAACAGGGCGTGATAAAGGCCATCGCTTTTTGTCGTCAGGCCTCTAAATCGTGTGCAGTTGTCATCTTCATTCATGTCAGCCAGAACAAAGGGACACATGGCATGCGATTCAATTCGACAAAGAGGCGACCAAAAGCAACCTTGTATGCGGTACCTATGGAATATTTAGTATTTCACCAATACAAAGGCATAATGCACAAAGGTAGCGGCCTTTTGGTACCAAGGCATAAGTGCACAGTTCACCCTGTAATGAATTACATTACGAGGCAATTTTGCAGCATATAAATTCGACCCACGCCTTAAAATAGAGGGGCGACCTACCTTTGAGGACAGAGGGCCTGGTGTGGATTTCACGATGAATTTTCCGTCGTTTGAAGCTTAGAAAACGTTTAAAAGATACGCGGTTATGTGTTCGGTAATTATGCCGGTCGAGGTAGGCTTAACACATGCATGGCGGTCGTCAGAATGGATCGATTTTAATACATCCTAGAAACGGCACCCGGCCTCCCGGTGGAGTGGGGTTACTAGACGGAACAGCTGCCGGCGGCCATTGTTGCAGTGCTCGGGTCAACCGTAAGGTGTCTCTGCAGCAATGGTAATGTAAAAGAGGAAATCTATGCGGTGGCTTAATTTCATAGTAGGGAGAAATGGAGTATTTGTGGTGGTTATAAGTCGGTAGGTGGACAGTAGACGGAAGAAAAAAATTATCGCTTTGGCTCGCGGTGAAGAGATCACAAACAGAGAACAGAAAACCATCGTGAAAGTTTCACCTTTTACAGTAAACCGTTCACCAATACACACCATTAGATAATTACCCAAACCTAAGTTGTGCTGCGTTACGATATGACAAAAAAACATGATACTTATTTGTAGTTATTTATAATGCATAGGGAGTTGCAGAGAATTTTTTGGACGTGACAACGATTGAGCATTCTACATTCTAAACGATCGTATTGCAAATCTAACTAATATTTCATCCCAGATGAAAAATAAAACGAATATTACTTGACGTAGTATATCGCAAAATGATGACGAAATCTACTAAACGTAGCACCATGTAATGCACCAAATAAGGTGTACTGTTAGATACCACACAACGTGTGTTACGACGCAAATTGGATAAAAAAACACAGCTAGCGCTGTGTATTGTTACCTAAAATGTTGTCTCGCATCCTTGTCTGTTGTTGGAACTTACTTTTGTCACACTGCCTGCTTGAAACGTATCCAAATCGTGCTACGATCTACAATTGTTCGACGATTGTGAGTTTCTGATCGCACCGGTACGCGAGAGGTGTTGTGTTTTACTGTACACTGTTCCACTGAGGTCACACTCACAGTTTAAAAGGTCACAGTTTTAGACAACACGCGGGTACCTGTGTGTGCCCTCAAGGCACAATGTTTCACAAAGGTTAAAAGAGCAAAATTTACATACTGGCAGTACCCCACTGGTTACCTCACCTTTTTTTCCGCGGGGTAACCTATATTCGTTGTTTATGATAGCAGATGGAATTGGGGATGGCAAATAGACGGACGATATTTTTAAACCGTAATATTTGGAAAAAAATCAATCTTTAAACTAGACATGACATTCCCAAATACCCTGTTAAATACAACGGATATAGGTTAGCCCACGGATAAAGGTGAACTAGCGTTACGGGTCCTTCCTAATGTCCATGCAGATCTACCGGTGGCATATTAGCATCATAAGGAGTTTAGCTGGTAAAGGATAATCTCCAAGCAGATCCACAGTGGCGTAATATACAACTGTAGTATCAAACCCACAGTAGGTGCCCGGTGCCCATTTGACTCCCTTTGGCCCGCTATACTCCTTGGCCAGCTTTGATGCTATCTTATGGCACCGCAGGATCTGCTTGGAGATTAGGTAAAGGACTGTTCTGAGCCACCAGGGATCTGTCGTTACTGAAACACGAAGACGCATTTCTATTCAATGATGCTGAGCTTGCCAAGTAGATGTTAATTGCCCCCAAAAGCTATAAAAAGAGAGGGAAAGGAAAGCAAAGAATCCCTACCAACCGACCCTATTTGTTTTAAGGACCGCAAGGCCATGTTGGGTTGATTACTAGTACATGTATATGGAAAGCATCCTCTGGAAACTCCACAACTGATGCAAGCGAATAATGAAAAAAAAAAAACGCGCAGGGGTATGATGTACTATCATGGTAACTTCACCTAGTCTCCAAGGAGATCCTTCGGTGCCAAAAAAAGTATCAACGCTGGCCAAGGAGTACAGTATAGCCGGCCAAAAGGGATTTAAATGGGCACCGGTAGCGTAACACTCCTAGGTCGGCTTCACTCCTCTGTCAGCTTTTGATACTATCTTATGCTACCGTAGAATCCGCTTGGAGATTAAAGTTAACTTAACCTACATAACTATTCCCGTGACCATTATTTTTACAACGACCTGTGGGGCCTGGTGGAGGTAAATACTCCCATGCGCGCCTCATACGGACTTAAATATATACGCACGTGTGCCCCCACCTTAACTTTGCTGTCCGGGAAAAACGAAATCCAAGGGAAAAAAGGGAACCATTTCACCTCTCAATCTAACCTCTAACTTTTGATGAGAAAATTGCCGAAGATTATACAACTTTCAATTTAGGACCTCTCTTTGTATATTCAACCTCCGTTCTTTGATATGCAGACCAGCAAGGTTTAACTAAAGAGCTGTCCTTGATTTAACGTAGTAGGTCAAACCTCTGTCATTTGTTGTTTGCTCAGTTCCACAGTAGGTGGACCCTCGTTGCTAGGCGACCTGACCGAGCTCAGGAAAAAATGGCATGCAAGGCTAAGAGGTAAATCAAAATAGAAACCTTCCTTTGGTAGGCCGAGAAAAAAAACTTCTTTGATTATCATTTGAAATACAATTTGTCTTGAAAGATAAAAGACGAAGTGCATTGGTGGTTTTGAGTTCGCGATAGTGCTATATATAATCACATGCTAATACCCTAGGGCCACAGCAAGTAAGTTTTATGGATGACAACAGCGCTCTGACTCAACAAGATGTCCTTGCTTCGTGATTAAGTCTTAGTTATTTTCAATACACAGGCGCTGGCTTCCCCGAAGAACAGCAAAGGCATTCTTAGGCCTCAGGTATTCACGTTTGACGTGTTGCAACATACTTGTCCCGATTAGTCTGACAGATGAAAACACGGAACGTTTCAATCAAATTTTCCTTGCTGCTACACAGTCTTTGTATTTTACATTCGATGTGGTTGACTGTTACATAATTGATGATATATAATTGATGAACACTTGATTAAAAAATTCCAGTTAGTCTACTTTCTTAGAGAACAGTTTACGCTTTTCAGAAAAGAACACCCGGCTTCTTTGGTGTGTTAAAATGTGGTAGATGATTTGCAAAGGATGCCGTTAATTTGTGTGGCACATGCAAGACTGTCATCTGATTGTCAGTTTGCTGAAGACATGTCGCAAACTTGTCGTTTTTGATCCGTCGGTGTTATACGTATGGTCATGCTTTTTTTCATACATTCATTTCATATTTGAATACATGATATGATGGCGACATACTTCAGGCTTACAGCTTGTTTTAGCGTTGCCATGGACAGAATACATTACAAAAGGGAGTAACAAATACTACAAATACAGAAAGTAAAAACAAATACAGACATTCAAAGCATAAGAGCAACAAATGCATTATGTAGAATACACCACATAACAGTAATAACAGTAATCATGAAATGTAAGAAAAATGAAATTGATAAACATGTGAATTGTGAGCATATAAGCCTTGAAGGATGGATTGCTACTCGCTTTGGGTTTCTTCTATGATTAGTTTGACGAACTGTAAAAAAAAATTAGTGTTGTTTGAATCGGGAAGAAATGGGGAGTCTCAAAGTATAACGTTATATAATAAGTGAATCAGGACATTATTAGGCAGATCGTTGTAGGCGCCAGTTAATTGCACACCGGATAATCGCACACTTCTGTTAATTGCACGGAATCCGCAAATCCCACGGCGGTGCAGCCCAGCTTCATACCTTCGCTTTGTTGCACCATTCGGATAATTGCACGTGATACACTGGCAAATTGGGTGTGCAATTAAGCGACTTCCACTGTACTAGTATGTGACAGATCCTTGAAGATTTTCTAAATTTCTAAGGAACGATATTGGCTGCAGTTGTACTGTTATAATGATATTTTACGCTAGGAGGCGCTTTTGAGACATGTCCGCTGCAGTACCTCCACACACAACAAAGTGATCTTCACAACGACAACTTACTTCACTCACTTCATAACTTTAAATACAGCATTTTATATGTGTAACAAAAACAGTACCATTCAACGGACATAAACGTTTACACAATAAAAACACTATTCTAGTTTCATTGAACATTGAACCCTTGAAAACCAGACACCCTGCTCTTAATTCTTGCTACCAGGTAATTTATGCCATAAATGTCCGACTTACAGAATGTTCCTATGACACTGGAGAGACTGGCTTAATTCTAAGACATTACACTCTCATTACATTGGAAGTTATCTGCCATAAGTAAACACATCCTCCTACGCACGGTCCCAACGGCTAGCTGACTGCTCAGCCTATTGGGCCATGCTATCCCAGGCCCTACCCCCAGGTATTGGGCTTTTTGTTGTCGAAAGCTGTCTCGCAAAGGCCGCTGGGAAGCTATCAGCCAATCATGTTACGTCTTACATAGCACCATCCTCCTACGCCCGATTCCCAACGGCTGACTGCCCATATAAGGGTAAGCTCATTAATATCCCAACGGCTGACTGCCCATATAAGGGTAAGCTCATTAATATTTATAAGCAGGGCGGCGAGTTTGTGGCGACAATCATAATACCTGGGGGTAGGGCCTGGGATAGCAGGGCCCAATAGGCTGAGCAGTCAGCTAGCCGTTGGGACCGTGCGTAGGAGGATGAAGTAAACAAAGTTGCTAAAACATCAAGTTGTTGTTATTGGGAAAATCAAATACATCTGATAGGTTCATTCCTCAAAAGAGCTCTCATAAAACTCATAACTAGATCTATATACACCAGCCTCATACACCCATACTTGAGTACCTGTACCGTTAATGCTGTTACTGTATATTGTATTGTTAGCACTCAGTACCAGGGCTAGCCCTTGATAATATCCTCCGGCTATTTGGGTAGCCCTGGCTTTATTTCTCATGATTATACAGCCGAAGAAATCAAATCAATTTCTCATCGTTTTCCTCCTTGAACCATTGCGGTGGAGAATATCATTTGACCCAAATCTTTGGTTGTACTTCTGAGGTGAAAGGAGATAGCTGAGTGATTCGGCACACTCACTGTGCGGAAGGATTTAACATTATAACGTTACGTTACGTAATCAAGGGGTGTGTCGTGGGTTGGCCTCTTTCGCTGAGAAAGAGCAGGTTTTATTTTCACAGAAACTTTACTCTCTAGGGTACGACAGGAGTTTTTCTAGATTATAATATAGGAAAAGACGTTTTAGTGGTTAATTTGGAAACAAGAGAATAAAAGCAAGGGGGTAAGATGGTCTGTCACGTGCTCTTGTTTACTAGTTCTAACCAGTTCTCACCGCAGCAAAACGCTACGCATCTATACACATTAGTTCCACAGAACAAAGAAAATAAAACAGATAATAACCAAAATTAAAGAACAGCATTATTCTAAGAACTCATTAGTAAGAAAATATTGGCATAATTTTTATAATTACTAGCATATATTTCAAATCTGAATAATTTTTTACTTTCTACATTTGGTTGCATATCGTTCAAAACAACGTCTGCGAAGTTGGAACAGTCTGGAAGGTGAGTAGAAAAACTGCATAATTTCTGCTCAAAAAAGGTTCTAAGTCATTTATAGGTAACGATATAGGTTCCGTGTAGTCTATAGATAATAATAGTCTGCTACATGCGGATATTTTAGGTCAGTTTTCGGTGTTTTATTCGAGAAAAATACGTTGGGGTGTTCAAAATTTTATGGCGGGCAAGAGGAGTGGCAAACTCACGGGACGTGGCCACATTTACACCCAAGGAGCTACACCAAAGCCAATATTTCCTGATTCACTCCTAATGTTTGAGTTTTTACCCCTTCATCGTGTCAAAATTGATGTACCGTATACAAGAAACAGGCGTAGTTTCCACAAACTCTTGGTCATTTTGTTCACGTGTCCCCCAGACCTACATTAACGAATTTCATAGGGTTCGTGCAAATGCTTAGGCACCCCTGATGACCTTTCAGATTCAGAAGGAATCAACAAACAGATGTACATGGCCTTCTCCCAGTACATTGAGAGTACACACCGTTTCGACGTACTCACCTAGAAACTCCTCCAACAACTCTCAAGCACAAAGAACCAAGAGTTAAATACCAAGAGAGACTTTTGACTCAAAAGCGAACCATGTGTTAATCAGCACCAAGAGGCCACGTCTAGCGAAATAATAGACGTTAAACGAGGACAACAACAACAACAACAAAATGACTTCAGCTGAGAAAATTTAGGAATGAAAATGGACTCGCAAACTTTTTTGACAGGAAAAAATGTCAAGCTATATTATACAGACAGCCCTGTTGAGCATAACGCAAACCTGTCTAGCTATAGGAGTCCCATGCCCCTGCTGGTTGAATATATGATAATATTGATATAATAATAATAATAATAATAATAATCATCTGGTGTATTTTGCCAGCCAGTAGGTACCCAAAGTATGAGTAATGAGGCTGTTTAACGTGATCGAGGCACCTCCTCGAGCACGGGACCCCCGTTTTACGTCCCTCCCGGAAGACGATTTCGTGGAAAACTATTATATTTAAGAAAAACTTGGAAACTTGAAAAACAAGGACTCTCCTCTTGAACTGTTGGTACCAAAAATTATGAAGTATTTGGGGTTGTTGTCAAATATTATTACATTGCAATTAATTTTTTTCAAACCAGATAAAAAGTAAGCAAATCTGATAACCTAGAATTTACATTGGTATAGCCTTCCCTTAGTAACTAGTTAAAGTGTTGTTGTGTTGAAACTTTCTAGGACTGTTATGTACACAGGGCTCGAAATACTTTTTTCTGCATACCTGCACTGGTGTAGGTAACATTGAAAATAACCTGCACCAGACAAATTTTTCCTGCACCACTCTGAACTTATAAAGTATGGATCATACTAAAATTGTTCAGGAACCATTTTTTTCTTTTATACTTTATGGTGGTAACAATCAATGCAGCTAGTAACAATCCATATACAGCTGTACATTATAGGACATTTATGTATAAAACCTAGTACATGGACAAGTGCGGGTTAGGTGCAGGTAGACACCGAAAATAAATGGACAGCTTCAATTTTGCCTGCACTTAGTTGCTTATGTAGGTGGTATTTCGAGCCCTGAATGTGCACCGCACAAAAAACACTCTAGTTCCACTTGTGTATTGATTACTACTTATAATATTGCACACAGGTACATCCTGCCACCATGCCTGTTGAGCTGGTACTACAGAACTTTATCGATGGCCAGTTTGTGGGGACGGAGTCTCACATCGACAGTTACAACCCGTCCACGGGAGAGGTGTACGCCAAGGTGCCCGACAGCGGGGAAGCGGACGTGAACGCTGCTGTGCAGGCTGCTAAAGCTGCATTCCCAGGGTACAAAGTTTTCTTTTTTGTTCGTTTGTTTGTTTGCATAAAGCCCCCTTTACAAATCAAGAATTTAGCTCGGCCGAGTTGTCAGCGAGCTCTAAATTACGAGGAAGCATGACCCTGATGCCCACGAACAAATGGCAGAGTATCTTCGTCTGCATCAGGGTCATACCTCCTCGTAATTTAGAGCTCGCTGACAACTCGGCCGAGCTAAATTCTTGATTTGTAAAGGGGGCTTAACCGGTAAACTGCCTTTAGGCAGTACACACCATGGCAGTTTTGTGTACATGGTACAAGCTGCGTAAGACTGAACTGTAACTATAACCATAAGGTTCGATTCACTCACTCCAAGAAGATTCACTCACTCCACACTCCAGTGTTATTACTAGTACCAGGATTTTACACAGTGTAGGGGGCCTGTGGGCATTGTCCCCTGAAAATATTTTAATTATAACTCTCTGAAACACTATTTCCTGCATTGTTTGAATGGGCCAAGTTTTTTAAAATATAATGTCAACCTTTTTTCACCTTTGTTAGAAAACAACAGAAATAAGCCCCCTACTAGTATGCTTGTTGAGACGTGTAGTATAGTGGCCAAAATCACTGTGTATGGGATTCAAATCAGAGCTTAGGGGCCCCCTACGTAGCCTGATATCCAGCCGTATTATATCATAGCTCATCGCTCCCATAGATGACAGAAGAGACTTGGGAGCTAAAATACAGCTGGATACCAGGCTAGCCCCTGTGCTCAACTGCTCTGACAAGAACCCAGCTTCTCTTTTTGAGTAGTGCAGTGTGCTTGAGATGTGGCTATCTTTTGGCACTTGTAGATAAAGCATATACCACTGCCAGTGGACTAGCAGCCTACTGTAATGGCCTGTGTTGCCAAAGGGCTATAGAAATTGAGATGGGTACTGCCCCTCTACTCTGAAAGGTGTTAAAAGGATTCAAACTTTTTTATTTGTAAAAAATAGCACTTACATGGCACTTACAGTACATGTACATTTCAGATGGTCGGAGACACCAGCAGCAGAGCGCTCCCGGATTCTGAACAGGATTGCGGACTTGATCGAGACTCACTTGGAGGAGTTTGCACAGGCCGAGTCACGCGATCAAGGCAAGCCGGTCTCCCTTGCGCGAACCGTGGACATCCCACGTGCTGTCTACAACTTCCGCTTCTTTGCGACGACCATTCTACACAAGACAGAAAGGTTTGTGTAGTGATATAACACAGAAAGTAATGAAATTCTATGTTATTGTGCAGATGTACCACAAAATGTACCTGTAAAATACAAACCTGTATGTCATAGACCTTTAAACGTAGGTTTAGTTTTATGTGACTAAAATTCACTCAAAGTTACTCATTCAGTCACTAAAACACACTCACTCACTTACCCACTATCACTCACCCACTCATTCACCGACATTCATTCTTACTCTCTCCCTCATGCTCATTCATTCTTACGCACATGCGCGCACGCACGTGACCACGCACACACAGACACACATACACACACGTGTGATGGCTCTTAGCACAAGTATATTACTGTAGAAATCATTCAAGTACAGGTACAAAATTCCAAAACATCAATGTTTCCAGTACTAAACCTCAATGCAAGTGTATAATGTTTTGTCTCTAAAAATGTGTTATTCCTCACATGAAGATGAAAATTTAGCCCTGGAAAAAAAATACTGTATGGTAAGCATGGATTCTTTGCATAGGGTAACTAGTCTATATAATGTTGATTCTTATGTTAAGGTTATGGACACATCCCTACCACTAGAAATAATGTATAATTTACAGAAATTTGGATGGACTTTGAAGAAAGGTTCTTGTCTTTATTATATTCGTAGCGCCACCTACTTGGAAACCATGCAGGCCACGAACTACACGGTGCGTACGCCTCTGGGTGTCGCTGGACTGATCAGCCCCTGGAATCTGCCCCTGTACCTCCTGACGTGGAAGATCGCGCCCGCCATCGCCTGCGGAAACACTGTCGTGTGTAAGCCTAGCGAGATGACATCGGTGACTGCGTGGATGATGTGTCGACTCCTAAACGATGCCGGTTAGTTTCTTCTCCATATTCCTTTAGTTATTCTTTCCTGAAGGTCATTTCAAGGTGTGACTGGAAGGCCACTTCAAGCTAGGTACTCAATTTTCACCTGCAGGGCTTGAAGTACTTTTTTCTGCATACCTGCACTGGTGCAGGTAACATTGAAAATCACCTACACCAGACAAGTTTTACATGTACCACTCTGCATTTAGGAAGTATCGATCATACTAAAATTGTTCAGGAACCCTTGCTATTTTTTCTTGTATACTTTATAGGTAGTAACAGTAAATGCAGCTAATAACAATCCACAAACATCTACATCATATGACATTTATGTATAAAACCCAGTACATGGACCAGTGCAGGTTAGGTGCAAGTAGACACCAGAAATACCTGCACAGCTCCAATTTTACCTGCACTAACCTGCATATGCAGGTGGTATTTCGAGTCCAAAGCGCTGCTGATTACGCCATTGGATCAATTTATTCATTGAGATCAGGCTTTTAGCTACAGTGTAGGATTTTATAATACTATTAATAGGGAGTCCAAACTTATTGGTGAGTCGTGGTAAGTGACTATTGTAGGGGTGTCTGGGGGAGTTTTTGATGATTTTAAGTGCATTCTAAGGTATCCAAAGAGGCAAAAATACTGTTACAGATGTCAGAGTAGAAGACTGTGACGACAGATGACCTGGTAGCATCCCTGGTCAATCAGAATTTCATGCTTGTCAGAGGATTTTCTCCCCAGTATAAGGCGTCCAGGGGCATCAAATTTCTTGTTATTCTAAGAAAAGTGCGTCTAGATGACGCAATGACGCATGCCTGGCTAAAAGCCTGATTGAGATTTACCACATTAATGGAAAAGTTGACATAACAGGTGTCGTAGCATCACAGTAGGGTGTTTGGCTCAAAGCCCAGCTGCAGCGGTCTTTGGTTCAAGTTCCCTGGTATACTCTCATGTTTTGCCCTTTGAAAAGGCACTCAAATTTGACCAACAATACCCAGATTTTTTGCCTTGCCGCGCCAGCGGCATGGCCTTGTGGCCACTATTTTCTTGGTTGGTTCAATGGTTCAAGCAATGTTAACCCAGCCCTTCCAAAGGCCCTTCCAAAGGCCCTTCCCAGTTCTCTTTCTCGAGGACAAACTTACGGCTTAGGCGACCAACAGTACATCCCCGTCAATCTTTATACCTCCCTTTTACGCATTTGATAACAGTTGTGGTCGGTACTGAAAGCCTCTTAACATCTGGTTACATCGAATGAATGAAGCGTTCGTATGGTGAGATTTCAAATCCATTGAAGTAAATATATAATCAAGTGAATTATCTCGTATAATAATTTGCATTACCTATTCATAAAGATGAAATAAATGCCTAATTAGACCAATGCATTGCATGTGAATATATAAGTAGGCAATGACGTCATCGAAACGTCTCAAGAACGTTTGACTAGGTATTTCAACGCTACCACGAAAACCCTCTGCCGTACGGCAATTCGTAAATTTACTACCATCTTCCCACACCCGCGGTACAAAAACTATCCGGTTCTAGAGGCAAATTTACCCATCAAAATAAAGGATATAAGTTTCTCTTTCTTGTGATGTGTTTCTTTTGCTTGAAAATTGTTTAAAACGCCAGAAATTTGCCGGTGAAAACGGCGCGCCGTAAGCGGGGAGGCCGGGGCTTCGGATCGTGGTTCCACACTTCCGGCTGTTTTGATGTCATCGGCAAGTTTCTAGCATTCACGAAGGCGAAGCGCCGAGCTGTTTTCCCCGACGATCGCCCCGATTTGGCCGGGCGGCGGTGCCGCGCGATCCAAACGCGCCAAATTTTGGGCCGCGTGCCCCTCAGAAACGGAGGATATGTGACTGAAGCGGCACAAATAGAACCTTTTTTGACGCTATGGATGAAGAATTTCAAGGTAAAATACTTGATACAATTTGTAGTGTTTGGGGGAGGGGGGCATGTTGAAGAAAATGTGCTTTTGAACAATTTTTTCTCAAGTCAATCCCAGCAATATAATTTCTATGCAGTGTTTCTTTATCCATGTTTTAGTCATGAAACTTACATGTATGTAAAATGTTTCTTAGTAATTTTTTCTTATTAGTTTATTGCTTTCTTTAGCATATTTAACATATGGATCATTGATTGGCCTGTTGTGTACTACTGCCAGTACTGGTATTTCTTTTCACTTGTTGACCTTGAGGCACCATGGTAACTTGAGGTACCTATGCCCAATTTAAAAAAAAATCTCAATTGTATTTTCAATGTCATCGTTACTGTTGGTGTGAATCATCCCTTGCCTCGTTCCAAGACTAAAATACCATTTTGTATTTTTTTCACTTGTTGAACTTGAGGCACCGTGCCCCCTGATATGGGTCAGCCGGGTAACCTATGCCCAAATTTTTCAAAACACTAATGGCATTTTTGTCAACGTGAAAAATTTGTGCAACCAGATTGTGTATTCTTTGTCAGATTGTGCCAAGGGTTTTTCTGGTGTAGCAAAAATCATAAATATGTACTTACCTGCAATATTATACTCTTGTCTCTACTATCAGCCAGGTTCCTACCGACCGGGCGAGGTTGTCGCAGTTGGTACTGAGGTTCAGTCGCAGAAGATGGCTCAGAAACAGTGACACTTACCTCCTTCCATCTTGTTGCAGGTATTTATCTACTTAATCAATGATAATAAGTTAATCTATTCCTTACCCCAACTTGCCTTTCTTTCTTTATTGAATTCTTCATTTCATTATTGGATCATTCTGAATCTTTCGTCACAAGAAAGAAAGAAGTCATAAGTCATAAGAAAGATGATGATGTAGATGAACATCAGACGTGGTACTGGAGTAGGTCGTCATCCCCTCAGATAGAAGAACATTATCACCATGATGGTAGACATGTTAATCATGAAACTCAAATAATTTTGTTTTTCAGGTGGAGTGTAGATTGCACCAAGTACCAGATGTAGCTGATATAAGACTGGAGAGCGGAGCGGAGATATTGAATGGTAGAGGTCAAACATAATGTTGACAAGTTGTGCAGCCAGTGCTATTAGCATTAAGTTTGTTAAAGAATACTGTTGCTACCAGTAACCACAGAAAATGATAAGTAAGCCTGTTGTTTTTGTAAAAAGTAGTTTACATTGCATTATACTATTTATAGTATTGATTAAATAAGAAGTTCATGTACCTGCAAGTACATCAAAGAAATCTGTGTCGATTGTATGTATCCTGAAGACTGAGCCTTTGACCTTGAAAAATGTTGAACTTGTCCTAGTAAATTTAGTGTTTACACAATGTCTACCTATTGATATTTTATCTCTTATTAGTACAAACATCTGTCTTCTATATTTTATTACAAATGTATCTAAGTGTAAAGTTGTACTGTTGATACATTGTAACATCATGGCTCAACATGAAAATAATGCAACATATTCACACACTTACCTTTCACCTTGACCAAGTTGACCTTGTTATAAGGCAATTAATATTGCTGATATTCTATAGATGTGACATTGTTGGTAATATAAGATACCATAATGTTGTGTACATTGCAAAAGTATATGAAGTATGATATTTAATCTTCTACAATGCGACTCAACTGGTGCAAAAAACACCATTGACTGTAACCCAAAATGTGAACTTTTAAACCCAAATTTACTTATTTCTTAAAGAATAAGGTAAGATGACAATTATTGTGTGAAAGGACACCAGTGGGTGCTGCATACATCGACCCTGTGTAAAAGCATAATAAAATGCCATGAATGTTCAGAACTCTGTGGAGTGATTCTATGTAGTACATATTACGGGGAAATAAGATAAAACAAGCTTTGCAGCCTTTACTTACCTTTTCATCACCCCTCAAAAAAGGTATTTTTTTATTTTCATCGTTTATCGCGCAGCCGGCCATATCTGAGGGTAGGTTTTGGCAACTTTGTGGAGCCATATCTCAGCAACCCTTCAAGCTATTCGCTTCATCTAAAAAGCATTTTACTCCTCTTGGTTAGCTCTTTCAGAAACAGTAAAAACAGTCATTGTATTGTGTTTTTGCCAAGGCACAGCATTTTGCCTTGCCGGGCCTGAAGTGCTGACCTACTTTTTCCTGACGATATCCCTAACACGCGGCAAGGCACAACTTTTTTTAAAAGATTTCTTGTTGCATTATAGGTCCAGCATTTATCAAATTTGGATAAGTCTGAAAGTCCAGTTTCCCTCTGTGATATAGTCTATTTTATTGTGTCTTCTACCAACACAAAATCTGTTTGAGTTAGTTAAAATATGTCCATTTGTTTTCAGGGCTCCCTCAAGGGGTGGTGAATGTGGTGTTTGGATACGGACCCAAGGCTGGCGAGGCCATCGTCAAGCATCCGGACGTCCCCCTCGTCTCTTTCACGGGCAGCACGCTAATCGGACAACAAATCACGGAGAAGAGCGCCCCGCATTGCAAAAAACTCTCACTAGAGGTAATACAGAGGTTACACACGGCTCGTGTTGTAAAATAGCATGTGATGTAGGTGGTTTGGTGGCTGGTACAGTTTCCGTACATAATTTTCGGTTCCTCGCATTTGTACTGCGCTTTCTACTTTTAGGAAATAGCATCTTCAGAAAAAGCAGGAAAAAATGTTGTGAAAAAAGTTGGGAGAAATTTTACATCACCTGAAAAAGAACTGAAAGTACTTCCTTTGTTACAGCATTGCAGCAACATTTCTGAAAAATGTATCATTGTTGAGTTGCAACTAGAGTTAAACTTTACGCTTTGAAAACTCTATAAAAATCCTGCTTCTGCTCTGTTTTTAGCCTACCACCAGACCCCTTTTAAGATTAGGCATTTGATAGGTGCATCCAAGATGTGGGTAAGTATTGTAAAGTCTGGGGCTTGTTGAGGTTGAAAAGTCCTGTACCTTTCAACATTACCAAATTGAATACAGATTGAAGTAACCAACAGTTTACCTCCGGAGCTCCAGTTGGTACAGGCCAAAAAACTAAAACTTGATATCTAAAACTAAAACAAAAACTAAAAATAAAATTTATTATTTGTTTTCTTATTTTGGTATTTTATTTCATTCCTTTTGAAACAGTATTATACCTTACTGACTAATAAAAAAATTCTAAACTTAAAACTTTCTGAAATCAGACACTGAAAAAACTTTTGTTTTGGTGTGTAAAATGCACAATATGTCTGTGAAACTTGTTTGAACAAAGAGAAACATTTTTATGAGATATCTTGAAGCAAACAAGCCCCAGAATATGAACTGAATGCATTTATCAAGTACAGGACAACCATTAAAATCCGTTGTATAGAACAGTGCTACTCCAGTCAAGACTAAACTTGTTCCTTTTTTGTTTTGTCTTTGTCCATCTGAGTAGCTTGGTGGTAAGAACCCATGCATCATATTTGCGGATGCAGATATGGAGAAATGTATCCCTACTGTGGTGAGGTAAGCTTGTACCGTGGGTAAGGATGTCCGCAAGTTTTGTGGCGGACAAGTTTGCTACTTTTTTTTTTTGTTTGACACTTTTGCAGATTCTTCTCGAAAGGCTGAGTTTATTGAGGACACCGAGTCTATTACACAGCATTCCCCCTCTGCATTTTTGTGTCACAAAGATTTGTACATATGTAAAAGCTTGAAAGATTTTTCTACTTGTTTGTAACAGTTGAAAAATGGATGATAGTGTATTTGAACACTGTTACAGTAAGGATGTTTGTGATTGGCTTAAAGACACTTGGTTTGTAAAAGGATGTTTGTGATTGGCTAAAACAGACTTGGTTTGTAAAAGGATGTTTGTGATTGGCTAAAACAGACTTGGTTTGTAAAAGGATGTTTGTGATTGGCTAAACAGACTTGGTTTGTAAAAGGATGTTTGTGATTGGCTAAAACAGACTTGGTTAACTTTGTAAAAGGATGTTTGTGATTGGCTGAAAAGACACTTGGTTTGCAATTAGATTAATATCTTCATGTCACAGTTGCAAATGTATGAGGGGGAATGCTAAGAAGAGCAAGGAAATTTTTTGAGATTGTCACAAAATTTCCTGTCACCATTTGTGCCAAATGAAACTTTCTCCCCCAGGGTTCGAAATACCTGTATGTACCTGCAAAATGCAATTTGCAGGAAAATTTCAAAATTGCGAGTAATTATCCAGATAATGTAAACTATATATTTTTAGAATAGTAGCAGTTCACTCTTAGTGGCTTGTGAAGGTTTCTCTGCGAGATAGTAAAAATATATATTTGAACTTAGAAATAATTATGATGTAATTACATTGTTTAGGGTTTTAAAAAAATCAGTAGTCTAAAAAGGATAGGAACAACAGCTTAGATATGTACAGAGTTGTTCAGAATTGCGAGAAAAAGTTCTGACAAGTTGCAGTTTTGCAGGACTGGTATAGAAAATAAAGAGTATTTCGAACCCTGTACCCTCAATATTGTGAACAAATCCCTACAAGATTCAAAAGGATTTAGATACTGCACTGTAGAATCAGTTAAAACTTGGTCTAACTGAAACTTTATTCAAAGATCAGTAACAATGATTCAACAGACTTGTCCTTCTGTCCTGAGATGGAAATTTGTTCGTTGGGATGGAATTGATATTAAAATGGCAGCCTGGCCACCAAAACTATGAATGGTAGTATAATGAAGTTGTTCAGTTGAAAACCAAGCTAAGGAAGCTTCCAGATTTCTTCTCAAATTTTAGCCTCTTTTTTTCAGTCTAGTTTTAGGCAATCCCTTTTCCTGGAATCTTGTAGGGTAATGTTTGTATTTCTGTTTTTACTCGCAGGTGCATTCTCTCTGCAATATGCCACACAATTTTGTAGAATTTGTTGTCTAGCTTTATTCAAGGCATGCTGGTGAGAGTATAACAGCCAAGCCTGCAATGGTGGCACTTCTCAGTGCTTTTATTTAAACTCCTTGTATTCATTCTTCCAGATCACCAAACAATTTCTTGACAATCACATGATTGTGGTTCATTATAATATTGTATTTCTTCTCTTGTCAGTAAGATATGGACATGGCTTTTTGAAAAAAAAAGTTCCTTGCTGCTGCATTTCAACTATTGCATACTTTGGAATCTAAATTATCTGTTTTTGCTTTGCTACATGTATGTATATAGTAATAATAAAGTAATAGTATATGTTGCTTTTGCAATTCTGATTCTTTGCTTTTGCAAAATGTAAGACAGTATTCTCTATTCATCGCATTCTAAAACGTACTTTTTCTGAAAAAAAAGTGTCCATAACTGCACTGTACAGTAGAAGTTTTGCCATGCAAACCTTTGTGAAATTTAGTTGTCCATCTTCCTTTTACTTATTATTACAGAGGTTAGGGTTACAAGTAAGGAGACTGGGGAAGAGATGCACCAGGTCTAAAAGAGCATGGCCTGACCCCTTGTCTGGGACAAAGTTTGACCAAAGCTGTTTGAATGTGTACAACTACAAGGAAGTCCTTTCATTTTGTTGATCAACAAAGTTACACATTTATAGAGAAAAAGATGTGTTTGGCATGAATAGAATTGTACAAAGCAAACAAGATTGCTTAATATCAAGTCATGCGACAATGCAAGGACTTCCACATTTTGATTATTTACTGTAGATTGACTAACTTTTGCGGTGTTTTTTTTTGCAGAAGAGAAATGGAGGTTTTAAATTTGCCTTTAAAACAATTCTGTAGTACAGTATCAATAGATTGGAAACCCATGTTCGCAGTGGAGAGGCCACTACAAAAATAAAAAAACTACCGCAAACGTTTGAAAATTTACAGTATGTGCACTCATGATTTTTTATACTGAAATAACTGAAAGTGTCAGACTCTGTTACAGAGGGGTCCATCATTCTGGTGCGTGTAAGTATGAGGGTTCTGTTGTTTTTTCATATGTATCACTGCCCTGTCTAATGCTGTGGTTTCTCGATTTCCGCAGGTCTAGCTTTGCCAACCAGGGGGAGGTCTGCCTCTGTAGCAGCCGTATCTTCGTGCAGAGAAGCGTGTACCAACAGTTTCTCCAGAAATTCGTCAATGCAACCAGGTAAGCATATGTATTTCTGTCTTGAACTGCTGTAGAATGAAACTGGTAGCCACCAAGTACTTACGGGGCATCGTCATTAGATAGTTACAAACAAAGTCGTTAGATGTGCAAGTCGTTCAGTGTAATATAACCAGCTGCTGTCAAAAACATAGTGCTTGCAAAGCTGGTGTTTTACTTTCATGCCAAGAGCGGTTAAGCTGGCTATACAGATGCAAACACAATATCGTAATACATGTATTTTTAATAAAAAGAATGTGCGTTTGAATCATCATATCTTGCCGCTCCAAGTCCCAATCCAACAGCGGGCCACGTCGTTGGCCTCCCTCAGATCACTGTCTGAACAGCTGGGGCCGAGCTCACAGTGTTGCATCAGATGTTGCATTGTTTGTGGTTCGTCTTCACACGGGCAAGCTGAGCTTGTAGGTTTGCCCCATTTCAACATGTTGTCACCAGTTTTTCCCACCTTTGCTCTCGCCCTGTTTAGAGTTGCCCACTCCCTCCTCGGTAGGTCTGCTCCAGGGGGGAGTGCCTCACTGGGGGGTGGCAGTGCCTCGTTATTTGTGTCACTCTCTTTCCACCTCTCAGACCTGAAGGTGTCTGGTGGTACTTCCCCCAGGCCTGGGACCGTTTGCGTTTGAATGATTCGTTGGAAGCCTGTGTGATCTTGACAACAGTAGAAGCCAAAGTGTGATAACCCAACTATCGTATAGCCAGGTGCCGCGGACCAATCAGAAGGCCCATTCCATGTTGGTTATGATGCTGTAACACATGATTCCGGCCAGGCCGGTGTGTATCCCCCTTTTGATTGGGACTCTACCATTCACTTCTACAGTAAGATCCAGGTAGGGAACCCAGCTGACCCAATGTGTGACAGCTGGCTTTACCATTCACTCCCACAGTAAGATCCAGGTAGGGAACCCAGCAGACCCAATGTGTGACAGCTGGCTTTACCATTCACTTCCACAGTAAGATCCAGGTAGGGAACCCAGCAGACCCAATGTGTGACAGCTTTACCATTCACTTCCACAGTAAGATCCAGGTAGGGAACCCAGCTGACCCAATGTGTGACAGCTGGCTTTACCATTCACTTCCACAGTAAGATCCAGGTAGGGAACCCAGCAGACCCAATGTGTGACAGCTTTACCATTCACTTTCACAGTAAGATCCAGGTAGGGAACCCAGCAGACCCAATGTGTGACAGGCTTTACCATTCACTTCCACAGTAAGATCCAGGTAGGGAACCCAGCAGACCCAATGTGTGACAGGCTTTACCATTCACTTCCACAGTAAGATCCAGGTAGGGAACCCAGCAGACCCAATGTGTGACAGCTTTACCATTCACTTTCACAGTAAGATCCAGGTAGGGAACCCAGCAGACCCAATGTGTGACAGGCTTTACCATTCACTTCCACAGTAAGATCCAGGTAGGGAACCCAGCAGACCCAATGTGTGACAGCTTTACCATTCACTTTCACAGTAAGATCCAGGTAGGGAACCCAGCAGACCCAATGTGTGACAGCTGGCTTTACCATTCACTTCCACAGTAAGATCCAGGTAGGGAACCCAGCAGACCCAATGTGTGACAGGCTTTACCATTCACTTCCACAGTAAGATCCTGGTAGGGAACCCAGCAGACCCAATGTGTGACAGCTTTACCATTCACTTCCACAGTAAGATCCAGGTAGGGAACCCAGCAGACCCAATGTGTGACAGCTTTACCATTCCCTTCCACAGTAAGATCCAGGTAGGGAACCCAGCAGACCCAATGTGTGACAGGCTTTACCATTCACTCCCACAGTAAGATCCAGGTAGGGAACCCAGCAGACCCAATGTGTGACAGCTTTACCATTCCCTTCCACAGTAAGATCCAGGTAGGGAACCCAGCAGACCCAATGTGTGACAGCTTTACCATTCACTTCCACAGTAAGATCCAGGTAGGGAACCCAGCAGACCCAATGTGTGACAGGCTTTACCATTCCCTTCCACAGTAAGATCCAGGTAGGGAACCCAGCAGACCCAATGTGTGACAGCTTTACCATTCACTTTCACAGTAAGATCCTGGTAGGGAACCCAGCAGACCCAATGTGTGACAGCTTTACCATTCCCTTCCACAGTAAGATCCAGGTAGGGAACCCAGCAGACCCAATGTGTGACAGCTTTACCATTCACTTCCACAGTAAGATCCAGGTAGGGAACCCAGCAGACCCAATGTGTGACAGGCTTTACCATTCACTTCCACAGTAAGATCCAGGTAGGGAACCCAGCAGACCCAATGTGTGACAGCTGGCTTTACCATTCACTTCCACAGTAAGATCCAGGTAGGGAACCCAGCAGACCCAATGTGTGACAGCTGGCTTTACCATTCACTTCCACAGTAAGATCCAGGTAGGGAACCCAGCAGACCCAATGTGTGACAGCTTTACCATTCACTTCCACAGTAAGATCCAGGTAGGGAACCCAGCAGACCCAATGTGTGACAGGCTTTACCATTCACTTCCACAGTAAGATCCAGGTAGGGAACCCAGCAGACCCAATGTGTGACAGCTGGCTTTACCATTCACTTCCACAGTAAGATCCAGGTAGGGAACCCAGCAGACCCAATGTGTGACAGGCTTTACCATTCACTTCCACAGTAAGATCCAGGTAGGGAACCCAGCAGACCCAATGTGTGACAGGCTTTACCATTCACTTCCACAGTAAGATCCAGGTAGGGAACCCAGCAGACCCAATGTGTGACAGCTTTACCATTCACTTCCACAGTAAGATCCAGGTAGGGAACCCAGCAGACCCAATGTGTGACAGGCTTTACCATTCACTCCCACAGTAAGATCCAGGTAGGGAACCCAGCAGACTCAATGTGTGACAGCTTTACCATTCACTTCCACAGTAAGATCCAGGTAGGGAACCCAGCAGACCCAATGTGTGACAGGCTTTAGGTTCTGGTTCGGAGTTTTTTTAAGGATTTGGGGCCGATTCGACTGTCTCTGTGAAAAGCACTAGCGCTTCTCAAAACATCGTTTTTCGGATAATTCAATGTTTCCGATAGAAAAGTGTGTGTTGTCGCTGACCGACAGACTCATTTGACATTTTCTGTAGAAATGTTATTTTTGGTAAAAAACATCAAAAATATAAGCTTTTCATCCAAAAATTGCTAATTTGGGGCCATTTTTTACAGGCCGCTACACGGAAAAAATGAGTTTTCCTGGGATAATGACTGATATGGCAATGAAGGTCAAGACTTCTTCTGTATACTGAGTAAAAAGGAAAAAAAGTTATCCGATACGTTTTCCGCGAGCTCCGATGGCGCCAAAACACCCAAAACGCACATAGAACGCACGATCTGGGTAATCAGGTGACGAAACGCTTTACCGCTATCGCGCGCACTAATACCAGGAAGTGTTCGCCGCACGATCAAATCTCCGACACCATAAAACGCTACGAACAACAAGCATTTGGAGAAGTATAAAAGATTATAGACTTCTAAAGCGATAGCCGAAAAATCTAGAGCCAAAACTATGGAGACAACCTCTGATTTGCGTCTTATTCTTAGGGACTATTTGGTCATCTGGTCACTTGAAATTCCGAACCGGAACCTTAAGAGGAACATTTTCTTCTCATTATATATTTTTATTACTTAGAAAGTTCATATCTACCATATATCCAAATTTGGTTTGTCTGCGATGGTTACTTTTCCCACAGGAGCGGTTTAAAGTCAAGTCAAAAACACTGTGTTTTGAGGCTGTCAGGCCTAGATGCATATTGGAACTACGTCATAATGGAGAAACATTAAAAAACTTGCTTTTTTCTGACATCGCTTTTCTGAAAACGGAAAAAAAGGGGTGCCAAGTCTGCCCATGAACTTTTCCGGGAAAGTATGTGCACTCTCCGTCGTTTCGGTGCTGCACATCGGCAGAAAACCGTCTTAGAAAGTTGGCATCGCTGACGTCACGGAGTGACGTCATCGGTTGCTCAAGGAAAACAGCAGGGGGTCGCGTTTTAAGTTCGTCGCTTGTAAGTAAAATGAAGAATGTGCCAGATTTTGACATGGAGCGGCAGACCAGATCTCACACTTTCAGAATCAAACGCGTCCGACACCAAACTCTTAGCTACTTAGCCGTGGACGGCCCCTTAAGAAGCACAATGCTCCTCAAATGCGTGCAAGAATGCATTCTTACACACTGCAAAGCACAAACTGGATCTTATTGTCGGCGCTAGAAGCGGGCAGTTGGAATAAGCGCGGCAGAGATGTGTAGTACTTTTAGTAGGCTACTACTACATACCACCGAAAGAAAAAAAGATCGCCGCGTTAAGGAGCTATGAACCGAAAGTCAGTAAACCCAGTTTCGCCTTGAGTTAGGGCTTAAAGCACCAAGATTTCAGCTTTAATACCAATTTAAGCCATACTAATGAACGGCATCGCGAACATATGCGATAGGTGAACGACAAAGGCCGGCCCCAATCAAATGTCATAGAGAATGATATGATTTTGGAAAATTCTGCCCGCTAGAAACGATTTAAGTTGCCCGTAATAGTAGTTCTAAGGGGGGGGGGGTGAAAAGGGGGGAGGGGGGCGCCAATAGCCTGTAAATGAATATGCTGACTTTTTAACTAGAAAAATACAAAACGGTGTTTTTTTTTACATAATATCACGACATCTGATGACAACATTAAAATGCGTCGAAATTACGCATCTATGACGTCATACAAGGTACAAGCGGCGCCCTATTAAGGTTCCGGTTCGGAGTTTTTTTAAGGATTTGGGGCCGATTCGACTGTCTCTGTGAAAAGCACTAGCGCTTCTCAAAACATCGTTTTTCGGATAATTCAATGTTTCCGATAGAAAAGTGTGTGTTGTCGCTGACCGACAGACTCATTTGACATTTTCTGTAGAAATGTTATTTTTGGTAAAAAACATCAAAAATATAAGCTTTTCATCCAAAAATTGCTAATTTGGGGCCATTTTTTACAGGCCGCTACACGGAAAAAATGAGTTTTCCTGGGATAATGACTGATATGGCAATGAAGGTCAAGACTTCTTCTGTATACTGAGTAAAAAGGAAAAAAAGTTATCCGATACGTTTTCCGCGAGCTCCGATGGCGCCAAAACACCCAAAACGCACATAGAACGCACGATCTGGGTAATCAGGTGACGAAACGCTTTACCGCTATCGCGCGCACTAATACCAGGAAGTGTTCGCCGCACGATCAAATCTCCGACACCATAAAACGCTACGAACAACAAGCATTTGGAGAAGTATAAAAGATTATAGACTTCTAAAGCGATAGCCGAAAAATCTAGAGCCAAAACTATGGAGACAACCTCTGATTTGCGTCTTATTCTTAGGGACTATTTGGTCATCTGGTCACTTGAAATTCCGAACCGGAACCTTTACCATTCACTTCCACAGTAAGATCCAGGTAGGGAACCCAGCAGACCCAATGTGTGACAGCTGGCTTTACCATTCACTCCCACAGTAAGATCCAGGTAGGGAACCCAGCAGACCCAATGTGTGACAGCTGGCTTTACCATTCACTTCCACAGTAAGATCCTGGTAGGGAACCCAGCAGACCCAATGTGTGACAGGCTTTACCATTCACTTCCACAGTAAGATCCTGGTAGGGAACCCAGCAGACCCAATGTGTGACAGGCTTTACCATTCACTTCCACAGTAAGATCCAGGTAGGGAACCCAGCAGACCCAATGACGACCATGGGAGCTCTCATCAGTAAGGAGCACCTCAACAAGGTCAAAGGTTACGTCAACCTGGCTTATGAGGAAGGTGCCACTATCCTGTGTGGGGAGGGGAAGGATGAGCTCAAGCTTTCAGACAGCCTGAAAAATGTAAGTACAAGTGCTCAGGAAGACCGCCTAGAGGATGGATAAAATATTGTCTATGTCACTATGTGGACAGGTGGTCACTGTAGGCAGGATTCCTAATGCTTGTGCTAATGGTAAGTTGACCAGGTGGTCCCAGTTATGTACATGTAGAGATGATCACTTAAACAATTTGTAGTTGAATACATTTAGTATTGACATAGTTGGCATTCTTGGTATTCAGTGAAGATATTACTGTGATGTGATCAATAGATTTTGATGAAAGCTCTGGATGCTAACCTGGTTACCAATAGTTTAGTCACACCCGATATTATTATTATTATTATTATTATTAACTCATTGACATGATTAGTCAGTGGTAAGGCTTTGGAAAAAAAATGTTGTGTTTCCTGTTTCAGTCCTGAAAAAAAAATAGGGTCGGTAGGTAGGGATTATCTTTTTTATTCTTGTGATTTTTTCGTTAGCCTGGGCAAAACTGTAGTGTGACATATTACAATATAATTGAACAAATTAACCTGAAATGCATGAGGACACTAAATAAAACTTGAATGTTGTGTGTAATACTAATAGATACGTTTATCCTTCGTTAGATAGGACAAGCTGTGTCTTTAATAGGAAGCAGGCTAAATAAAAATTCTAACTGGAAGCTACATGTATGTGACTCCACTGCCCACCCCCAAAAAGTTCAGGATTGGCAGGTTTTCTAGGGTAGGAAGGGAAAAAGGAAACACAACATTATTTTTCCTAAGGCCACACCAATTTAATTTGTTGGTTCACGGATATTTTCATAAAGAACATGGAACGAGAGGGCGAAATGAAAATAAAAATGAAAATTGTAAAATGGTTGGGGTAAAGGTAACGGCTAATCCAAAACATAAAGAAAAAAAGTTTTCAGCTCGAAAAAAGTACAAAAACACTATTATTGTACAGTAACAGCACCTGTACCCACACTTTAAGGAGCTTATGATATAAAGGCCAATTTGCTACACCAGAAAGTTGGTGAATGGTTTCATTAATGGTGAAAATTTGCTGAGTGGTAATTTTTATTTTTATTTCATTTTCCAAAAAATAGGAGCGAGCGAATCCGTGAACCAAGAAATTAAATTGGTGTAGCCTAAGGTTTAGCACACATTGATGAGTTGCTGCCCACAGCTTTCAGATACATGTTTTTTTAATGAGTTTGCTCAGTGCAGTTAAGGCCATTGACCCACTGGTTACTGCTAGCTTATTCATTAGTAATTGACATTTTAGAAAAGGTGGGGCTTTTCGTCTCCCTCTGCTTCCAAAAAAGAAGTCAAACCCAACCTGTTTAGAAATAGCCAACTCTAGTATTACAGTAGAATATTGTTTATAACTGTCCATTGTCACTTGTATATCTACTATGTTTATACCATGTACTTGCAATTAGCCCTCGGGCACGAACTTGCAAATGAACTTCTGCTATTGACAAGCCAGGGCTCGAAATAGTTTTTTTCTGCATACCTGCACTGGTTCTGGTAACATTGCAAATTACCTACACCAGACAAATTTTACCTGTACCGCTCTGAATTTAGGAAGTATAGATCATACTAAATTTGTTCAGGAACCATTGCTATTTTTCTTTTATACTTTATAGGTGGTATACCAGTCAACACAGCTAATAACAATCCATATACACCCATATTAATATAAGACATTTATATATAAAACCCAAAACATGGACCAGTGCAGGTAGACACCAGAAATACATTTATTTGTACCTGCACAGCTCCAATTTTACCTGCACTGACCTGCATATGTAGGTCGTATTTCGAGCCCTGCCACAGTTTTCCGATACATGTTTTTTTTAATGAGTTTGCTACAATTAAGGCCATTGACCCACTGATTAATTCATTAGTAATTGACAAGCATATGTTAATTAGTTAAACGCTGTGTTTCAGGGTTACTACATGCTGCCCACAGTGATCACAGATGTAAGAGACAGCTCACGCTGTATGCAGGAGGAGATCTTTGGTCCTGTCACCTGTGTGGTGCCGTTTGATACGGAGGATGAAGTAAGAAAAAAAATTTCCTTTTTTCACCTTACGACATGGGACCAATACTACATTGTGTATGATTGTGATGTAGATACAGTTACACTATAGCAAGTAAACTTTATGGATGACATCAGCACATTCATTAATTTTTGCCAGGTTTTGAAAAAAATAGAGTTGTCTTTTCTAAATTTTGTTGTTTTATCTAATTTTCAGGTCATCAGTCGTGCTAACAATGTGAAGTATGGCCTGTCTGCCAGTCTGTGGACCCAGGACGTGTCTCGGACCATGCGCATGTGCAGGAAACTGGAGGTACATGGACAGTTAATATGACTTACTAATAGTAGTATAGCAGTATCCATTATTTGTACTAGGGACCAATAACATCTGATGATCAGTGTGGATGGGTAGTCACTATAGAAAGGATCATAAGCTAATGCTAAATCAATGAAGGGGACATTAACATTGTATAGTACATTTTTGCCCGACCAGCTAAGTACAAGTCACAACAAAGACACAACTTGTTAAAGTATCATAGATCTAATCTAGCATACAAGTTTGGCTTTTTCTTGCTTCTTGATAATAGTGAAAATGTAGGATTGTATGTGTTTAGCTATACATGTAGTCAGTTTTTCAAAAAGCAGATGAAATATAAATTTTTCAGTGCTCGTAATATGTCTTAAGTGACACGTAGAAATCTACTTTCCTTATAATAAAATAGGATGTTCCTATTATCAACATACAAAGTATCTACAAGGTCAACAAAGTGCATTTCATCTTTTATTCAGTTTGATGTACAATGTACAAAGTTAACAAATTATTCAATGAAGTAGTAAGAAGTGGTCACATCCTTGATTGTACTAGATAAGTACATAGTTTGTTAGGGTAAATAGCCAGTCACGTTAACCCTAACCAAATCTTGAGGGTTTCTTGCTTAAAGGTATGGCATGCAATTCCTGATTATATTTAGAACAGCGCATCCAAAAGATGCATGTAACATCAATGACTAAAAGCATGCCTAGTGTATACATATATATGTAACAGATCACATATACAATATAGCTATTGTAATGATTTTTTTATGATTTGTTTGATGCCCGTAGGCTGGAACCATTTGGACCAACTGTTGGATGGTACGTGACCTCAACATGCCGTTTGGTGGAATGAAAGCCTCGGGAGTCGGGCGAGAAGGATTCAAGGACTCTGTAGAGTTCTTCACAGAGGAGAAAACTGTCTGCATCAAGCACTAGGTAGTGTTAGTGACAATAAAAATTCTTAGATCATATTGATTCAATTGTATAGATAACATCCACTTAAACAAAGGGCACAAGCCGCCGTACGTGCAATTTGTCCGTACGTTTTTTTGGGAGACCACGTCCGCCACGTATTTCTGAAAACGTTCAGGCTGTACAGGGCAGACGTGTTGCCCGTACTGGCACGTACGGGGGGCGAATCCGCAGCCCGATGGCAGAGAAAGTTTTGCCTGCACGTAAAGTTCTAGGGTGTGTCTGCGTGTTTCAAAATCCGTCAGATTCCCTACGAGTTCGTACGGAGGCGGGACTTACCACTCACGGATCCCAAATGATTGGCCACGTTTTGGCACGTAGACAGCACGTATTTGCACGTACGGCGGGTTGTGCCCCTAGCTTTAGGAATCCTGAAACTGATGCGAGGGTTTGAAAAAAGTTGCCTTCATTATGGAAGCTAAGTGGTCAGGAAGGTTTAAAAAACAAATGACTAAGTATTGTATACTGAAGAATTTTAATTCTTTCTCATTTTCTTTGTTGACTTTGGAAATGACAGTGACATTCTACGACATAAGTTTTACTTTTCTGCTATATTTTGCAATCTGTATGGTATGTACTTGCTCCTGCTGCAGCTGCTTTGTACAATTTACAGTGTAGTTGAGAAAGTTTTTTGGGAAACAGACAAAAATTGATACGCGGGCAGATGCCATCTATTAATATTGTGTATAATGGAATCCTTACAGTGCTGTGTAAAGAATGATTTGAAAAAAAAAACAACCCCCGCAAATCATGAAAAATTTACACTGCTGGATGAAACTTATATGTAAGAAATCCTGATACAACATGTACTTCATTGTATGTAAATGATTTGGAATTTTATGTTGCCTTGAAGGTTGTAAAAATATCAATTTGTGAAATGACCATACATGGTATTGAAGGTGGAAATTTAGTTGATTCCCAAATGTTTTGATTTTTATGAATAACAAATGGACACATAAGTTCCTGTTGAAATCTCTGAATTGATGCATTAATTAAGGAGTGGATTTTGCTCACAACTTGAAAATACTTTGATGATCAGGAAAATTACAACATGCCTTCATTGTTTAAAAAAAGGTACGTAATGTAATGTGATATAAAAAGTATAAACAAGATATTAGCCAGTGCTAGCCAAGTTCTAATGCCAATTGAGCCAAAAATTAACATTGATTCCAATAAAATGTCTATTTTTCCTCTACCTGGAACAAAACTTTGATACTTATAGTTATTATTGCCCCTTGTATACTTGTAAAAGTACCAAAAATACTTTACGTTCATATCCATGGCTGTGATACTGTACTGCAGTTGTAAGCTTTATTGTGTTGCTAACAATTAAACATGTACATATGTTCTGTACAATATGTACATGTGAATGGAAATGTTAATAGTAATAAAATTACAAATAGTTTCAAGCATTTTCATGTCTTGTGGCTTGATTGATTGATGTTGATAGGTAGAACTGGTAAGAAATATTTCTAAGTGAAATATTTTAAAATTTCTGCCATTAATTAAGCTTGGAAGTTGCATTTACGATGATGACATCACATAGGAATGTATGGACTCTACTGGAAGTCCATGATATGTTTTTCTGATGGCACATCAGTAATTCTATTGCACGTGGTTCTTATTGTGTAGTAGAGAAAAAGAAACCTGTGCAATACAACTGATATGCCACCAGTGATAAAATAGCTCATAAAAAGCCCGACTCATAGAGCCTGCTCTCTAAGTAGTCCCCCCCCCTCCCCTCTTACTGAGAAACTGAAACTCGACTTCTGTTATAGGTAGAATATCCTTCATTACTATACACGTTCTTATCATTGATTACTTTAGAAATATGCATTAGAAAAGACGGTCTGTAGACTTGTGGATGTACATCCTCGAATTAAGAACCCGAATTGTGGGTTCTAAATTCGAGGAATTGTACATTGAAATAACGGAGGGTGTGCCCCATCAATTACAAATTTAACCAACCAACATGGCACCTAGCCTGTGACGTCACATTTCCCCTTCTCCCATTGGCTACTATCTAAAAGTCCAGGGGGTCCCACGGTGAGTTGTAGTTCCTGACGTACGGACGGGGGATGATCACCGGCGTCTCCACATCCGTCAGACTTACTTTCATTGGCGACTTCTTTGTGGTGTCACAACGCCTCCTTTCTGTTGGGAACCGGACTGCAGGCGATAGCTTCCTGGGACGAGGTCGGCTGCAATGGAATGAGTAACGCTAGTTCACCTTTATCCGCGGGATAACCAATATTTGTTGTATTAAAAACGGTATTAACTGTTATTAAGTTTACGTAACGTTTCAAATTGTAATATCTTGAAAAAAAATTGATATCGCGATTTGAAATCATTGTAACTCTAATTGGAGATCGAAATAAACAAACAAACAAATTGTCCGTCGACTTAATATTATTGTAATTATCATACGTACCCAACCCCAATAGTTGAATCACGGTGGGCAAGTATACGTATCAACTCTTCGTCGCTTTCAACCCTTGCAAAGACGGAGGAAATATGTGTTATTCTTGCTGGTCATATAGTTTTACATGTAGTATAGCTCTGTAATATATGCCAATCATTAACTTTCTAGAAAGGAATGTTTAGAAATAAACATAAAATATCACAGTTCAATTCTTGTATACTTTGACACAATTTCTTGCATATTTTGAAGTCACAATCTTATCAAAGAATAACATTCGTTGAAACGTTTCATGTTGATTTTGTTGGGGAACACAAATGAATCGAATTCTCAAACACTTAACATCACGCATATATACAGACATATATTCAAACTAGTATATAGCATGCCGTTCACATAAAGTTGTCTTCAATGTGTGTACCTAAAACGACGCATTATAAGGATGAAATACGATGATAATAGTAGAAAATGGAAACATACAAAGTACGTCGATGAAAGTTAGGCATTGTAACATTTGATCTTGGTCTAGTGGTTAGGATTTGGCGCTCTCACCGCCAAGGCCCGGGTTCGATTCCCGGTGTGGGAACCATTGTAGAAATTCAGAGGGGCGAACAGAAAGAAACAACACCCCGGCTGTACCCCGGCTCCCGGGATTCGAACCCGCGCCGAACCCGGGCAGCCGGATCACAAATCGAACGTGCAAACCGTTCGGCCAAAGCCGTTAGGCGTCTTCGGTTTAGCAGTCCTTGAACACCACAAATAGCAGTGTCAGTGTGTCAGTGACGAAAAGCAGTGGATGGTATATGAAACGTCTGACCGTTTCCAAAATCAAAACCAGTTACTTGGGCTGAGTAACTGCTATTCCGCAAACACAAGTAGATAATAAATATAAGGCAAGCTACTGTATACATAAGATGCATAATAATGCTTATTACCAAGACTTGTATGAAAAATCGACATAGAATATCGTCCTTGATTGCAACTTATCAGCCAACAAATGCCCACCGCTATCTCCGTACACAGTTATGTCCAACTTCTTAGTTCATTGCCTTGAAGTGGTCTCGTGACGTGGACCCTGATAATGAATATGATCTCCAAACTCGACCGCCACGAAAAGCGGCTCCGACAATTTTTGAGTATAAATAAAGGCACCAACAAACAAACCTCCTGTCCTTCTTCCAAGTCTTGACCAGGCAGCAGCAGAGAGCTATGACGATGATGAGTAGCAGTAAGATGGCCACGGCCACGGCTGTCCACAGGGCGATCCAGGCGACGTCTGCGGCAGACACTGAGAGGAAGTCCGTCCCTCCTGAAGCTCCTGGTTTTGTTACACCAACTGTCACTTTGTCCTTACCGGGAGTCGGAGTTACAGTTGGAGGCAAGTTTGTTGTAGTCAATTCTGTAGTCAGTCAATGCAATAAAAAAAGGGGAACAGATGGAAAACGGTATTGAGCAAAATGCAATCAGTTTAACTCTCTAAAAAGTACCCCCACAACCGCTAGGTTGCACCAAAGTAAAGTGGTGCTGTGTCCGCCTGGGATGTCCTTGGTGCTGAAATAAATATCTCATTTCAGCACTATAGGACTTCAGTTCGATAGGACTATGGTATCGTAGTGGTGCGTTGGCATCTGGTACCGCAAACATACCGGCAAAGTACCGTAAACTAGCGTCGCGGTACCCGGCCCATCAACCAACTTGATATGAGTAAATAACTGCGATGAACTGTAAATAACTATAAGTACTTGTATGTGTTATGTTCGTATTTTTACATGTCATATGTCCAGGAAGATTAGCTGAGTACAATTTGTAAAGTTTGTATGTAAGCTAATGGGCTAATAAAGTATCCAAGTATTCAAAAAGCTATGTATACTTTATAGGACCGCATTGTAACGCTGTAGCAGCGACACCTAGCTGCAGTGCCAGTGCGAGGTAGAGCAAGTCATTATTGCCCTGAAGAAGGTGACAGGCGGTCACCGAAACGTGTGCTCTTGTAAGTGAATATGGATGAGTCTGTGAATAAAGAACTTAACTATCCTTCCACTCACCATTTTCACAGATTTTACCGTTAAATCCGGCTGCACAGACGCATGTGTATCTGTTTGCGTCATTGGTACACGTTCCACCGTTAAGGCAGGGACTTGACAAGCATTCGTCAATATCTGTTTTGAGAAATAAAAACCGTTTATTAATTTTTAATAAAAGTGACTTTGTCAGTATTATAATCACTGATCATGAGTGCCAGCACTAACATATACATGTATTTGGCAAAAACTGTCATTCCATTCTTTCTGGTTATTGGTAGTTACAGTTTCAGGCGATTTTGTCGTTCACAAACTATTCGCAATACAGTCTGTAAAAATCAGTAAGTAATACTGTAAATGCAGATACATTCACGGAGGTTTAATGTTCGCGGTTTTCGCGGTGGCTGCTTCACCGCGAATTTAAAACCACCGCGAACATTAATTTTTCCATGGCAGTAAAAGACTACAGTGCATGGTGCTACCGCGAACTTAAAACCACCGTGAAAAGTCCCTTTTCCCGCTACCGCGAAATTAAATCCCCGCGAACTTAAATGCAATTACGGTATACTTTTATCTATACCCACAGAAAATGGTACGGTATCATCTAGTAGATGCAAGTCATTATAAAGATAAGACAGAAAGCTCACCTGTTTGACAATTCCGACCGTTAAAGCCGTTAGAACAAATACACGTGTAGCCGTTGACGTCATCAATACATGTGCCGTTGTTGGCGCAGGGGCTAGATGCACACTCGTCGGTATCTGCAGTGGTTTTTAAAAGTACCTTCCTCTCATTTCATCATCATCTTCATCATCGTCATCATCATTTCAGCAAAAATGTATTGCTCCTCCAATTCCACTATCTTAAAAATACAGTTCTAAGCCGTAAGGCTGAGATTGTATTTAACAGCAGTTCTTATTTAATTCTATTCAGACAATAGTCACCATTGTAACACCCTCACACTCAGGGTTGACAATCGCGGCAAAGCCTAACGATATCACCCCTGACAATTCAGCCACAGAATTCTGTTATTAGGGGCGTGGCTTCTAACCAACTGTCAGCCCATCAAAGAGATGGCTTTTTGTTGTCGAAAGCTCAGAAAGGCGCCATATAAGGCGACTGATTAATATTCAAGAGCAAGATAACAGTACCGGCATAACGTTTCACAGTACATTCAGCGTCCAGACGTCTTTATTTAGGTACCAAATTTAACAGTTGTTGGTTCTGTGGGTATATGCAATTGTAATTATTGACTCCGTCGAAAAAGGAGCCGCCATTTTGACATGTACTGTATCATGTTAATTCATACCAAATGAAAGAAATATATTCTACCTGTCACGCATGTCTGCCCGGTGTACCCTGGTGCGCATGTGCAACTGTAGCCATTCACTCCGTCGATACAGGAGCCGCCATTTTGACATGGACCAGACACACATTCGTCAACATCTGTTGTCAGCAGCAGAAGAAGGAGAAGAACATATTGTTTTAGCGTAAAACTGATAATAAATGCCAATCTACCATTTCTCAGCAAATTCAAGAAAAGCACTTCTTCAAGTGATTTACTTATCGTATTTTTTTAAGATGGAAGCATTTACTTTTCCATACAATAAGCCTTACTTATTACACATGTCTGCCCGGTGTACCCTGGTGCGCATGTGCAATTGTAGCCATTAACTCCATCGGTGCAGGTGCCGCCATTTTGACATGGACCTGACAGACATTCGTCAATATCTGTTGACAACAGAGGAAAAACGATGAAAAAGTAGCATAATATTCAGCAAAACCATTACATTTTAAGCGTCAATCTGGTTCTAAATACTTCTTATGTGTCTATTCACCAATGGTAAGAAATTCATTTTTCCAAACATGAAAACGTACCTATCCCACATGTTTGACCGGTGAACCCTGGTGCGCATGTGCAACTGTAACCATTCACTCCGTCGGTACAGGTGCCGCCATTTTGACATGGACCGGACAGACATTCGTCAATATCTGTTGACAAGAGAGGAAAAACGATGAAAAAGTAGCATAATATTCAGCAGAACCATTACATTTTAAGCGTCAATCTGGCTGAAAATACTTCTTCTGTCTCTATTCACCAATGGTAAGAAATTCATTTTTCCAAACATAAAAACGTACCTATCCCACATGTTTGACCGGTGAACCCTGGTGCGCATGTGCAACTGTAACCATTCACTCCGTCGGTACAGGTGCCGCCATTTTGACATGGACCAGACACACATTCGTCAATATCTGTTGACAAGAGAGGAAAAACGATGAAAAAGTAGCATAATATTCAGCAAAACCATTGCATTTTAAGCGTCAATCTGGTTCTAAATACTTCTTATGTCTCTATTCACCAATGGTAAGAAATTCATTTTTCCAAACATAAAAACGTACCTGTCCCACATGTTTGACCGGTGAACCCTGGTGCGCATGTGCAACTGTAACCATTCACTCCGTCGGTACAGGTGCCTCCATTTTGACATGGACCGGACACACATTCGTCAATATCTGTTGACAAGAGAGGAAAAACGATGAAAAAGTAGCATAATATTCAGCAAAACCATTGCATTTAAAGCGTCAATCTGGCTGAAAATACTTCTTATGTCTCTATTCACCAATGGTAAGAAATTCATTTTTCCAAACATCAAAACGTACCTATCCCACATGTTTGACCGGTGAACCCTGGTGCGCATGTGCAACTGTAACCATTCACTCCGTCGGTACAGGTGCCGCCATTTTGACATGGACCGGACACACATTCGTCAATATCTGTTGACAAGAGAGGAAAAACGATGAAAAAGTAGCATAATATTCAGCAAAACCATTGCATTTTAAGCGTCAATCTGGTTCTAAATACTTCTTATGTCTCTATTCACCAATGGTAAGAAATTCATTTTTCCAAACATAAAAACGTACCTGTCCCACATGTTTGACCGGTGAACCCTGGTGCGCATGTGCAACTGTAACCATTCACTCCGTCGGTACAGGTGCCGCCATTTTGACATGGACCAGACACACATTCGTCAATATCTGTTGACAAGAGAGGAAAAACGATGAAAAAGTAGCATAATATTCAGCAAAACCATTGCATTTTAAGCGTCAATCTGGTTCTAAATACTTCTTATGTCTCTATTCACCAATGGTAAGAAATTCATTTTTCCAAACATAAAAACGTACCTGTCCCACATGTTTGACCGGTGAACCCTGGTGCGCATGTGCAACTGTAACCATTCACTCCGTCGGTACAGGTGCCGCCATTTTGACATGGACCGGACAGACATTCGTCAATATCTGTTGACAACAGAGGAAAAAGCGATGAAAAAGTAGCATAATATTCAGCAAAACCATTGCATTTAAAGCGTCAATCTGGTTCTAAATACTTCTTATGTCTCTATTCACCAATGGTAAGAAATTCATTTTTCCAAACATGAAAACGTACCTGTCCCACATGTTTGACCGGTGAACCCTGGTGCGCATGTGCAACTGTAACCATTCACTCCGTCGGTACAGGTGCCGCCATTTTGACATGGACCAGACACACATTCGTCAATATCTGTTGACAACAGAGGAAAAACGATGAAAAAGTAGCATAATATTCAGCAAAACCATTGCATTTTAAGCGTCAATCTGGTTCTAAATACTTCTTATGTCTCTATTCACCAATGGTAAGAAATTCATTTTTCCAAACATAAAAACGTACCTGTCCCACATGTTTGACCGGTGAACCCTGGTGCGCATGTGCAACTGTAACCATTCACTCCGTCGGTACAGGTGCCGCCATTTTGACATGGACCGGACAGACATTCGTCAATATCTGTTGACAAGAGAGGAAAAACGATGAAAAAGTAGCATAATATTCAGCAAAACCATTGCATTTAAAGCGTCAATCTGGTTCTAAATACTTCTTATGTGTCTATTCACCAATGGTAAGAAATTCATTCTTCCAAACATCAAAACGTACCTATCCCACATGTTTGACCGGTGAACCCTGGTGCGCATGTGCAACTGTAACCATTCACTCCGTCGGTACAGGTGCCGCCATTTTGACATGGACCGGACACACATTCGTCAATATCTGTTGACAAGAGAGGAAAAACGATGAAAAAGTAGCGTAATATTCAGCAGAACCATTACATTTTAAGCGTCAATCTGCCTGAAAATACTTCATATGTCTCTATTCACCAATGGTAAGAAATTCATTTTTCCAAACATAAAAACGTACCTATCCCACATGTTTGACCGGTGAACCCTGGTGCGCATGTGCAACTGTAACCATTCACTCCGTCGGTACAGGTGCCGCCATTTTGACATGGACCAGACACACATTCGTCAATATCTGTTGACAACAGAGGAAAAACGATGAAAAAGTAGCATAATATTCAGCAAAACCATTGCATTTTAAGCGTCAATCCGGTTGAAAATACTTCTTATGTCTCTATTCACCAATGGTAAGAAATTCATTTTTCCAAACATAAAAACGTACCTGTCCCACATGTTTGACCGGTGAACCCTGGTGCGCATGTGCAACTGTAACCATTCACTCCGTCGGTACAGGTGCCGCCATTTTGACATGGACCGGACAGACATTCGTCAATATCTGTTGACAAGAGAGGAAAAACGATGAAAAAGTAGTATAATATTCAGCAAAACCATTGCATTTTAAGCGTCAATCTGGTTCTAAATACTTTTTATGTGTCTATTCACCAATGGTAAGAAATTCATTTTTCCAAACATGAAAACGTACCTATCCCACATGTTTGACCGGTGAACCCTGGTGCGCATGTGCAACTGTAACCATTCACTCCGTCGGTACAGGTGCCGCCATTTTGACATGGACCGGACAGACATTCGTCAATATCTGTTGAAAACAAAGGAAAAACGATGAAAAAGTAGCATAATATTCAGCAAAACCATTACATTTTAAGCGTCAATCTGGCTGAAAATACTTCTTATGTCTCTATTCACCAATGGTAAGAAATTCATTTTTCCAAACATAAAAACGTACCTGTCCCACATGTTTGACCGGTGAACCCTGGCGCGCATTTACAACTGTAACCATTCACTCCGTCGGTACAGGTGCCGCCATTTTGACATGGACCGGACAGACATTCGTCAATATCTGTTGACAACAGAGGAAAAAGCGATGAAAAAGTAGCATAATATTCAGCAAAACCATTGCATTTTAAGCGTCAATCTGGTTCTAAATACTTCTTATGTGTCTATTCACCAATGGTAATTCATTTTTCCAAACATGAAAACGTATACGTACCTATCCCACATGTTTGACCGGTGAACCCTGGTGCGCATGTGCAACTGTAACCATTCACTCCGTCGGTACAGGTGCCGCCATTTTGACATGGACCAGACACACATTCGTCAATATCTGTTGACAAGAGAGGAAAAACGATGAAAAAGTAGCATAATATTCAGCAAAACCATTGCATTTTAAGCGTCAATCTGGTTCTAAATACTTCTTATGTCTCTATTCACCAATGGTAAGAAATTCATTTTTCCAAACATAAAAACGTACCTGTCCCACATGTTTGACCGGTGAACCCTGGTGCGCATGTGCAACTGTAACCATTCACTCCGTCGGTACAGGTGCCGCCATTTTGACATGGACCGGACACACATTCGTCAATATCTGTTGACAACAGAGGAAAAACGATGAAAAAGTAGCATAATATTCAGCAAAACCATTGCACTTTAAGCGTCAATCTGGTTCTAAATACTTCTTATGTGTCTATTCACCAATGGTAAGAAATTCATTTTTCCAAACATCAAAACGTACCTATCCCACATGTTTGACCGGTGAACCCTGGTGCGCATGTGCAACTGTAACCATTCACTCCGTCGGTACAGGTGCCGCCATTTTGACATGGACCGGACAGACATTCGTCAATATCTGTTGACAACAGAGGAAAAACGATGAAAAAGTAGCATAATATTCAGCAAAACCATTGCATTTTAAGCGTCAATCTGGTTCTAAATACTTCATATGTCTCTATTCACCAATGGTAAGAAATTCATTTTTCCAAACATAAAAACGTACCTGTCCCACATGTTTGACCGGTGAACCCTGGTGCGCATGTGCAACTGTAACCATTCACTCCGTCGGTACAGGTGCCGCCATTTTGACATGGACCGGACACACATTCGTCAATATCTGTTGAAAACAGAGGAAAAACGATGAAAAAGTAGCATAATATTCAGCAAAACCATTACATTTAAAGCGTCAATCTGGCTGAAAATACTTCTTATGTCTCTATTCACCAATGGTAAGAAATTCATTTTTCCAAACATCAAAACGTACCTATCCCACATGTTTGACCGGTGAACCCTGGTGCGCATGTGCAACTGTAACCATTCACTCCGTCGGTACAGGTGCCGCCATTTTGACATGGACCGGACACACATTCGTCAATATCTGTTGACAACAGAGGAAAAACGATGAAAAAGTAGCATAATATTCAGCAAAACCATTACATTTTAAGCGTCAATCTGGCTGAAAATACTTCTTATGTCTCCATTCACCAATGGTAAGAAATTCATTTTTCCAAACATCAAAACGTACCTATCCCACATGTTTGACCGGTGAACCCTGGTGCGCATGTGCAACTGTAACCATTCACTCCGTCGGTACAGGAGCCGCCATTTTGACATGGACCGGACACACATTCGTCAATATCTGTTGACAAGAGAGGAAAAACGATGAAAAAGTAGCATAATATTCAGCAAAACCATTGCATTTAAAGCGTCAATCTGGCTGAAAATACTTCTTATGTCTCTATTCACCAATGGTAAGAAATTCATTTTTCCAAACATAAAAACGTACCTGTCCCACATGTTTGACCGGTGAACCCTGGCGCGCATTTACAACTGTAACCATTCACTCCGTCGGTACAGGTGCCGCCATTTTGACATGGACCGGACAGACATTCGTCAATATCTGTTGACAACAGAGGAAAAAGCGATGAAAAAGTAGCATAATATTCAGCAAAACCATTGCATTTTAAGCGTCAATCTGGTTCTAAATACTTCTTATGTGTCTATTCACCAATGGTAATTCATTTTTCCAAACATGAAAACGTATACGTACCTATCCCACATGTTTGACCGGTGAACCCTGGTGCGCATGTGCAACTGTAACCATTCACTCCGTCGGTACAGGTGCCGCCATTTTGACATGGACCAGACACACATTCGTCAATATCTGTTGACAAGAGAGGAAAAACGATGAAAAAGTAGCATAATATTCAGCAAAACCATTGCATTTTAAGCGTCAATCTGGTTCTAAATACTTCTTATGTCTCTATTCACCAATGGTAAGAAATTCATTTTTCCAAACATAAAAACGTACCTGTCCCACATGTTTGACCGGTGAACCCTGGTGCGCATGTGCAACTGTAACCATTCACTCCGTCGGTACAGGTGCCGCCATTTTGACATGGACCGGACACACATTCGTCAATATCTGTTGACAACAGAGGAAAAACGATGAAAAAGTAGCATAATATTCAGCAAAACCATTGCACTTTAAGCGTCAATCTGGTTCTAAATACTTCTTAAGTGTCTATTCACCAATGGTAAGAAATTCATTTTTCCAAACATCAAAACGTACCTATCCCACATGTTTGACCGGTGAACCCTGGTGCGCATGTGCAACTGTAACCATTCACTCCGTCGGTACAGGTGCCGCCATTTTGACATGGACCGGACAGACATTCGTCAATATCTGTTGACAACAGAGGAAAAACGATGAAAAAGTAGCATAATATTCAGCAAAACCATTGCATTTTAAGCGTCAATCTGGTTCTAAATACTTCATATGTCTCTATTCACCAATGGTAAGAAATTCATTTTTCCAAACATAAAAACGTACCTGTCCCACATGTTTGACCGGTGAACCCTGGTGCGCATGTGCAACTGTAACCATTCACTCCGTCGGTACAGGTGCCGCCATTTTGACATGGACCGGACACACATTCGTCAATATCTGTTGAAAACAGAGGAAAAACGATGAAAAAGTAGCATAATATTCAGCAAAACCATTACATTTAAAGCGTCAATCTGGCTGAAAATACTTCTTATGTCTCTATTCACCAATGGTAAGAAATTCATTTTTCCAAACATCAAAACGTACCTATCCCACATGTTTGACCGGTGAACCCTGGTGCGCATGTGCAACTGTAACCATTCACTCCGTCGGTACAGGTGCCGCCATTTTGACATGGACCGGACACACATTCGTCAATATCTGTTGACAACAGAGGAAAAACGATGAAAAAGTAGCATAATATTCAGCAAAACCATTACATTTTAAGCGTCAATCTGGCTGAAAATACTTCTTATGTCTCCATTCACCAATGGTAAGAAATTCATTTTTCCAAACATCAAAACGTACCTATCCCACATGTTTGACCGGTGAACCCTGGTGCGCATGTGCAACTGTAACCATTCACTCCGTCGGTACAGGAGCCGCCATTTTGACATGGACCGGACACACATTCGTCAATATCTGTTGACAAGAGAGGAAAAACGATGAAAAAGTAGCATAATATTCAGCAAAACCATTGCATTTAAAGCGTCAATCTGGCTGAAAATACTTCTTATGTCTCTATTCACCAATGGTAAGAAATTCATTTTTCCAAACATAAAAACGTACCTGTCCCACATGTTTGACCGGTGAACCCTGGCGCGCATTTACAACTGTAACCATTCACTCCGTCGGTACAGGTGCCGCCATTTTGACATGGACCGGACAGACATTCGTCAATATCTGTTGACAACAGAGGAAAAAGCGATGAAAAAGTAGCATAATATTCAGCAAAACCATTGCATTTTAAGCGTCAATCTGGTTCTAAATACTTCTTATGTGTCTATTCACCAATGGTAATTCATTTTTCCAAACATGAAAACGTATACGTACCTATCCCACATGTTTGACCGGTGAACCCTGGTGCGCATGTGCAACTGTAACCATTCACTCCGTCGGTACAGGTGCCGCCATTTTGACATGGACCAGACACACATTCGTCAATATCTGTTGACAAGAGAGGAAAAACGATGAAAAAGTAGCATAATATTCAGCAAAACCATTGCATTTTAAGCGTCAATCTGGTTCTAAATACTTCTTATGTCTCTATTCACCAATGGTAAGAAATTCATTTTTCCAAACATAAAAACGTACCTGTCCCACATGTTTGACCGGTGAACCCTGGTGCGCATGTGCAACTGTAACCATTCACTCCGTCGGTACAGGTGCCGCCATTTTGACATGGACCGGACACACATTCGTCAATATCTGTTGACAACAGAGGAAAAACGATGAAAAAGTAGCATAATATTCAGCAAAACCATTGCACTTTAAGCGTCAATCTGGTTCTAAATACTTCTTAAGTGTCTATTCACCAATGGTAAGAAATTCATTTTTCCAAACATCAAAACGTACCTATCCCACATGTTTGACCGGTGAACCCTGGTGCGCATGTGCAACTGTAACCATTCACTCCGTCGGTACAGGTGCCGCCATTTTGACATGGACCGGACAGACATTCGTCAATATCTGTTGACAACAGAGGAAAAACGATGAAAAAGTAGCATAATATTCAGCAAAACCATTGCATTTTAAGCGTCAATCTGGTTCTAAATACTTCATATGTCTCTATTCACCAATGGTAAGAAATTCATTTTTCCAAACATAAAAACGTACCTGTCCCACATGTTTGACCGGTGAACCCTGGTGCGCATGTGCAACTGTAACCATTCACTCCGTCGGTACAGGTGCCGCCATTTTGACATGGACCGGACACACATTCGTCAATATCTGTTGAAAACAGAGGAAAAACGATGAAAAAGTAGCATAATATTCAGCAAAACCATTACATTTAAAGCGTCAATCTGGCTGAAAATACTTCTTATGTCTCTATTCACCAATGGTAAGAAATTCATTTTTCCAAACATCAAAACGTACCTATCCCACATGTTTGACCGGTGAACCCTGGTGCGCATGTGCAACTGTAACCATTCACTCCGTCGGTACAGGTGCCGCCATTTTGACATGGACCGGACACACATTCGTCAATATCTGTTGACAACAGAGGAAAAACGATGAAAAAGTAGCATAATATTCAGCAAAACCATTACATTTTAAGCGTCAATCTGGCTGAAAATACTTCTTATGTCTCCATTCACCAATGGTAAGAAATTCATTTTTCCAAACATCAAAACGTACCTATCCCACATGTTTGACCGGTGAACCCTGGTGCGCATGTGCAACTGTAACCATTCAGGGTATCCGCAGGTGATTCAATTTGCAGCCTCTAAACAATGGGTTCCTATACAAAAAAGAGGAGAAAGCAACTGTTAGTAACTCAACTATCTGACGTTACTGGCACACAAACATACCCTCATATGAAAGGCCGACATCTCAGCTATCCGAAAAACCACATTTCGGCATGAATCTAACGGCGAGAACTTCCGGGAAACTGAAAGATTGACCCATGACCTCAAAACCGCACCACAACCCAGTGAGGAGGCCATGTGCTAGGACAAAAAAGTCCCAACTTTATACCCCCTAAAAACCACACAAACTCAGCTTTTTGGCCCTAATCACAAAGTAGAAACCCTCCCCTGTCACACCCACCTCAAAACTGCCAGGATTTCTACCCATTTGACCAGGAAAAAAATCTTGAAGTTTTAGGCCCTGAACTATATTCGACAACCATCAATTTGCATGGCGGATTGACTGGCGGATCCCCTTCACAGAGCCCAAGTTCAGATTTTTACAAAAAAAGTTTTATCATACAATGGAGACAGGGGTTGTCACATATTATCCAAAGTATGAAAGAATTTCAATGATTTATACTCCCCTGGGACTCACTTTTATAACAGGTATCATGGCTGCCATCAGAGTCTGAAGGGGGGGGGGGAGGGCATATATATCAAGAGCTGTTTTCAAGAAACCTGGCATAATGTAGGCCAAGAAATGCCAAAAGCTAGTCACTCCGACACACAGAGACTGCCTACACAGTGACAGAGACCTGAAATTTGGTCATGAAGTGTTGTTTCATAGGGTTTGTAGGGACTTTCAGAAGGTGTGTGCTGGGCATTTAATAAAAGTAGGTCAAAGCCAATTTCACTCAATGCACACACCACTTTCTTCATCTTTTGTGCTGAAAATGGCACTGACAGACTCGGGTATGCTGTCATGATACCTGCCACATGCTAACATCATGCTAACATCCCCAAAAAGTTAGCAAAACACAAGATAATGGGGCTTAGGAACACACCTCCTGCATCCATGAGCTGGACCGCTTTCGCGGCTCCTCCCCTGGGACGTTGCCAAATAACGTGGTTCAAGTCCAACCGAACTCTTTTGGACTATTCATAATTTACTTTCGCAATTGCCAATAGAATACAGGTCAAATGTAAGAGTGATAGACTCTAGAGTCCATCCTCCCTCTCAAGTCATTTTACACCAATGGCAATTTCCATTATAAGCAGTGCCCTTTAGCACACCAGTGAACTAAAAACAGCTAAAATATAGGAAATTCTCAACAAATTTAGCATGGCATGTCCCCTGGGACCATATTTCACACATATGGAGGTGTATTCAGCCCCAAAATAGCTAAAAAGGGGGAGGGCAGGGTGATACCTGGAACACTTCAGGGTATCCGCAGGTGATTCAATTTGCAGCCTCTAAACAATGGGTTCCTATACAAAAAAGAGGAGAAAGCAACTGTTAGTAACTCAACTATCTGACGTTACTGGCACACAAACATACCCTCATATGAAAGGCCGACATCTCAGCTATCCGAAAAACCACATTTCGGCATGAATCTAACGGCGAGAACTTCCGGGAAACTGAAAGATTGACCCATGACCTCAAAACCGCACCACAACCCAGTGAGGAGGCCATGTGCTAGGACAAAAAAGTCCCAACTTTATACCCCCTAAAAACCACACAAACTCAGCTTTTTGGCCCTAATCACAAAGTAGAAACCCTCCCCTGTCACACCCACCTCAAAACTGCCAGGATTTCTACCCATTTGACCAGGAAAAAAATCTTGAAGTTTTAGGCCCTGAACTATATTCGACAACCATCAATTTGCATGGCGGATTGACTGGCGGATCCCCTTCACAGAGCCCAAGTTCAGATTTTTACAAAAAAAGTTTTATCATACAATGGAGACAGGGGTTGTCACATATTATCCAAAGTATGAAAGAATTTCAATGATTTATACTCCCCTGGGACTCACTTTTATAACAGGTATCATGGCTGCCATCAGAGTCTGAAGGGGGGGGGGGAGGGCATATATATCAAGAGCTGTTTTCAAGAAACCTGGCATAATGTAGGCCAAGAAATGCCAAAAGCTAGTCACTCCGACACACAGAGACTGCCTACACAGTGACAGAGACCTGAAATTTGGTCATGAAGTGTTGTTTCATAGGGTTTGTAGGGACTTTCAGAAGGTGTGTGCTGGGCATTTAATAAAAGTAGGTCAAAGCCAATTTCACTCAATGCACACACCACTTTCTTCATCTTTTGTGCTGAAAATGGCACTGACAGACTCGGGTATGCTGTCATGATACCTGCCACATGCTAACATCATGCTAACATCCCCAAAAAGTTAGCAAAACACAAGATAATGGGGCTTAGGAACACACCTCCTGCATCCATGAGCTGGACCGCTTTCGCGGCTCCTCCCCTGGGACGTTGCCAAATAACGTGGTTCAAGTCCAACCGAACTCTTTTGGACTATTCATAATTTACTTTCGCAATTGCCAATAGAATACAGGTCAAATGTAAGAGTGATAGACTCTAGAGTCCATCCTCCCTCTCAAGTCATTTTACACCAATGGCAATTTCCATTATAAGCAGTGCCCTTTAGCACACCAGTGAACTAAAAACAGCTAAAATATAGGAAATTCTCAACAAATTTAGCATGGCATGTCCCCTGGGACCATATTTCACACATATGGAGGTGTATTCAGCCCCAAAATAGCTAAAAAGGGGGAGGGCAGGGTGATACCTGGAACACTTCAGGGTATCCGCAGGTGATTCAATTTGCAGCCTCTAAACAATGGGTTCCTATACAAAAAAGAGGAGAAAGCAACTGTTAGTAACTCAACTATCTGACGTTACTGGCACACAAACATACCCTCATATGAAAGGCCGACATCTCAGCTATCCGAAAAACCACATTTCGGCATGAATCTAACGGCGAGAACTTCCGGGAAACTGAAAGATTGACCCATGACCTCAAAACCGCACCACAACCCAGTGAGGAGGCCATGTGCTAGGACAAAAAAGTCCCAACTTTATACCCCCTAAAAACCACACAAACTCAGCTTTTTGGCCCTAATCACAAAGTAGAAACCCTCCCCTGTCACACCCACCTCAAAACTGCCAGGATTTCTACCCATTTGACCAGGAAAAAAATCTTGAAGTTTTAGGCCCTGAACTATATTCGACAACCATCAATTTGCATGGCGGATTGACTGGCGGATCCCCTTCACTCCGTCGGTACAGGAGCCGCCATTTTGACATGGACCGGACACACATTCGTCAATATCTGTTGACAAGAGAGGAAAAACGATGAAAAAGTAGCATAATATTCAGCAAAACCATTGCATTTAAAGCGTCAATCTGGTTCTAAATACTTCTTATGTCTCTATTCACCAATGGTAAGAAATTCATTTTTCCAAACATCAAAACGTACCTATCCCACATGTTTGACCGGTGAACCCTGGTGCGCATGTGCAACTGTAACCATTCACTCCGTCGGTACAGGTGCCGCCATTTTGACATGGACCGGACACACATTCGTCAATATCTGTTGACAACATAAAGATGAAGAAAAAACCCTAAGTTATTGTAAGCGTGATAGAGGAGAGTGATTTCATATCTTCAAAATATTGAATGCTAGACCAACTGATCTTATTTAATCTATTGTTAACTGTTTTTTTGCAAATAGGTATGTACTGTGCGTCTTAATCACTCGGCACAAAAATAACTGAACAAAAGAAAAAAAATCCTTACTGATCCCACAGTCAATACCGGTGAATCCAGGCACGCATGCGCAGCTGTAATCGTCTAGCCCGTCTACGCATGTTCCGTTGTTCAGGCAAGTTCTATTTACACAGTGGTCAATTCCTGACAGACAAAAGATATTTTATCATAGAATTTGCACATTGAATACGATACGGGGCACGATGCAAACTTCAAACCACATGTGACCCATTGCTGACGTCACACGTCTCTACGGCCGCCATGTTTCATAACAATTTTTTGCAACTTTCTTGAAGAAAGCATTTAGCTCTGTGCATTCATGGCCTCTTTTGGAATAAAATAGATATATTAATTCAATAAAAAAACAGCCAGATTACAAAACAATATAAATGGAACTGGGATTACGTAGAAATGACGCAGGCAGAGTATTTGTCAAACCCATATTAACCCTGTTATGCTTTTACGACAATCTATAAAGTATTAAAAATTCTAATCAACTACGCGCTGGCATGACTATCCTCGTATACCATTTTCGAATTTTGAATCGTTCAATATGATGACGTCTTACCGTCGCAGCCAATCAGCTCCATCCTGAGCCGACATAACGCCCCGTGACAGGTGTTCGGGTAGATCCGGAGAAAGTTGGCATAAATGTGCGGGTCCACATCGACCTGTACTATTGACCTTCCGTCATTGTTGCCAGTAAAATTCTGTGAAAACAATATTAAAAACTTTTCATGTCCTCGTATATGTTGGATTTTGGTCTCCAAGGCAGAGACCTTATGTCTGTCATGTGCGACATAGGCATCTGGAGGGACTTCATAGGGTCACCTGAAAATTGATGATTGAACTGATATCCCATATTAAGAGGCCGAGCCCAACTCTATTTTTACACTACCTTTAACCTGCAAAACAGAGTCATATCATCTCAATAAACAAACAAATAAACAGACAAACAAAGAAACATGTACCGAATATTTTACCTGTCTGGAGTGAGGGAAGGGCACGATATGATAGCATGACAGGATTCGAACCAACGACCTCTTGGTTCTGGGCCAAACAGTTACGCTGCAAGATCTCAGGTGCTATCCAGAGGTGCTCACTTGGGGTTACACTGAGCAAACATTTAAATAAAACCCCACTTATACGTCGATGTAGGTTAGACATCCAGGTAATATGATACGCCAAAAATAGTTACTCAAGCAACTGGATATGGTTTTGAAACGGTCAGACGTTTCGGAAAGAATCCACTTTCCTTCGTCAGTGACACTGAAGTGATCTGCAAGAAACAGGTCTTTTATACTCTAACTATGAATGAAGACAATTTCAGATGTCCAATAGGAAAGGTTGTAAGACAATTCAGACTGAAGACAATTTGGATTCCAAAGAAAACAAAGCTAAGCCAAAGTCAAGCTGAAGACAATTTGGATTTCAAAGGATATCAAGGCTAAGACACAGTCAATGCAAATGAGTCAATTAGCTCCTGTTGTTTTAGTTACAGGAGCTAAAGTTTTGTTGGCGGGGGGGGGGGGGTGTAGTGCTATGTCCCAAGTGCCGGAAAGTTCCATGCGTAGCCCCCCTTTTCTGTTGAGGGTGGGATTGTATATTCTCTCATATATGGCCTCTCTAACTCCCCGTTCAAACCAGCGGGCTTCACGGTCTAGGATGTCGGTAGATTGGAGGTTGAAGGAATGTCCTTGGTTGTGTTGTAGGTGGTTGAAAATCGCAGAAGAGTTGCCGTTGGCCTTCGGTTTGCAATGTTCTTGGTATCTTGCTTTTAGTGGACGACTAGTCTCACCAATGTATGTGTTGTTACAGTTAGGTTCCTCGCACTTGAGTCTGTAGATTACATTGGCCTTAGTACCTTTCTGTGGTTTGTCTTTTGGATGTACCAGTTTGTGTCGGAGGGTTGAGTGAGGTTTGAAGTTAGTGGCGATGTTGAAGTTTTGGAAGATCCGTCTGAGTTTTTCCGAAACTCCTTGGACATAGGGGATGGTGATGTTGGCTTTCTTTCTGTCGGTCAATGGTTTGCACTTGGCTGTTTTCTTTGAGTGGTCCGAGGGTTTGAGGGCTTTGTTGAAGGTCCAGTTTTGGTAGCCACATTTGTTCAATGCACTTCGGAGGTGTTTGTGTTCCTCTGTTTTGGCTTTGTCAGAGGAAACAATGCTGTCTGCCCGGTGATACAAGGTTTTAATCACTGCCAGTTTGTGTTCCAAAGGGTGGTGAGAGTCAAAGGCCAGATATTGGTCAGTGTGCGTCGGTTTCCTGTACACTTCGAACTGAAGGCTGCCGTCCTTCTCTATGATAGTTTTGGTATCTAGGAAGGGGAGCATGTTGTCATGACTTGACTCCTGTGTGAACTTGATGTTCTTATCTACTTGGTTGATGTGGTCAAAGAACTCATCAGCTACTCTCTGTTTTAGCTTGCAATAAGTGTCATCTACATAGCGGAACCAGTTGAGTGGGGGAGTGTCCTTGAAAGTACTGATAGCCTTCACTTCAAACTTTTCCATGTAGAGGTTTACAACAATGGGTGACACTGGTGATCCCATAGCACAGCCGTGCAGTTGTTGGTAGAACTGTCCTTTGAAAGAGAAATACGTACACCCTAGGCAAAGGTCTAGCAGTTTGCACAGTTGGTCTGGAGATAGCTTGGTTCTGTCTGTTAGTGTGTTGTCAGCCTCCAGGGCTTCCTTGACTACCGAGACTGCGTCCTTAGGAGGTATGCAAGTGAAAAGCGAACAGACATCGTAAGAAGTGATGATTTCATCTTCTTCTACCCGGAGACCTTTGATTTTGTCAACGAAGTCTGCACTATTCTGAACGTGATGTTGAGACTTCCCCACTAAAGGTCCCAGGATCTTAGCTAGAAATTTTGATAACTCGTACGTGACAGAACCTATGCTGGACACAATGGGGCGTAGGGGGACATCCTGTTTGTGGATTTTGGGAAGGCCGTAGAAGGTTGGGGGTTGTTCCGAAGTGGGGTAGAGTTTTAGATAGGTGGCACGGTCAATCTTTTTTTCCTTGTCTTCCAATTCCTTGAGAGCCGTGATGATTTTCCCTTTAAACTGGGAGGTGGGGTCCTTCTTCAAAGGCGCATAGGTGTTTTTGTCCCCTAATAGATCTTGTACCTTTCTGTCGTACTGTTCCCTGTCTAAGACTACTGTGCATCTCCCCTTGTCTGCCGGCAGAATTACTATGTCTTGATTGGTGGCCAAATCTTTGAGAGCAATTTGTTCTTCCCGAGTGATGTTGCTGGGAGGGGGTTTCGAAACTTTCAAGGTGGTAGCTACTTTGGCGCGTAAGTCTTCAGCCTGTCTCTGTGGCAAACGGGCCCGGTAGATTGCTGACTCAGTTTCTGTGACAATGTCGATGCTGGGGATCTTGTTAGGGGCTACTGCAAAATTTAGGCCTTTAGACAGTAGGGATTTCTCTGGTTCTGTAAGAGTATGGCTACTGAGATTCCTGACCCACCTCTCGTCTGTTCTAGTCTGAACTGGGGTTTTGGAACTGTTTAACCCACTTATGATAATCATAAAAATACTGTAAATGCATTTAAGTTCGCGGGGATTTAATTTCGCGGTAGCGGGAAAAGTGACTTTTCGCGGTGGATTTAATTTCGCGGTAACACCATCTACTGCAGTCTAATACCTTAATAGAAAAATGTTCGCGGTGGATTTAATTTCGCGGTAAAGTGGTCGCCGCGAAAACCGCGAACATTAATCCACCGCGAACATTTCTGCATTTACAGTATACAAACCTTCTCGTATGAAACCCAGTCCGTTGTGTCGTTGCTGATCTCCATGGAGTATGAAGCTATCCAACCCTGCCACAGACCCTGGGTCTGGACGGACGTGATGTACCGAGGGGCAGCTGGCCCGCGAAGATCCACCTACAAAAAAAGGTACATACACTGTATGAAAATTCACGCATCCCTTCTAAACTTATCCCATTAAAGGTCTACAATTTAAACGCCCTCTGCACTGCGCCTGTAGTTGGTAGCTTATGTCACTTTGCTCGACCGCAAGAGCTACTTACCAAACCACAATTTAGGACCTTATAAAATTAGCTGGTATCAGTACGAAATAGTAAAATAGAACGCTGCATTACCATAGAGGACCCCTAGAGGGCCCAAAATCACTACGAGGTCTCGTCTAGACAAAATGTATTTTTTTTTTTTTTTTTTTTTTATTCAATATAACTTTCAAATACAGAAAAGAAACCCTGTGGCAAGCCCCCTAATATAACATAATATACATAATGAGGAGTAACTTATTACAAAGAATGTTGGTCTCGAAAGTTAATAACAGAAGATTGTGTCACAAAAATAAGGCTTAGTATTCGAAGATACATTCTTAAATATGGCATATTTTGCATGTAATAAACATTGATTCAAGTATTTATTCATTTTCTGCTTGTTAACCTTACCATACATAATATCAGTTTTCGTTAATACAATATGTTCTGAAAAGGTTTTGAGCCACCATGAGCAAAAGTCGTTCCAATAACTAATAACATAGACACAATCTACAAACAGGTGGTTTAGGTTTTGTTTGTTGTTACAAAAAGGACATTTATCTGAGTCTGTAACTTTGATTTTCTTTAAATAGCAATTTGTCGGCAAAAATCTATGTATGATCTTATACTGAAAGTACTGTAGTTTAACATTCTTAGTACATGTGAAAGGTAATAAATACACTTTTTCCAAGTTGTTTTCATTTTCTAGAACGCTTAACAATTCATCTTGGCCCGTTGGGGGTTCAAATGTTTGTTTTAAATATATATCATATAATTGTTTACTAGAGAAGGCCTGAGAAGCGATGGTGTTTTCCACCGAATCACCGAGCTGATCCTTTTTTACTGTATTTTTCCAACCATTTGGGATAGCTGACTTCAGGCTAGAGTATCTGAGCATATCAACAGGTGTAAAGACTATTTCATGTTTCTGGGCCAGCTCACCCAATGTTAGGAAGTTACCATCGCTTGACATAACATCACATATTTTCAGAATACCAGCTTGGCACCACCGGTTGTACAATACAGATTTCCGGCCTACTAATATAAATCTGTTATTCCAGATAATTTGTTTACTTATGTCATATTTAGATTTCGGAACCGATTGCACAATCGACTGCCAAGCCTGCAGTACTTGACAGTAGAACAATGGTAAATTAGATAGATCTAAACATGTTATATCATAGTTACATTGAAATAGTAATTTCCCTCCCCACTGACTTAACATATAGGAACAACTTTCACTTTTCTCGAGTCTCTTAATCCATGACGCCTTAAGGGCTTTACATTTAATGGAAAAATCCACCATAGTTAGACCACCTTGGTCTTTTTTCCCTATTACTGTCTTCATTTTCACCTTTGGCTTTTTTTCATCCCAAATAAATTTGAAAATATAACCATTTACTTTCTCAGAAAAGCCAGCGGGAACCGGCAGAACCGTACAATTATAAATTAGTTTAGAAATACCAAGTGTTTTAACAAGAACAATTCTCCCAATTGTAGTTAGATCTCTTATCCTCCATACATTTAACAGTTTCTCCATAGCTTTCAGGTGATAATCAAAGTTTAACTTATCACAGTCTTCCTGGTTGTATGAGAAATAAGTACCCAGTGCATATATAGGCCCACGTGGCCACAGAACCTCCAAAGGCTCATCGATCCTATGTCTGCTTGCTCCCATCCACATAGCTTTAGTTTTTTTTTTACTGACCTCTAGGCCACTACAGAGTTTAAAATGATCTAGAATGTCTAGTAAGCTTTTAGCGGAGTTTTCATCTTTGACAAGACCGGTTAAATCATCAGCATACATGGATAGTTTTCGCTTGCAGCCATAGATCGATATACCTTCGACAGAAGGATCGGCCCTTATTCTACAGGCTACAACTTCAATCACTAAGTTAAATAGATATGCTGAAAGTGGATCACCCTGCCTTACCCCTCTACTTACATCAAACCACGGCGACGAAAAACCGTTGTTAATAACACAACTAATGGCATTTTTGTACAGTAGTTTGACCCAGTCAATGAAGTTTTTTCCAAGATTCATTGTTTCTAATGTTTTAATGATAACTTTACGCTCAATTGTATCGAAGGCTTTTTTAAAGTCGATGAATAAGGCAAGGGCAGGCAAATTATACGTTTTTGTGTACTCCATGAAATCAGCAATATGTCTTACATTAGTGAATATTTGTCTTCCTTTTATAAAACCTGTTTGATCTGGGTGTATCAACTTTGGCAAGAGAGGTTCTAGTCTATTCGCTAAAGTTTTACTTATGAGTTTATAATCAACATTTAAAAGTGTAATGGGGCGCCAATTTCCAAGTTTCCTTAAGTCGCTATCCTTTTTTGGTATTAAATGAATTACTCCTCGTTTCTGTGACACTGGTAATTCACCTTTTCTAAAGGCATAATTTGCAGCTAAAAGGAGGTCTTTTTCTAAGTACTGCCAGAAATGTACGTAGAATTCTGTTGTTAAACCATCGCTTCCTGGGGATTTATTTTTTTTCCTATTCATTTGCTGCAAAGCAATATTAAGCTCCCTTTTAAGGATTTCCCCTTCACATCTTTTTTTTTCTATGTCAGATAATTTTGGTATGTTGTTTGGTTGAAAGAAGGGTAAAAATTCTATCTTGTTTGGATCACAGTTGGATGATGTGTACATTTTTTTATAATATTCAGCTTGTAATAACAAAATTTGTTTTGCGTTTGTAACAACTGTGTCGTCTTCTTTTATAATTTCAGTAATGTTTTTTTGTTCGTAATTTCTCCTTTCTAAATTTAGAAAATATCTTGTGTTCCTCTCCCCTTCTTCACACCATTTACTTTTACTTCTAATCATTGCCCCTTTTGTTCTTTGAGTGTGAATCTCACTTAATTTTTGTTTTACTTTTGTAAGGTTTGACAAAGCTATTTTTGTCGGGTTTAAGTCACAGTCTTTCTGTAGTTCGTTAAGTTGGAGTTCTAGTTCTCTTTCCAAATCTCTATTTTCCTTGGCTTTTTGTTTTGCATATTTTATGGTAAACCCTCTAATTTCCAGTTTTATCATATCCCATTTTAAAGACAGGTCGTTTATATATGAATAATATCGGCTACATACAACAATTTTATTTTTCAACTGGACTGTAAATGTTTCATCAGACAATAAAGAGTTATTAAACTTCCAAAACCCAGGACCTCTTGGTTTACAACAGGAAGACGTAAGGGTTAATGATACAGCCCTGTGGTCTGGAACAGGTGCATTTATTATGTCGGTTTTAGCAATCTTATCTTCATTTACCTCTATCAACCAATAATCTAACCTGCATTTAATGGAATAATCTGCGTTATTCCAAGTATATCGTCTTGTATTCAAGTTTTGTTCTCTCCATATATCCTTTAGGGAAAAGCAATCCATTAATGACTCTATCTCTTTGATAACATGTTTTTTTTCTATTACAGGCTTGCCTCCCTCCTTATCGTACACCTGTAGAGCTATGTTTAGATCTCCTCCAAGCAAAATATCTCCTTCACAGAAGTGGGTAATGTTATGTTTTAAATTTTGAAAGAAGGCAATCTGTAGAGTTTCATTATTAGGCGCGTAAACATTGATCAAACTAAATTTCTTATTTTGTACTTGTATATTAGCAAAAATGAACCTGCCTTCACTGTCTATTTTACATGCAACTGTATGGAGAGACATCCTTGGATTAAACATAATCATAACACCTTTGCTATGGACTGTACCATGTGCCATAATGGTCTTGCCACCCCATTCCTGTGACCAATATTTTTCACATTTGGCTGACGAAAAGGTTTCTTGAAGAAAGATTACATCATACTTTTTCGCATGTAACCATCTAAATAAGTTTCTCCTTTTAAGTACATCGTTAAGGCCTCTGACATTGATCGAGACACATTCTAACTTATATGAACTAATCATGTAACCCTTGATCTTAATGAAACAATATTGGGGCTTGCCACAGAGATAGAACAGTTACAGGACATGAAAATAAAGGACCTATTGTCCGGATAACAATTGCAGTTTTTAAGCACAATATCTGCTATGAGACGGATAATAGAAAAGTAACAGAAAAACAAACCAACAAAGGTAAGTTCCAGGTATCGGCGTGTGTTCTTCTTTTCTTTGTAATAATGATGCAGTTCTAGGAGCCTACTATAATCCTCCTGGGAAAGTTTGAGAGTGTGTGTTGTCGCAAGTCAAGGTCCTCTCATCACCCGTTTCCGCGGACGACTGTATCTCCGAAATTCCTTAGTCAGCTGTTCACATAAATCGGTTTACATAACAAATCCTAGTCACATGTATCTGCAGCTGTTCGGAATAAGTGCTCTTATTCAAGAGAAAAACAGAATCATAACAAACTTGTTTGTCGCCCAGTAGTCGAATATTTTATGTCCAATTTTCCTTGACTACCTTCCATCGTTAATTCAAGGCGTATTTTCCAGGAGATGACAGAAATATAGCACGTTTTCTTCCAGTTTATGACGCCGAGGTAGTTTTTGTACCTTGAACATTCCATTCATATTCAAATGAGTCCGCTGAACTGAGATGCGTGTTCGTACACGTTGAAGAAATTCCAGTCATACTTCTCCAACATCTCGTAACCAACTTTGATAAATTCAAGATAACAGTACAATAAAAGAATGCCACTCTGTCAACATAGTGGAGAATAAATCCAAAGAAGGATACATCGACACTCCGTTAGTCCAGATAATTAGGCCTTATCTGAAAACTTGATAGGGACACCGTCCCCACCTCTCCATTTTCCAGCGAAGAATCGCCATTTTTCTCCTTTGCTGTACGCTGCGGCCACCTCAGCTTTCCACTTTTTCTTTTCCCTCAGATCATCTTTCGTTAAATCATCGACTATATAGTATTCCTTTTCACTCAGTGCACTCTTGGCTTTTACCATGACAGCTACCTTGTCTCTGTACGACAACATTTTGGTCAGAATGTGGGATGGCTTACCGCGAAAACCTTTGCCGTCTCTGTGAGCTCTCTCGATAGTAGCAGACTCCAGGTTAAAATCGTTCTTGAGGATTTCCGAGACGACATTAATACAGTTCTCACCACTGCTGACGGGTACTCCCACTAGCCTGAAATTGTTGCGTCGCGAAAACCGCTCTAGCACGTTGCATTTTTCCGCCAACTGTTCGACAACGCTCTCTTGTTGTTTTGTTTTTGTCTCAAGCGTTTCGTTCTGCGATTCAAGCTTTTCCACTCTTTCGAAGATATGCTCTAGCGATTTGTTGACAGAGGCTTCGAACGTTTCTACTTTTTCTTTCAAGTCACGCTGGCCTTTAAGAAGGTCTTTTAAAGCTTCTCGCACGAAACATTCGAACTCACCGCCATGCGTTCCTTCGTGTGGGAGGGGGGGCGAGGTGTCTCTCTTGTCGTCGCTAGCATTCTTCGCAGTTTCTGCTCTGCCTCGCGTTCTCCTCGTCGACGAAGACATATTTACGGTTCCCAAAGGTAAAATAAAGTTCTACAATTGGTTACCACATATCTTCATGTCAAAAAGTGTCGAAAAGAGCGTGCAAATAGACAGTTTTAGCACGAGCTCCTTCTTCCGCACCTTTCCGTCACGCCGCCATATTGGATGTTCTAGACAAAATGTATACCCACACACCTAACACTCCATTCTTAGAGTCATCATGGACACGCACGCACGCACGCACGCACACACACACACACACACACACACACACACACAAACACACACGCACACACAGACACACACATACACACACAAACAAACGATGCTAGAAACATAACCCTCTTGGCAAATGATAATGAAGTATATTATTACTCAAAACACATTAAAGATACGCTAAACTTCTAAACCTCTCTCAGTTCTAGCAACAAACACTCGTTTTATCACACAATTGTTGCCCCGTACGACAAAAGGTATTTTAGTTGTTACGCAAACCAGGCGACGGGATAGTTCTGATCTTTAGAAAGTTTGGTAATAAACATGTTTTATATTTATCTTTCTACTTTGTGTGAAAAATATGAACAATCCCATAACCATAACGAGTGTAATTATGTGGATTCTATGCATTATAGAAAACAAATAACGAACAAATAGACAATGGTTCATTATTTATGGACGCTTATATAGTTGGGCAGTGTCTTTGCATGGCCGTTACATAACGACAAAATCTAAAAATAGTGCAATAAAGGTCTCTGTGCAAACTTTGTTGATAATGTATGTATGCATAAGGTAATTACAACAATTAAACTGTCCAACTAGTGTCCCTTTTACAGCTACTATGTACACTCATGACTACCTCAATAGTGTCATTTCTACAACTGCACTCATGGCTACTTCATTGTGGTAATTTCAAAAGAAAGTATAATCAAGCGACGGCATATTTCTTCATTTTTGGCACTTCTTTTTATATTTATCATCTTCGGTGGAAACCCAATTTCTTGCTTCTTTTCTAAAAATGAGGTTATCCCTGAAATTAAGTTGTCTTGGTGTGATTGACTAAGATTGTTTTTAATGTAATAAAGGCGATATTACACCCGCTTGTTGAATTCACAGTACACAACAAACGACCTTTTTATGGCCCCTTTAAAGATTACATGTCATTTATGGCCTACATGTGGTGTCGTTATCCGTAATTATGGTTTACGGGCCATTTATGAATCAAGACCTTTATAGTGTTTGCTCACGGAGCTAAGTATAGGTCAAAAAAGAGATAGGTCATACATCTAAAAGTATCATAGATATAGTTTAGCATATAATTCTACTTCTTCTCGCTTCTTTGTCATGATGAAAAGGTATGATTGCATGGGTTTGGAAATAGCCGGTTTTTAAAACGCATGTAAGGCGCATTTCCAGTACTTCATATATATATATGAAGTGAAGTAATCTACTTTTATGTAACTAAATATGATATTTCTATAATCAAAATACATAGTGCAATATACGACGCATTGTCATAATTCTTCTAAGCTAAGTACATGTCGCAAATGATTGGATTGTCAACACTGTGTAAGCTAGTTAAAGGTGTACATAACCACGCATAGATTCTGCAAATGTAAAAGTTATTTAATCAGAATATTTATAAAGTCATTTAATCAGAAGATTTCGTGGAGATATGAGGTCTCCAAACTATTGCTTTCTACTGTGCTTAATGTACAAAAATGATGTATTCTTTCATTCAGGGGAGTACGGTTATGTGTACCTGATTCAATTCGAAGTTTGTGGCTGTTTTAGTTTCGCGATGGTACTTCTGTGCCTTATTCTAATATTGTTCTTCATTGTATGTGGACTTATATAGTTTGTGAGTTCGGAGTTTGGTCTATTTAGGTGGTGACGTTACCTGTAACCATGGTGACGGATCCGTGGTGTTAGTCTGCCAGGCTCTGGACCCATTTAATCTGGCCTCCCAGGGCTGGTAGTACCACGTCGTGTTCCAACTGGAAGCCGTCAGCTGATCGTCTTTGATATAACCGCTCTTCATTCCCAGAGCAAAGCTACATCCGTCCGGTGCTGTATCATCATCAAGCACACAGATGTCAAAACATCAACTTTTAAAATAATAACTTTATAGCAGACTCGTGCGTGAAGAATAATTGCAAGTCTAGATGAAGAGCAAATAATCATAATAGATATAGTATACAATAAAGGAAAAAAATTAAGTTAAGTGAATATATAACTTGTATTTGCTGGGTTTTTCGTCTGGTAAACGGTCGTTGCCTTTGGGAAGTGCTTCATAACCTTTTTTTGGGGGGGGGGGGGCTGACAAAAAGCAACAACGTAGATGTAGTAACATATCATTACAAATATACGACAATATGGTGAAAAATTGTAATAAAAAAGATATCGGAAAAAAGAAAGGGTGGCATATCAGATTTGAAAATAAATACAAATAGATTAAGGAATAGGACAAGTACTTCAAAGAGTCTGATGTTAATAACATTCATAATTTTTTTTCATCATCCATGATTGAAAACAGCTGCTACAAAACTTTTTACGACATCTAAAACTAAATCTCCATAAGGCAAATCCAACACAGTAAGATCTCTTTAAACTCCTCTATAACGACCCATTTATGACATGCAAACATGCATGAAAGTGTCACCAGTATGTTATTGTTAACAGATTTAGGTAATTTCTAGGACCATCTGTGAGGGGATTTCCAAGTAGGTGCTAGGTAAAGTTTTCGCCTAAAATTTTTCCCATCATCCTATCTGTTAATTAAAAGAATTTCATTATTCTATGTTGTTTAATTGGTAGAACTTTAAGATCTTTACTATATTCTTACCTTTTTACCTAGTTTATAGTTGACTGTACAAAAGTTACTGTACTGTTTTTGTCGTGTCAATAAAGCTTGTATTGTATGTAATCTTCGTTATATAGTCATAGATACATGTATGCATGTGCTTTGACAGGGAAAACTTCAACGTTCTTTCGAAGTAATGCCACTGATATTTTTTGTTAAAAGGTTCACAAAACTTTTATAGGTCTTCAACATAGTAAGACCTAAACTTATATTAAGGACATCAAGAAATTTTTATATTTCAAAAGAAAAATATTAACTAGCAAGATCCACTGAAGAGTGAATACGGTCGTGTTCAAAACCCCTTAGCTATTCTATGGGTGTGGTTTAAGAGATAACATTTAGTACAGTGTGTGAAACAAGCTATATCTGGTCCATTGCGAATGCGCATTACGATCGAGAGGGTTTCGTTTGTATTGAATACCGCGATAAACCTCCTTATGGCGTAACAAACCAAGAGTACAAGCGGAAAATCCGGATTGATCCAGATTTGACTGATCCATTCACACCGTGATTAATTTATACTCGTAAGTGTGGTGGGTTCTTTAACGTGCACCATGTGTGGCTCTCCTTAAACGCGGCTGATCCATCTAAAACCCTTAGGCTATTTGATGTACTGAAAGAAACTTATCCCATACTACAACGCCTGTATTAGTTAGATAAGCCTTAAGTTAAGCTATAGAACTGTAGTTATGTATATGACATACTTTGTACCCCGTACAATTGTTATGCAATAAAGTTATATTTGATGGACGTCCATAAACAGAGCTAGCTAGTTGCTAAATTCAACTTGTCAGTGAGTGATGTGCCCAATGTTATAATATAGGAGCATGTTAGAGGATTCGAACCCAGGGCCTTTAAGCTTGAGGCAGAACCCTATGGTTACGCAACATGAATCCAGCCTTTCCGCATTAATCCGTGTTCTACTTTCAAATGCCGATGATATCCTACGAGGAGCCAATATCATATGCGCTAATACGCAAAACATGTGTTATGTATATCACAGCCTTAAGTTTGTATACTTCGCTCACAAAAGAAAGGATCTCTTAAAAGTTTAAAGAGACCACCAATTTAAATCTGATTTTCTCCACTCATTTTTAGACAAAAGAAAAACAGATATCCTCCTAAAGTTACATGTAACCACACATTTCAGAAGAAGCTGAATCCTTCGTCTTTCATTGTCTCACAAAAAAGAAGTCAAACTCAGTAAGTTAGAATTTAGAGTCAGCATTTAGACTGGAGTAGTCACACTCAATGCTGTTTTTCTATTGTTTTTCCATCCTTTTCGTGGTACCAAACTTACAATTATCATGTAAGTACATGAGTAACAGAAACGCTTACCTTGTGCTTCAACGACATTATACGTAAGTTCGACTGCAAGGAAAGCTATCATAAACACGCCGTAAGAAATCCGACAAACATCATAGCACGCCATTTTGCAGTATATCTAGTCAACAACGGAGTTTAACCTAGAAACGTCGGCCTAAGTGTAGCCAATACGTTTTACAACGTTAGTTCTGTAACGCCTCTGTCACCTAAAGGTGTGCGCGAAGTGTTTAAAGATAACAATGCAATAAATCACTGGTGTTCTTTAATTTGCCAATCGAATTCAAGCAGACTTTGAGATATCTTTTATTGTTAGCATGAATATCATATATCTAATGTTAGCCTTCATTGCTTATATATACTAAGTAAACTTATTTCGTATTACTATTTTGTAGTTTTTTTGTTGGTCATACAAAAGTCGTGGTAATATCGTTGCGTTAAGAAATTTTCTCTCATATATATTGACAGTTTATACGCGTATATAACACAGTGCCTTTGATGTATTGACGCTATTGACGTATTGATGTATTGTACATTTCATAGGTAATAGATGCTGTACATTATCTCCACTTTCAAATTACATAAACAATGTTCTTTAGGGAGTTATATTTGAAATATTGTAGACACATATGCATATATCTTGTTGTATAGGGCAGCGGTCAATATTTATGTTCATGATCATCTGTTGCAAACTGTTGTAACCTTTGTCATTAAAAGCGCTGACTTATCTTTTTTTTAATCGTCTAATGCTTTTATTGCATGTCGTCAACGAAAGAGTATCGGACCTTGCGCAAACATTTATCTCGCAAAGTCTACATGATAGACATTGTATCGTGTTTATGTAAAAGATAGATTGTATTCTGATTGCCCTTTTGAGGTCGGAGGGACAGTGGATTGCTATACGCTGTGATACATAGTAGTGAAAGGCGGAGCCCATACGTATCATTACACCAGCATTTACCCCCCACCCGACTGTTGTCAAGAACCCATTTCTACACTAGCTATGATTAGTGATGCCAAGAACCTAAACCACTACCTCTGGCTCTCAAACGTTTGTATCTTATAGTTAGCCGCTCGGTTGTTAGACGCCACACATACTTGTACTTTATGTAATAGTTTTTTTTTCCTTAAACTGTGCAATAAAGTTCTTTTTGTCAGCGTGAACTTTAATGTTTAATCTTGGTCATGGAGTTTTGACTAATGAACAATCAAACAGCCCCTGAGATAGGTTCAATGTGATCAGTATTGTTTACATGTCTTCACCTAAATAAAGAGGTATTTACGACAGTTAACGTTAAAGTTTTAACCATACGCACAATCACAAACATATATAGGATGAAGGAGAGTTCTTGTTACACAACCAGTGGGTACTTACATAGCCTACGTTTCGATGTCTCTCAGACACCTTCGTCAGAGCTTCTAACTGGAGTTCTGCTTCTCACCGCTATGTATAGCCGATGTAGGTGATGTATGGCTACATATAGCGGTGGTGAGAATCAGAACTCCAGTTAGAAGCTCTGACAAAGGTGTGTGAGAGACATCGAAACGTAAGTTACTAGTTGTGTAACAAGAATTCTCCTTCATCCTATATTCTACCAACCTGATGAAAGTATTTTCGGCACACACATATATGTATCAGCCCTACAGCTTTGGCTATGGCTAAACCGTTCTATACGAGAATGAAAGTATCTGCTATCTGCTGTTGGCTGTCTAAGGTCGGTTGTAGTCTGTAAGGCCTTTTCTCAGTATCCAATTTTCTTTTGCCACGTGCATTTATAAGTCTGGCTTCTCCTGATTTTAGCTGTGCATCTCCACTGGATCTGTCATTGTATACATGATTATATATTGTATGTATATATATACATGTTTGGGTAGACATTGAGGTAAGTTGAGACTGGTGGAGTGGACGGTTCCACCGGTAGAGAGGTAGCGATCGGAGTTTCTGTCCAAATTATAACCCTGTCAAAGCTATAGAAAGAAACACAACGCTTCTACGACAACATGTTTTTCTACATAGACGTCAGAGTAGGTTTAAAGCCACGTTTATAAATCAATACGAAGGATGACAAAAAACATGACGAGCTTCTTTCTAAAAGTCCAGGGGGTCCCACGGTGGGTTGTAGGACCGAACATACGGGCGGGGGATGACCACCGGCGTCTCTACATCCGTCAGACTCACTTTTAGAGGTGACTTCTTTGTGGTGTCACCACGCCCCCTTTCTGCTGGAAACGGGACTGCAGGCGATGTCTTGTGGGGACGAGGTCGGCTAGAATAGAACAGTTAATAATGGCATTAAATCATTCAATATAGAAGAAAATTGTTTTAAGAGGTTACCCCGACTTTGTCCTACATTCCTACATTCACGAACGAAGATGAAGTCTCATTTTATTTGAGAATAGAACGGACAAATTATAGAAAAAAGTGGTGTTTTTTTGTCTTCTTCTGCTTAAAACAAAATTGCCTCAACAATTGATCAATAGTTTAAACCTCATGCTGTCATTGATAAAACTCTATATTGGTCAGTACTGACAGTATGATATGATATACTGTAAAGCGGTCCGCACAAAACATACCTACTGGCTAACCCAAAAATGGCAATTAATAAAAGGCCTTGTGAATATTCTATTGAGCTTGTCAACAATATTTGTGGCCTGTCGAATTGTGTGTTTATTTTATAATTACGTACCGAACATCAATGGCTGAATCACGTTGAGCAAGTATCAACTCTTCTTTACTCTCAACCCTTGGAAGAAAGGAGAAAAAATATGTTATTCTTGTTGGTCATATCACTCATATGTACAGTTTGCAATATTTTTGTAGTATAAATCCATGACATTTTCCAATAGCTAACTTGAAGTTCATAGAAGTGAATGTTTCCAGGAAAACCCAAATATTAGTGTGTTTCAATATTTCTGCATAATTTGATATCATTCAAAACGTCATATTTCTAGATCTATCAAACCTGCTTAGTAAGTGAGATGCTAAATTGTATGCAGTTGATGCATATTCTTATACTTGCAAGAAACTCAACATTACAACAACATTACAAGTACATTTCAAGTACATTACAAGATGATCCATGCAAGCCTGATCTAGTCTCGTGCTCTCTCGCGAGATCGAGACTAGGTCACTCTCCCTGAACAAGATGGACTGTCAGCCGTCGAAAATTTGGAGGTATGTACCTAGTGCCTTACCTTTAAAAACGGTCATTGAATGAAGAAAATTTGGAGTAACAACATAACAAACATAACATATTGTTTTTCATCGCTTTAATGAAAACAGTCTTCACCTTCTGTCCTTTTTCCAAGTCTTGACCAGGCAGCAGCAGAGAGCTATGACGCTGATGAGCAGCAGTAAGATGGCCACGGCCACGGCTGTCCACAGGGCGATCCAGGCGACGTCTGCGGCAGACACGGAGAGGAAGTCCGTCCCTCCTGAAGCTCCTGGTTCTGTTACACCAACTGTTACTTTGTCCTTGACGGCTGTTGGAGTTACAGTTGGGGGCAAGTTTGTTGTAGACAAATCTAAGTCTATAGTAGGTACAGGGAATGAAAAAAAGGAGAATGCTGTTATACAAAACGTAATGCATTTTTCTTTAAAAACAGGAATCCCTGACAAGTACCCTTTCCCTAAGCCCTTGGTTGTGACAAAGTAAAATGTTGCTGCGTTCACTAGCGTTGTCCTTGGTACTGAAATGTGGGGTCCCTATTGATTGCTGGTAAAAAAAAAGTTGTTCCGAAGTTTGAGTGCGTGCTCTGGGCAGCTATAAAATGTGTTACATATGCCCTGATGCACATACTAACATTTAATATAAGGTTAATGAAGGTTACACATCCTGGTAATAATAAAAAAAATCTCCAAATAGCAGTTACTCGAGAAAATAGAAATGATTTTGGAAACGGGTCCAAGTGACGGAAAGTTCGATTCGTAGGACTACCACCTTAACATGAACGTACGCCTACGTACCGAAGCTTTCGGTACTTGGGATTCTGCGCTCTTTTACATACTACCTCTTGTACATAGACAACAGGGACTACCTGACTCATTTGCATCAACCTGTCTTGTTTTTGTTTTTTTATTTACTTAGGATTCACCACAAAACAAGGCTCATGGAGCCACTCAAGCGTTTTCGTAGGTTACAAAACTGGATTGTGAAAAAAGAAAATGTCTGTTATCTCTTGGCTTGTATCCTTTTTTATTCTTCCTGAGTTGCTGGCATGATCGGTTTATCTTTAGTAGAATGACTTACCCATCACACATGTCTGCCCAGTGTACCCTGGTGCGCATGTGCAACTGTAGCCATTAACTCCGTCGATACAGGAGCCGCCATTTTGACACAGACCGGGCACACATTCGTCAATGTCTATGGAGAATACATTAGTTTAGCAAACAGGCAAATATTTAAACATCATTAAAAAGTTAAAGAAAAATTAGCATCTACTGACATACAGAATTATCTATACAAAGTCACCTCTACCTAAATAGATACTTGTTTATTTTGTATTAATTAATGCATGGGTGGATCGGCAAAAATCTGTTTCATTGCCAAGGACAAGTCTGGTTCTACCAATACGAATTCAATATACAAAATACATATTGGCCCTATGTAATTCGGTCGAAACCAACAAATGCATAGACTAGCACGAGGAATAGATGTCAGTATAGCCTACCTATCCCACATGTCTGCCCGGTGTACCCTGGTGCGCATGTGCAACTGTAGTCGTCAACTCCGTCGATGCAGGAGCCGCCATTTTGACATGGGCCGGTCTGACATTCGTCAATTTCTGTTGGAAAAAAAACATTCATTCAGCAAACAGCATTGACATAAAACCGGGATGATTACCCCAACAAAAGCCGGATATATTGTTTTGTATGTGTTTGCAGCTGTTGGCTTTTGTTTCTACAATTTTTTTAAATTATTCTCGGAATGTCAAATGATAGACATAGGAAAGACTGCAGAATCTGGTGACTTCATATAGGTAGCTACGCCAAAAAGTAGTTACTCAAGCAACTGGATATGGTTTTGGAAACGGTCAGACGTTTCGGATAGAATCCACTATCCTTCGTCAGTGGCACTGACACGCTGTCATTAACTCCGTCACAGTGTCATTAACTCTGACACAGTGTCACTGACGAAGGATAGTGGATTCTATCCGAAACGTCTGACCGTTTCCAAAACCATATCCAGTTGCTTGAGTAACTACTTTTTGGCGTATCTTATTACCTGGATGTCTAACCTACATCGACATAATGGTAGCTATTTATATGTCTTTTAAACAACTGTTCAGTATCTAAATTGTATAGCATCGTTAATCAAAATCAGAAAAATAGCTTTTCTTATGACGTACCCAGTTGACAGGTCAGACCTGTGTAACCTGCTGCGCATGTGCAGTTGTAGCTGTCAATCCCATCGGTACAGGTGCCGCCATTTTGACATGGTTTAGACAAACACTCGTCAATATCTTTTGATAAGAGAAAAAAAAAACAGGTAATGATTAGCGAAAATAAGCAATACTATTCGGTGAATAATTTCATTTGGTCGGTAAGATACTTAATAACAAAACTCTTGATGCATAACCATGAATTTTATTAGGAGCCAACGTTTTGATGACAGGGATATACTGACTGGTTTACAGTGCACTAGAGCTAGGAGTTACAGGTTCTCAGTCAGGGCTTTAGCCAGCTCGATTTTTTTTCCGTCAGCTTATTCCCATTGTCGCGAAAACCGCAAAAAATATATTTCGCTATTACAAAGTAGTAAATGTTGTCATTGACAAAAAAAAAGAAGCCACGCTGACGTTTTGTACTACAATTTTATATGAACAACTTTTTAAGTCTCTATAAACATCGTATTGAAGCCAAACACGCTGATCAGAAACATGCCGGCCGTGTACACGGGGAATCCCCGCGGTCCGACCAGTGATATCGGCAGCGACATTCGTTCATAGAAGAAATGTTGAATGCAAAACAACAAGTATTACTTTCCTTTCCTTGTGATATGAGTTTTGAGAATTTCAGTGCACTGTAAGCCAGTCAGTATAATAATAATCATCTGGTGTATTTTGCCAGCCAGTAGGTACCCCAAGTATGAGTAATGAGGCTGTTTAACGTGGTCGTTTTACGTCCCTCCCGGAATAAAATTTCGTGGAAAACTTCGTGAGGCTACAGCAATCCGGACGTCCTTGGTTGGTCCCCCATCCAAGCACTATCCGGACCGCGCGTTGCTTATCTTCCGAGATCGAGGGATCGGGTGTACCAACGCGCCACGCGGCCGTAGCCCTGACGAAGATGGAAGATGGTTATCGAATCGTTGGCTCGTAATAAATTTTATGATGGTGCATCAAGAACTTATGTGATTAAACCAAAATATTATTCTAGTATTCTAGTAAATTCTCTGTCATAATATTTCTTATCAATTATAGAAATTTGATGAAATTTGATCTACCTATTCCACATGTCTGGTTGGTGTACCCTGGTGCGCATGCGCAACTGTAGCCATTAACACCGTCGATACAGGTGCCGCCATTTTGACATGGACCCGACACACATTCGTCGATATCTGTTGACACAGAAATAAAGATTAAAAAATGCCTGACTCGAGTGTGGATTTTCACATTTTCAAGGACGCATACACTTACTGATTACATCAAAGTGGTGGTATTGGAATGTAGGCTACATGCAATACATATGCTACGTTATTACTCACCGGTAAAACAATAACAACAAATGGAAAACAAATCCTTACTGATCTCACAGTCCTTCCCGGTGTATCCAGGCACGCATGCGCAGCTGTAGTCGTCGAGCCCATCTATGCATGTTCCGTTGTTCAAGCAAGTCACATTTACACAGTGATCAATTCCTGGGAAGCAAAAATATTTCAATGACTAGAGTTCCACGAACACATACCTTTGCCAAATAAACCAGGTTTGTTATGTAGAATGATGTCTGTAGACAAATGCGTTACTCATTTCATTTTCTTCATAATTATATGCTTGGAGTTGGTTTATAAAATTTCGGCATTGATTATGCAAATTAGATCCCAAGTTACAATTAATTGATATCAAATTGTATCAAGCATAACTTAAGCTATCAGCATACCAAAAATCATGATGATCCTTTGATCCATTCTTGACTTATGCTCTTTCAAAGTCTTTAAATACACCTCTTACTCTCTTCCCTCTTTCTCAGTTACATATGTGACAACTTTGATGAAAGTACTATAATGGAATGCAGTGGATTTATAAACTTTTCCTCATCAATTATGCAAATTTGCTGTTAATTTGCATAATAAGTATCACATTATATAAGTCTTCACTTAGGCTATCTACATGCCAAAAATCATGACGATCCGTCAACACGTTCACATTTTCTCATTAATTATGCAAATGAGAGCATCATTTGCATGATAAATATGTATTGACATTTCTCTCTTTCTCAGCTACATATATGACAAGTTTTAAAGTCCTATCATGGAACGTAGTGAATTTATAAAATATCCTCATTAATTATGCAAATTAGCTGTTGATTTGCATAATTGGTATCTCATTATGTTTGTCTTCACTTACGCTACCTACATACCAAAAACATGATGATCCGTCAACATCTTCATATTTTCTCATTAATTATGCAAATGAGGCCATCATTTGCATAATTGATATCTATCGACATTTCTCTCCTTCCCAGCTACATATGTGACAAGTTTGAAAGTCCTTTCATGGAATGCAGTGGATTCATAAATTTTCCTCATTTATTATGCAAATTAGCTGTTGATTTGCATAATTAGTATACCATTATGTAAGTCATCACTCATTCTATCTACATACCAAAAATCATGACTATCCCTCAACACGTTGTAGAGTTACTCTCGTCCAAAGTTTGAAAGGAAACCGGCGCCTGCAGTTCCAAAAAAGCCGCTAGGGGGCCCAAACTCACAGCACTTACTCTGTGCCTCAAGGGCTATCTACCACTTAAAAATCATGATCACAGCATGTCCAGAACAGGAGATATCAAAAATTGAGGTTCTGCTGCAGTACCTTAGCAAGCCGCTAGGGGGCCCATTATCGAACTTGACCTTCGTTTTCCCGACCCCTACCCACCTACCAAATATTATCGCGATTCACCCAAGACTTCTTGAGTTATGCTGTTAACACACACACAGACACACACACAGACACACAGACTCACAAGCCCAAAACATAACCTTAGCCATTCTGGCAAAGGTAATAAAATGCACATAAATCATTGAGCCAAGGAGGGGGAAGATACCAACTTCCAACCATGTATGACCCATTGCTTACGTCACACTTTTCAACGGCCATCATGTGTCATAACCAGTTTGGGCAATTTTCTTGAGGAAAACCATTCATTAAGAACCGCTTTACTCTAAAACAGTTTAATTCGATTTAGCTAGAAGTGGGCAACAAGAGATACAAATATAGATACAAATGGCTTTACGTAAAAATTACCCAAAGGCAGGGTCAACCCGTTTAGCTCTTTCGAGATTCAAGGTGTGAAGGGTTTCGAACTTGAATATCTTAACCGAAAACACGCCAAACACGTATATCACCGTAAACTATTTCTGAATTTCCAATTATTCTATATTTCTCTCTCCCTCTCTCTATGTATATATCTATCTGATGACGTCTGCGAATGCAGAACGCCTCTGCGCTGCCTGCGAATGATTGATTTATGACGTCATACCATCGCAGCCAATCAGCTCCATCCTGAGTCGGCATAACGTCCCATGACAGGTGTTCGGGTAGATCCGGAGAAAGTTGGCAAAAATGGGCGGGTCCACATCGACCTGTACGACTGAACCCCCATCATTGTTGCCAGTAAAATTCTGTAAAATTGAGAATTCCGAAAATAATTATGTCAGACTCGTGAATGACTCAATAACAAAGTTCTTTATTCACAACTAAGGAGTATCATAATATTTCGCGTTTCGCTGACCGTCTGTCACCTTCTTCGGGGCAATGATGACTGGGGCATTTTGCAACGTAGCTAGGGATGATTGCCACCAATGGATCACCAATTTTAGACGGAAGGATTTTGCACCATCGCACACCGCACCATCGCACGTGTGGGGGTTCTTTAACGTGCCTGGGGTATGGCTCTCCCCAGACATGGGACCTCCATTTTACGTCTTATCCGAGGGACGGCCCTAGCCGAATTTAAGTACTCATTTTCACCGAAGTTAAGTACTCATTTTTCACTCATTTTCATTTTTATTTTTGTGGGGAAAGTCGTGTAAAGTGCCTTTCCCAAGGGCACAAGATCGTTAACACGGCAGCCGGATTCGAACCCCCGACCTCTCGGTCACGGGCCGAACACAGTCTTTCTGCGCTACGCGGTCCCAATATTAAGTATTATCGCATAAATAGATACAGACAACGTTGCCATAAAGAAGGTCACAGACAGTCACAAAAACTTCGTTTATTATGTAACTCCTTAGTTTTGAAGAAAGAACTTTGCTTTGAAAAAAAAGTGATCTTTTCATATCTTAGTAAAGCTCTACAAAAAAAATTGTTTCAGATGCACAACTTATTGGCCTTTTCAGAAGTTTGTAATTTGAAATACACTGATCTAAAATTAGATATTTATTTTTCTTGGTCTAGCAAAACTTTTCCGACAGTTGAAAATCGCAGGAAATTTTTTTTTTGCAGCATTTGACATTCGAATTCTCTAAACTTGTATTCTGGTAATTTTGTTTTGAAAATGGGTTAAAGCTCTCAACTAACAAATGTACACGTTTTATATGCACATTCAAACCTTTCCGTTCTCGTATAGAATCCAGTCCGTTGTGTCGTTGCTGATCTCCACGGTGTAGGAAGCGACCCAGCCCGCCCAAAGACCCTGGGTCTGGACGGACGTGATGTACCGAGGGATGACTGGCGGGCGAAGATCCACCTGAAGAAAAAGTATTAACAGGTCATCATGAAAATTTATTAAACCCTTGGCTTAACCTTATCATGTTGTAATGAATTACCCCCATGTAGATAAAACGACGCCTGAGGACCCAAAGTTATGCCACTTCATCCTTACCATAAGAGCTATCTACAAACCAAAACTTGGGGCCTTACCTTGTCCAGAAAATGAGGAATTAGAACTTGGATTTGTGATGTAATACTGTAAAAGCCGCTATGATATAAAAGAAACCATCACACACACACACACACACACACACACACACACACACACACACACACACACACACACACGCACACGCACGCACACACACACACACACGCACACACACATACAAACGCACCACACACGCACACACGCGCGCGCGCACACACACACACACACACACACACACACACGCGCACGCACACGCACACACACCACCACAAATACACAAACACGCGCGCGCGCACACACAGGTACACAGACACACAGACACACACACACGCACAAACACATACATACACACAAAAAAACCTCATGCCGACAAACATTCGTTTTATTGAATGAATGAAGACCTTTATTGTACAGTTTTGCCCAACCGAGCTAAGTACAGGTCACAACAAGTCAAGATATATACATATAAAAGTATCACAAATCTAGTCTAACACAAAAGTTCGGCTTCTTCTCGCTTCTTGGTAATGGTGAAAATGTAGGATTGTATGGGTTTCGCTATGGTCGGTTTGTCAAAACGCATGAGAAATATAAACTTGTCAGTGCTACTCATGTGTCTAAAATGAGGGAATCTACTTTCTATATAACTAAATAGAGTATTTCTATCATTGACATACATATCGCAATCAACTGTGAAGTGCACTTCATCTTCTACCATGTTTGAGGTACAAAATTGGCAGACTCTTTGTTCTAGAGGAGTGCGGTTGTGCCTTCCTGATTCAATTCGCAGTCGGTGGCAACTGATTCTTAGTTTAGCAATGGTAGTTCTGTGCCGAATGTTTGTAATTTTCAAATACTGCTCTTCATTGTATGTGGATTTTAGTAATCTGTACGTTCGGAGTTTGTTTTTCGCTCCTAAACCTTTATTATCATTATGAATGTTGGTTAGAAAATTCTGGAAATAAATATCCTTCAGTCGTTGGTGGATAGCAGAAATTAGGTGGGATGTGTTTGGATCTGTTGACTCACGGTCTTGCGAAACAAAAGGGTAACCACACTCCTCCAAAGTTTTGCGAACACCAGATGCCCAACATTTAGTACCTGATGAATCTAGATTAAGCTGACATAAGAGAGCGTCTGCCTGCAGACTCTCAGCTGGCACATTCTTTTGAATTCTAATGAAATATTTGATGGCGTTTAGAGAGGCTTCCAGTTGGATAGGTTTATTACACCAATGTTGCCATTCGACCACGGGTATCTGAGTTGTTATGCAAATCAGTGACGGGAAAGCTTTTGAAGGTTAGGTAAAACATGACATCTACTTTGTTCGAGAATGGGGAACATTCTGACAACGTTAACGACTGACATTTCTAATAGAAAATAAGCATGTAGACGACAAAACGTTATCAAGGTTTCAAATTTCGGTGCCACTATGATGGAAGCTAATAGCTAACTTTGGTTTGCCCATAAATGACGACAAAATCTAATAAAGTTACTTGCCGCGGCGGCCTTGTGTTGCTGTATTCAATCATGTTTGTTCCTAATCTAATAAAGAAGATATCACATCTACTCATAAGATTAGCACTACACATTAAATAAGCTTTCTATGACCCCCTTAAAGATAAGATATCGTTTATGACCCACAGGTGGTGACCTCAATATCTGTAACTACGGGCCATTTTTTTTATTTTCTTAGGATTCACCGCAAAACAAGGCTCATGGAGCCACTGAAGCGTTTTGAGTTACAATACTGTATTGTGAAGAAAGATGTCTGTTAACCCTTGACTTAAACAGTTTCATATTGTACCCCCTGGGGAAGCAGGTCCGTGGTAGCTTATTTCATAGCGAAGTTGTTCTAGGAAAGAAGCTCTCCGCGTGGAACTTCCTCCTACTTGGAGGACTATGGAGGAAAAGGGATGCTTTGCTCCGTGGAGGTGGCTAAACGGGTTCTTGTAGAGAAAGTTCGCATTGGAGGCACAAATGAGTGAAGTTCTGCCGAGAATTTACCATGAAAAGAGCGCATTAATCACGTTAGTGACGTCAGCTGTAACCATGGTGACGGGGTCATGAATGACGTATATGTGGTGACGTTACCTGTAACCATGGTGACGGGTCCGTGGTGTTGGTCTGCCAGGCCTTGGTCCCGTTGAGCCTGGCCCCCCAGGGTTGGTAGTACCACGTCGTGTTCCAACTGGAAGCCGTAAGCTGATCGTCTTTGATATAACCGCTCTTCATTCCCAGAGCAAAGGTACATCCATCCGGTGCTAAATTATAATCAAACACACCAATGTCCAACATCAACTTTTATAAGCTGTCCATCTACACGCATACTTACATATGAACGCTATCAAAACAAAATCTTATTGTCGAAGTTTTTGGTAGTACATCAAGCAAAATGATAAATTTCTTGAAGAGTCAGACGTTCAGATGGCATCTACATGTACAATCTTTCACCACCCGTGATCGGAAAGAATTGCAGTAAAGTTTTGTAATACCCCTGTCACATTATCCACGATCTTCGGGCGTATCGATGGAAGATTGGCCATATCTAAGATCGACAGAGGGTTGGGTGTATATTTCACCTGAAAACCGTGCATGTCACAAATGAGCCATAGTTTGTACCTTGTACACTTTGTTGTGCAATAAAGTTATTATTATAAGCTAGCCTCGGGCGATTGCCGCAGAATCGTCGTCCGATCGATGTTCGCCAAATGTCACAGGGGTATAAACACATATATCTGAAAATCTACATATATGCCACAAATCAAACGCCGTAAACTCATTTAACTAAGACCAGCAAACCTGTATAAAAGTGTCACTAGTTTAATATTGTTACCGGATTTAGGTCACCTCTAGAACGATCAGTGAGAACATGTAAAGGTACTAGTTAAGGCTTGCACCAATTTACGTAATACTGTAAATGTATTTAAGTTCGCGGGGATTTAATTTCGCGGTAACGGGAAAAGGGACTTCGCGGTAACACCATAGACTGCAGTCTAATACCATAATAGAAAATGTTCGCAGTGGTTTTAAGTTCGCAGTAAAGTGGTCAGCGCGAAAACCGCGAACATTAATCCACCGCGAACATTTCTGCATTTACAGTACTATATGGTTTATGAAGTTTTATATTAGGGAAATCAAATCATACGTTACATTGACGAATGATTAAGAGGGAGAAGGTAGATTATTTTGCAAGCAAAATACATTTAATAGTCTTCGCAGTATTCATTCACATACATGTAAGTATGTATTTTATTTGAATGGGGCAACATTCAACGTTCTGAAAAGTATTGGCAACGTTTATAAAGTTCCATGCAATTTAAACAAAGAGAAATGAAATTAAGGAATAAACAAACAACGAGAAGAATTTTTTCATGTTGAAATCCCCCAAACTATCTAATAGATAGGTGTGGTAAAAAAGTTTACATTGATTACAATGTGTGAAATAATCATAACTTAGTCTATATTTTGTTGATGTCGAATGTACATTACGATCGAGAGGATGTTTGTTTGCATTGCGAAACCCAGTAATCCGAAAAATTAGGAAACTGCCTTTTGGCGTTACGCAACATGTTTGTACAAATTTCATTGATCTACTCAACCAGGATGGTGTGCTGGGAGCTTTAACATGCTTCAGGCGTGTCTCATCCAACATTGGACCTTCATATAAAGACGTCCTTAAAAAGAGCTAGCTACTTACTCATTTTCACCTGTCACGTGAGTGAAGTGAGGAAATTCATGTAAAATGCCTTCCCAGGGTCAGAAATGAGTAAAATGCTTTTCGTTCCCTGCTACGTTCTGACGTGCACAACGTCGGAACGTATCAGGGGGCTCAAACTCTGGAGTCTCTAGGCTTTAAAATTGAGCCAAACTCTTACCGTTACACCACAGTACGCCACACTTTTTCAAACTGTTATTGTTTTTCTAATACGGAAGATAAACCTACAACGATGAGCGCATATCATTGTGTCAATATACAAAACATATAGCGTCATATCACATCACGTCATACATCATTATTTGGTTTTAAAAAAGGAGCTCTTTAAAGAGGCCAATTAATTTAATCGTACTTTCAGACAAAAACAAAACCTTTTCCATCCATACATATCACAGAACCGGCAACTCATTTTGGAAAAAAAACTTGACCCATTGTCTGTCACTTTTCCAGAAATACACGTCAAACTAAATAAGTTAGAATTCAGCGTCAGTATTTAAACTAGAGAAGTCACATACAATGCTATTTTTCCATTGAGTGCCATTTTCGTGGTACTTGCAATAACCCTTCAGATAAGAGTTTGCATTAAACTTAACACTACTATGCAAGTAACAGAAAAATTACCTTGTGCTTCAACAGTAGTAAGTCCGACTGCCAGCAAGGCTGCCATAACCATGTTATAAGAATGCCGCCGAACAAAACCACAACACGCCATCTTGCAGCAAATCTAGCCAGCAACAGTGGTCAACTTAGAAACGTCGAAACGTGTAGCCAATAAGTTTTACAACCTAGCTCTGTATCGCCTCTGCTACCTAAACACAAGCGCGAAGCGTTTGAAGATAATAAGACAATAAATCATTGGCGTTCTCTAATTTTCCAATTAACTTCAAAACAGCCCGCTTAAGGTGGACTCTCACTGCACTTGGGGCACCGGTGCGGCACTGCGGGGTTCGTTCACTGCGGCACTGTTTTGTTATTTTTGCAATTTTTGATGATTTAGATATGGCATAAAACGTAAAAGTATGACTTAGAAGACACAAAACGGATGAAAATTCGTTCTTTATCTCTGAAATTCGTTGTGCCATCTGCAAACCCCGCAGTGCCGCAACGGTGCCGCAAGTGCAGTGAGAGTCCACCTTAAGAGAGACATTTTTTGGGAGTTTTGAGCATGTTAACCTCCATTGCTCAGTACATAAATGTAGAATTCTAATATAACGTTATAACCACAGAGGAACTTATAAACATGAATGTAACGGAGTCATCTGTGCCTTTAACATCATAAGCCTGTCTTCACAGTTTCTACACACTTTCAATCCAACGACCCCATGCCTTCACCAAGCAATATAATGAGTAACCATAACAACCGTCTAATCTGCATGATATTCTAGTTGAAATGCTCATCTTACATAACTCATTTGACATAATGTCACAAATATGAAATACCTATCATTCACCATGTGTTTATGCTGCCCTTTCTTTATAGATAGGCAACGAATTTATATGAATCCACCACCTCTTCTTTCCAAATCACATAGTTTACAAATATTGTTCTTTAATTAGGAAGCTGTATTGTAGATTGGAATATGGCAATCATGTTCATCATAAGAGCCAAATTAATTTTCTTCATTGCTAATTGCTTTCATTGCCTGCAATCGACAAATGAGAATCGGAGCTTGTTCAAACTTTTTATCTCACCAAATCTACATGGCATTCACTACATTGTGTTTATGTGAAAGGTAGATGGTAGTACCATTGCCTTTTTGTGGACGGGCAGTGGGGTGTTTTCTACAATGTCTAGGGCACGGTAGGCGAAGGCGGAGCCCATCCCTCCCCATTTTACTAACTTTTTACCTCCCTAAACGAAGCCAGGAAGCCATTTTACACCTGGTCGGAGAAAAGAAACTACCCGGGGATGCCAGGATCTGGGAATCGAACTCGTAACCCCTCGATCTCGTATCTTTTGGCTTAGCCACTCGGCCGCTAACGGTTAAGCACCACAAATGTTTATGTGCCTGGGTGGATTTTTATTGGCTGGACAGATGTCCAATTAAAAAGCCCCGTAAACATATACAATGTTATCACTGTTTTTTTTTTTTACATGTCTACGCCTACCTATTAAATGAGATATTTTCAGAATTCACCCGCAGGCCACGTCGATTCGATTAATAGTATATGCGTCAATTTTTGTCCGTTTCAAACAAAAAGTTTTCAACCATACTCTGAATCGTTCAAAGCAGCTATAAAATGAGCAAATATTTGACACATAAATTGCGCCAAACAATCCGACACTAACATCTTTGAAAGCCAAAGTCATTTCATAAGAAGTTAAGGAATAAAAATGAAGAATATATTGTTCGCTATACTATATTCTGTGTGTTAAGTCATTTGTTCAACCTTCCTGACCACATGAGTTTCATAACGAAGGCAATTGTTTCGCACTCTCGCACCTGTTTTGGAGTTCCCAGAGGATGTCATAAATATATTGTAAATGCATTTAAGGTCGCGGGGACCTAATTGCGCGGTTGCGGGAAAAATGACTTTTCGCGGTGGTTTTAAGTTCGCGGTAGCAAAATGCACCGTAGGATCTTACTGCCACGGAAAATGTTCGCGGTGGTTTTAAGTTCGCGGTAAAGCAGCCACCGCGAAAACCGTGAACATTAAACCACCGCGAAAGTTTCTGCATTGACAGTAATATAATCAACATGGCCTAAACACCAAACATGTAGGTTAGTATTACGCGCCTAGTGATGTAAATGTTATGGTAGCTCCGAACAAGCTAGCCATAAATAAAGCATTACGTTTCGAAAACATGCTTTTAACTAGAGTTCAACGAACCCATCTCTTCGCCAAATAATCATGTCTTTATTTAAGACTTTAATAATAAGGTCCTGTTCATGTATTACTAAATAGCAAATGACCGCATGAACTATGTTCCTCACAAACACACAGATATTACCAAAAACCAGACTGTGACCTGACAGATGACCTGGTAGCATCCCTGGTCAATCAGAATTTCAGGCTTGTCAAAGACTTTGTCCCCAGTGTGAGGGCGTCCAGCTCCAGCAAAACATCTGTATAACAGCTGTGTCCATAGATATAGGTCAAAATGAGATATATAGAGCACCGTTTATTTCTGTTAATAAGTTTTGCTGCAGTACCTTAGGAAGCCGCTAGGGGGGCCACTATCATATATATTATCTTCGTTTTCCTGACCCCTACCCACCTACCAAATATTATCAGGATTTTTTCAAGGCTTCTCGAGTTATGCATTCCACAAACAAACGGACGCACACACTCGGCCCGCTACCGTCCTAACGGAAAATGCTACGTCAACTATTTTCGAACATAACCTTCCTTTCCGCAACCGCTACTTACATACTAAATATCATGAAAATCCATTCACAGCTTCTTGAGTTAAATGCTGTTGGCATGGATTTATGAACTTTCCTCATTAATTATGCAAATTAGCTACTGATTTGCATAATTAGTATTACATTGTATAAGTCATCACTCATTCTATCTACATACTGAAAATCCTGATGATCCGTTTACACGTTCTCGAGTTATCCTCGTCCAAAGTTTGAACGGAAATCGGTGTCTGCAGTTCCCAAAAAGCCGCTAGGGGGTCCAAACTCACAGCAGTTACTCTCTGTTCCAAGGGCTATCTACCAATCAAAAATCATGACCACAGCATGTCCAGAACACGAAGTGTCAAAATTAAAAGTTTTGCTGCAGTACCTTAGGCAGCCACTAGGGTGCCCATTATCGAACTTGACCTTTGTTTTCCTAACCCCCATCCACCTAACAAATATAATCAGGATCCATTCAAGGGTTCTCGAGTTATCTTGCATACAGACAAACGCACTTACATACAAATCCCGCTACAGCACCGTAGGTAAGAGCCAGGTAAACCATTTTCGCACTTGACCTTCCTCTCCAAAACCGCTACACACCTACCAAGTTTCGTGAAAATCGCCCAGCTAGATTTTGACTTATGCTGCCCAAAACAAACCGCAAAAAACATACCAAGCTCGCTGCAGTACCGTAGGAAAACGCCAGGTAAACCATTTTCAAACTTGGCATTCCTTTCGACAACCGCTACACACCTACCAAAAATCACAAAGTTCCATCCACAATTTCTCGAGTTATATGCTGTTGACCTACATACAGACCCAAGTCAGCAATCTCATACTCTTCTTGGCGAAGAGAACTAGTACATATATCACCGGTAGAGATAACTATCGAAATCTCAGTAATAGTCACAATCTCTGCCGTTGGCAATTGGCGATTCTACTAATACCCCTTTCCATTAGAGCGGTGCTCTCACCGCGCTCTGTGACAAAAATCTGACAGAGCGCTTAACGAATTGTATAAGCCTTCTCACATTAGTTAGTAAGCATGTGCGGCGACAGGAATTCTATGTCCACAGGGTAAGATTGTGTTTGGGGTGCATAAGTATTTGCATGAATTTTATGAACTGTTAACAACATTGGAACCTTTACCTTTGCTCATGCACTGTTAAGCAGGGAGTTGTCAACCTCTTATAAAAATGACAGAAGAGACCTCTGTTGTGTGGTATAACTGCAGGGTGTTTGGCCCGGAGGTCCTGGGTTCAAATCATGTCATACTAATGGGAAAGACAGTTAATACAACTTTCCTCACTCCACCCAGGTGTAAAAATGGGTACCTGACTTCGGTTGGGGATTTAAAAGGCAGTGGAAGGAGAGGGATGGGCTTCACCTTCCAATACGGTACTCCAGACACAGTGAATAACAACCCACATCCCTTCTGCCATTAAAAGGCAATGGGTCTTACTACCTTTATCTTTACCTTCAGAAAAGATTGCAATGGTTCTATATCATAAGCGCAAACTTTCTGTTCTAACATGTTGTACTGTGTGTTCTACAGGGAGTGGACCTGGACAAGCTGACCAGTGTGGGGAGTTTCATCTCAGCTGCTCTGGGCAGGAGAACTAGCTCTAAAGTGGCTCAAGCCATGAGCAAACTGTAGCCATGACAACAAGCCACACCCTTACCATGGCAACCAACATCATCCTCATCATGACAACCAGCCACACCCTCACCATGGCAACAAGCCACACCCTTAACATGGCAACAAGCCACATCTTCATCATGTGGACTAACTCCATGGAAATTAGACAAATGATCTATTCAATGTACACTAAGGGGTTGTTGCCAGAAAAATAAGATGAAGAAGGTCAACAGTTAATCTTTTTCACCTTAAACCATGGACATTTTCAGATAGTGTTCAATACATCTTGTGCCCGTGTCATTTTGTTTTCCTTGAAGGCAGACAAATGTACTTACAAGAGAATTCGTAAGACATGGTGGTAACATATGAATATGTTGCTTTGTCTTTTTTTCAGTCTGTTGAAATCTTTTTCTTTACATGAACTGTGAATCCGGCTTTATCATTTATTCATCACATGCCCGTAGCCAGGGGGGTTCGGGGGGTTCGAAAGAACCCCCCCCCCCACACGCTCAAAGGTCCACTTTTCCATGTCCAAGATTTTTTTCAAAGGCATGACTGATTTGCATTTTTCACCGATAGACACTTCATTCAATCTTAGTGGTTCTATCAGCAAAATTTGCCCCAGAAAGTGCAGGAAATGGCTTTTCAGAGGGTCCAGATTTCAAAATTTCTCCGGACCTCCATTGCGATACCTCGTGCCTTTGTTCGCTTCAAAGACTTGGCAAAAGCCTTGTGTATTTTAATAGAAATTCCATTACAGTAAACTTAGCTAGTAAATTTTTCCCGCCAAAATGCAGGAAATGGCGTTTTAGAGGATCAAGATTTCAATTTTTTCCGGGGGAGCATGCCCCCGGACCCCCCCTAGGCAGCTCAAGCCTTCGGCGTGAGTCTCGCGCCTGCGGCGCTCGATGGTCCCACAAGTACTCAAAAGAAACCCCCCCCCCAACCAAAATCCTGGCTACAGGCATGGATCATAACATGACCACTATATTTGCCTGTTGTTGATGTAGATAGAAGTTGGCAATGAAAATGTCGTCACGATGCCAGTTTATTTATTTCTCAAACACTAACACAATTAATCATGATTGAAATGCTTGTCAATTACACACAAACACAGATAGACATTGCAATACATCATACATGTATCTGTGTTTAAATTGACATCAGGTTACAATTTCAGGATACTAACAGAGATGGGTGATTTGACATACATATAAAATCCACCCTGCAGTGTGAGAGTATTATATTGTAATAAAACAAATGTCTAATCAAATCAATCATTCATATGTGCTTTGTCAGTAATATAGTCAAAAACAAATGTATCATATGTCCATCTGTCTAAAATGGAGCATTTGTATATGATAGCATAGATTTGAATCTAACTGTTACAAAACAATCCACAATCTGTAAAGACAAGTGTAAAACATACACACAAACACACACAAAAGTGTTGGAAATTAAATCCCTCCAAACTTAAACACATTTACAGTTGATGCTAGGAGTCCCAATTGTGCTGTCCAGTTAACTTGCAGCCTTTTTCTGCATGATCATCTCTCTGATATTGATAGCCTGGTATCCAGCCATATAATAGCTCCCAAGTCTCTTCTGTCCTCTCCACAAACACATATATGCAGAAAGGACAGAAGAGACTCAGGAGCTATAATATGGCTGGATACCAGGCTATGATATTGGTGTCTCCAGTTAACTTGCAGCCTTTTTCTGCATGATCATCTCCCTGATGTTCTCCTGACTTTCCTTCACATTCCTCTCCAGGTAAGTTTTGTTGCTCTGCAGCTTCTTAATCTTCTCGTCTGAAGACTCCATCTTCGTCTTAAGGTTCTCCCTGACGGTGGGGATGGGCTGGAGAAGGAACATCCGTCCTACACCTGGGTGGGGGGTGGGGGTGGATTACAAACAGGGATTTTTTTTTAAACAAAGAAAAGGGGGCACCCTCATGCCCTGACCATCACTGCTACCTGCCCCCTTACCCATGGGAGCAGATCCTCTGGCAAGCATAAAATTCTGATTGACCAGTGATCTGTCTGATACAATGTAATAAGTTTGGCCCCTTGGAAGCTCCACACTGTGGTAGGGAGAACCTATCTCCCCCACTTGGTGGCACAACTCAATTGCAGTACTCCCTCTTGCAATTTGTCTCTAAAAAAAACCCTGCCTACATTTTGTGTCTATTTGAAGAATCATTCTGCCTTAAACAGCTGGGGAAGACTGCCAACACGACAGGTTGAACAAGAACAACTTCGCTATGGAATGAGCTTCCACGGACCTGCTTTCCCATGGGATACAATCTACAACTGTTTAAGTCAAGGGTTAACACACATCTTTCTTCACTATACAGTATTGTAACCCAAAATGTCTAAGTGGCTCCAACAGCCTTGTTTTGCGGTGAACTTTAAGTAAATGAAAAAAATTAAAAAAAAAATCGTACACTTGTGTCTCCTTGGGCAGACTGGAGATACACCGTAGTGCACTACTTTACACCCAAACAAGGACGTTATATAACATTATTTTTGCCAATAAATACTGTGTCATGCGACCATAAGAAAAGCTGCCTCGTACACGCGTGTCTCCTACGGCAGACTGGAGATACACTTTGGCGCATTACCTTAGTTATACTCAAGGACGTTATACCTGAACTACCATTGAGGACAGGGTTTGCCAATAAATACTGTGTTATGCCACCATATGAAAGGCTTTGAGTAAGAACAAAGGTTGAGCTCTCACCCTCGTACACGCGTGTCTCCTCCGGCAGACTGGAGATCTCCTTGTCGGTGAGTTTGGCGTGTTGTTGCAGCCGGCGCTGAGCCTCGATCTGAGCGTCAGCCACCTTCAGCTGCTGCTGGGTGCTGATCATCTTAGTCTAGAAAAAAAGAAACTCGTTTTAGGGTTTAAGGAAACTCATTCATGTACTTCTCCCTGTGGGTACCCTAAAAAGACTGTAGAGTCAAAAAATTAATGCCTGCACTGACGTGTGTTATTAGCGGTGAGAGTTCCATTTCAGCCAGCCCAACTGATCTCAAAAGTTAGATTTGTGAAAGTTTGTTTGTAAATGAAGAAATTACTAGTAGCAGGCAAAATTATGTTTAGCCACTGCACGCTAGGTCGGAGGTACACAGTCTTAGAGTCTGAGTGGTGCGGTTGTACATGAACAGCGAAAGAAGTGAGCAGTTCGTAATTGTAATTCTCAATTTTTCTTTACAAAAAATTTCCGTGGACAGAATTTTTCTTGGACAAGATACCATGCCGCCCCCCTCCCCACATTCCAAATTACTTCGCCCTCTGCGCCTACATTTAGAATTCTACAGCCCTCACCAGCATACCATTATGATCTCAATGTTTTATTTGACTAAAAACCAAGACGGTAAATATCATATCTGCTCACCTGAAGCTCTTGGAAGGCCTTTTTCAGCTCCTGATCCACCGGCAAGCCTGCTGGAACCGCCATCTTGGAATATTACATTAAGCTTCAATTTTGGGGGAGATATATTGTCTCTTAAAATTTTAGAATGATAAAGCTACGTAAAATCAAATGTAACAATATATTTTTAATGATTTCCTATATAAAAATAATGTTTCTATATATGTATAGTTGCATGTCTTGAGGTTAAACGTTTGCAAACTGGCTTCAACTATGAACAACCCTTTTATTCAATGGTCCATCCCAACGTTGCACAAAAGTCAATGTGAGGTTTGAGTCAATTTCCAAGCAGATGTTGGGACGTGACATAGCAACGTGTTCTGGCTGTCCAGTGAGTCCGCAAAACGCATTAACCAAAAGACGTGCGTATAATGATTCCCCTCTTACATCTTCTTGGAAATATGTTAGAATGACAAAATGTACTAATTCCTTTCCATGTCAAGTTTTAATGAAAAGTTTGTTTTAGTTCTTATATTCTGGAAATGAATACTTACTAGTTTCGGTTAGAGACGTCCCTCGGATAGGACGTTAGATGGAAAAGAATTTCATCAGGCTGGAACATAGGATATTTCAGATTACGAAGTGGGTACAAACTCAACCACGTTTTGGATTGTGTTCTCGCCACAAAGGCGCCTCCTACATCGGCTACATATAGCGGCAAGAAGCAGAACTCCAGTTACAAACTCTGAGGAAGATGTCTCTGATAGACATCCGAAACGTCAGCAGGTAAGAGACATTCTGGTTGTACAAAAGAAATCTCCAATATCCTAGCGGTTCTCTCTCTCTTTCTCTCTCTCTCTCTCTCTCTCTCTCTCTCCTCTCTCTCTCTCCCTCTCCCCTCTCTCTCTTTCTCTCTCTCTCTTTCTCTCTCTCTCTCTTTCTCTCTCTCTCTTCCTTCTCTCTCTCTCTTTCTCTCTCTCTCTCTCCTTTCTCCCCCTCTCTCTCTCTTTCTCTCTCCCTCTCTCTCCCTCCCTCTCCCTCTCCTCTCTCTCTTTCTCTCTCCCTCTCTCTCCCTCCCTCTCCCCTCCTCTCTCTCTCTTTCTCTCTCCCTCTCTCTCCCTCCCTCTCCCTCTCTCTTTCTCTCTCTCTCTCTTCCTCTCTCTCTCTCTCTTTCTCTCTCTCTCTCTCTCTCTCTCTACTGTAAGTAGGACATCATCATCATCATCATCATCAGGCACTGCATTCTGCATCTATAAAAAAGTCCTATAGCTGCATTCAGTCTTTCTTCATCTTTTTTCCACTGCGGTTTGCATCCTGCAAGCTTCCTTAGCTCCTGGAGTTTCTTTGCTGTTGTAGGACAGGCCTTGACAAAGTGGAATTCTTCGATATTTTCAAATCAAACCCTCCGCGCTAGTCTGTGTAACACAAACTCCGCTGTCCAGGGCTCTAACTGGCCCCTCCCCGCGGATAGTGGGCTTGCGGATGTTTGGCGGGCTGCTATAAGCGAGATTTAATCAGGCTACCTCCGCGCCAGCTGTCACCATGTGACACGGATGTCAGACAACATCATGATGTTGGCACGACTGCATTGTCTACCCAACCACGTGACCATTGCTTCATAAACACGGTACGTCCTGCTGTGGCATAATGTTCTACATGGCCTAATCCTTTTTATTAACACAGTGTCTTAACCTTAAGACGACCCTCTTTCGTGATCTGTAAACAGTCAAGTATTTTCTTGAGGGGATGTGTGTTTCCACCTGCTATCTGGTATCGGTACTAAAGGTATGCTGAGGTCTTCAAGCTGACTTGGACTAAACTGGTACACATTTTCTCACATTTGCTATCCCATGAAGTGGGGAGGGGGATACTTGTCGGACTTGCGTTAAAGTTAAACCTCCAAGATAGGATAGAAAATCGATCACGTACTGTTCTGATATATTCAAGCAGATGTTGGGATAAAAGGTTTGACACTGATGGTTCTACTCTTCAAGCAGATGTTCGAATGGATAATCGTGTAGCATAGTCTGACTGCCCCTTTTGTTGTTGCTGTTGATTTGTTGTTGATTTCTTTGGCATGCAACCCTCGCAGTGTATCACGAAAAACGAAGCATCCAGGCACGTTGTGAACCTTGTAATTTTGCCATTCTAGCATCTGCTTGAAGATCAGACCTGTTTGTTTGTTTGATTCTTTGTTTATTCATGAAAGCTAAAATTGGCCTGCAGGAAGCTTTTCATTGAGGTCATGAGGGAAGAGGCAAGGGCATATAAAGTATATAACACTCAGAGATACAGTTAACATCGCAAGTCCTCATGAATCTTATAAGTCTATAAGCTTATATACACCAACTGCACAGATTATCAATCATGGTATGACTAGTACTGTTACAGGTCTAATCTTTTCGGATTAAGAAAAAGATACATTGCATCACTGGACTTCGGCACGTTGGCTGAGTCGCTGAGTCCTAACTAGTTGGATTTACGTTACTCTTGACTTTATGATGGGAATATCATGCAAAACGTACAAATATGAGTAAACTTTGATGCAACAAAATACGTAAAGCGTTCGTTGTTGTCGTCACCAAGAAGTATGAAAACGGTTGAGCCAGGCCTTGTTGGGTCTGTATGTAAGTCAACAGAATATAGAACTCAGAGAAGTTGTCAATGGATCTTGATAATAGTTGTGTGGCGGTTGTAAAAAGAAAGGTCAAGTTCGAATACGTTCCACCTGGCATTTTCCGTCGGTAGTGCAACGGGCTGTGTATGTATGCTTTATCTATGAAAACCGTTGAGCGCTTTGTCAAATCGCTGGGCCGCAGCTTCATATAGTTTCATGTCACCTTTGCAATGACGGGCAAGGTCACATAGGTCAATTCCCTTTACATCCGGTACTTTTGTGACACTGGATCAAATGTTTTGGTAGGATACATGTACAGTATTGACTGTTTATATCTGTTAGAATTTTGGACAAATCTAAAGAGGACAAGTCTTGATTTCAACTTTGGGCTGAAACTCAGACAGGCACATACTTTCGGCACAACAAAATCTTTATTGTCTGTTTTCTTGTGATTTTATTTTCAGTTGTTCCTTAAAGACTTTTTCATGTTACGCTAAGGGAAATTTGATATTTCATCTGTTTGTTTTGTTAGAAATTTTGTTTATTCATGACAGCTCAAATCGGCCTGCGGGCGACGCTTTTCATTGAGGTCATGTGGCGTAACGGCTGGCGTTTGGCCCTGAACTTAGAGGTCCCGGGTCTGATGACATGTCACTGATCGTGTGCCCTTGGTGCTTAATACGACCTTCCTCGCTTCACTCAGGTGGAAATGAGTAGCTAGTTACGGTTAGGGACGTCGTTCGGATAGGACATTAGATGGATATCGAGGTCCCGTGTTTGAGGAGAGACACAACTCGCGCGTGTTAGCGTTATAATTTAGACTAGAGTAGTTGCTTACTATACTGATTACCATTGTCTGTATGTCATTTTGTCACTTGCAATTAGCCATCGGGCAAGAACTTAAAATATACTTGTTGTATTTGACTTATTGTTAAAGAACCCACTATACTTGTCGAAAAAAGTTGGGGTTCTTCCAGATGTGAGTGGATGAAACCTTCCAGTCTGGTCTCCAGGTTGACATCTTGCAAAGGGGATAGTCACCTGTTATATGTCAATCCTTCCACAATATGTTGTAAATCTCAATAAATGAATCTTTAAAGGCAACCTACTTAATACATGTATTATTGTGAAATAGTGGAGATAATCTGGATAAGGCAATCTGCATGAAATTTATATATACTGCACTGTATTCCCACATTTGCATCATTATTTCATCATTTGAGCGATTAAAAACGGCGCCGAAACAAGTCACCCTAGGATTCCCTAGATAATGAATGAATGAAGACCTTTATTGTACAGTTTTGCCCAACCGAGCTAAGTACAGATAATGTAACCCACGAAAATTAGACTTCACGGCGTCCTCGTGCCACTGCGGCATCGAATATTTGCTCCTTGAATAGTGGTAATATTGACTTTGATAATTGAAGTTCTGACTCGGGATTATATTTCTTAGCTTGCCTTTAAACGCCTCCAAGTTCACCTTTGTTCGCAGTAACAACGACATTGACAGACTGTATGTTGTTGACCATGGATTAACTTTAACGTTGTCAACAAACAAAATGGCGCTAGTTCTAGCTGCAAAAGAATGCTCCCTTTTGGAGTTTAGGACCCTTTCAAACGCCATTGCATGTTGTTTAGCCGCGTACAGAATCGATCTAAGCTTATCTGCCTTCAGTATATAAGAACTCGATTTATTCATTTACGAAGACTTAGTCGTCACCAACCGTTTGGGTAAGTTTAGTTCTGCAGTATTAACAATAAAGTATTATTCGGAAACTGTGAGTGGCTTTATTGTATAGGGCAGGGCCGATCTTGCCATTGTGGCACACAGTTGAAAGTACAACAGCTAGTCCACTGGTAGCAGTAAGTCCTTAACTTCCATAGAATATTCTATTGTATTATTGAAAGTTCACTCCTAGTTCACCTTTGTTCGCAGTAACAACGACATTGACAGACTATAAGTTGTTGACCATGGATTGACGGCTCTTCACGCTGTCGATTTTGCAGCTAACATTCGCGCCATTCTGTTGATTGAAAAACAAACAAAATGGCGCAGATGTTAGCTGCTAAATCGATATTTTGTAATTGTCTTCCGTTAAAACGTGAGAAAGTAGACAGATCTGTAAAATTTATGATACTTAGACTGTCATAATCTTCAAATCTACGCGGATAAAAACACACTCTTTCTCAGTATTTAGGCTAGGCCTAGAGAGCGATGACCGAGTTCTAGTCAGTATCCATTTTATCACAACAGTCATTCTTCTTCATGCTATATAGCCATGCACAGATTTGATTTAAACTTATCTGTCTTCACTATATATAGGAGAACTCGATTTATTCCCCTCAGAAACACTTGGTCGTCGCCTAATTTGGGTAAGCTTTAATCTCCAAGCAGTTCCTACGGTAGCATAAGATAGTATCAAAAGCTGACTATCACCCGGTAGCGAAACACATTCCTAGATCGGCTTCATTCCTCTGCCAGCTTCACGAGGACCCTTAGTGTAAATTTTTGCCCAACCGAGCTAAGTACAGGTCACATGAAAGACAAAACATGTATACAGAAATATCACAGATCTTAAGTCTAATACAGAAGTTCAGCTTCTTCTCGCTTCTTGGTAATAGTAAACATGTGGGACTTGACTGTATGGATTTAGAAATAGTAGGTTTGTCAAAACGCAAGAGGACTGAATTTATTAGCGATACTCATATGTCTAAAGTGAGAGAATCTACTTTCTATATAACTAAATAGCTTATTTCTATCATTAGCATACACAGTACATTCAATAATGAAGTGCACTTCATCTTCTATTAAGTTTGAGGTAAAATAAATTGACAGACTTTCTAGAGGAGTGCGGTTGTGCTTTCCTGATTCAATTCGCAGTTTGGGGCAACTGATTCTTAGTTTAGCAATGTTAGTTCTGTGCCTCATGTTTGTAATTTTGAGATACTATTCTTGTTAATTATTATTGCTACAAGCAGTACACAATGCTGGGTTTATTCTGCAAGTAACCAAAACATTCAAACATGTTCTCTAATTCCGCATTCAAGATTTGACCTTACCTAAGGGTAAGATAAAGTATATTTTGAGCGCTAGCCAACCCAAATAGTTATATAACGTGTTTCATATTTCCTGTATTGTCAACAGTGTTGACTTAATCGCTAGTTGACGTCATGAATTGTTATTGAAACACAAATCTGAGCTACAATCATTACACATACTGCGTATGTGTGCAACTGCTTTCTTTCCTAGAAATGATAAGCGATAAGCAATCAAGATAAAGCAGTATGTGTACTTTTTTTTGAGACTTGGATCTTATTTTTCATGTCATCACCTCTGTACATGAGGCCTAGAAAAGAACAAAAAGAAACTGTAATACAGCCACGTGAAAAAGACATGATTTTAAAGTGATTCCAACAGTTGTGCCAATGCAGTAAACCTATAGCGTTCTACACTTTAGATATTTAGAAGGTTAAGAACAATTTTTAATGTGGCGGTATTATGGCACCAGGTAGACTTATGTGAGTTGATGCTACCGGTTTAGTTATTACCGATTCTGTAAATTATCTTAATGCACTTACACTCAAAATTGCAACTTTTGAGACCTCAGCCTTTAGCTGAACCTCTGTACCGATACCTTTATTTAAAGGTACGTTTAGGTATTACGTATTTTTTATTAGCCTTATTTGGATGTAGCAAGAAATAATGCGGTCTGAACTGTGAGCAGCGACACCTGTCCTGCAGTACAATGTGAACCAGTCAGAATTGACCTGAAGAAGGTGGCAAACGGTCACCGAAACGTCGGTGACAATAAAATAATTGTTGTGTAAAAAGAGTCTCTTAATTAATTATAAGTCTCCGTTTATTCTTCCCTACAATAGCCCCCCTCCCCCTTGTACACGGCACATCCTGTACTGCTATGTTGTATACAAACTTGGGCTGAATCATAACTGTTGTCAGTTCATAGTTGATATTTTCTTAGAAATGCTGTGATACCCACTCTATTGTACAAATGTTGATATTATAATGATACTACGTTGATACAATGATCGGTATCAGAGATGGCGCCATTACGGCAACAGGATATGATTTTTTCTCTCACCGGTATCTGTATCTATATCTATATAGCCGGTATAACCACCCTTCCACTCAAGTGTAACACTCTGATTATATTACACTGCACAACATGTCACACCTTACCTTTGCACATCTGACATAAGCATTGTTTAGGCTATTTAGTAAAGTCTACCAAAAAATTGTATTTCTGCTTACGAATCTGAAAAAAAATCAGGTCGGTAGGTAGAACTGAATTCTTTCTCTCTCTGTTCTTAGATCTCGGTCGAAGTTATCCGACAAATACAGATAACTGGTAACTGGAAATATAATATTTTTTTTCGAATTTCCCGATGATGACACATTTACGCCTCTACAGCACTTATTGACAACGGGCTACATTCTACAATTGTTATATAGTTCTAGCTGGAAGCAAACGTTTGAACACCTCAATCTTAGTTTGATAATACATATTTTCAGGTTGCTTTCTTTCCGCCGTCATGTTGATATTACGATCAACTTTGTCACTTGGGCAATATATTTCCATCTACATGATTTCGAACGTTATAAATCCTTGTTCTTGGGCATTTGGCGGATTGTCTTGTTTGTTTTGTTTTTCTGACTGCCCTTTTATTTTGTGAGGCTGCCAGTATCTTTCCTGGAAGTGCGTCAACTAAAAACGCGTCATATCAACTCTCCTGGATAAACAAGAAATGGAAGATTTCATAACTCCCTAGAATATATCGAGTTTTGGTGTGCTTTATCTATTTTTGTTAATTTCTCACTATTTCCGCGCAACAGACGTCTCATAACTCCCTGGAATATATACAATCTTGGCGTGTTTTATCTATTTTTTTTTCATTTCTGGCAAGTTTTGCGCTATGTACAGTCACATTTGCCTCACATCCCTTCACTCACGACAATATTCAGATTACTACGGTCACATATCATAACAATTGTATCAAATCTGGGATAATTCAATATCTTCCGTTTTTCTTTAGTCTCCAAGCAAGACCAACTGAAAGACGCGCAAATTGACAAAGTCTGAAATGTATATGCCTAGCCCGCCATTACATGCTGCACTAAAGTCTCTTTATAACATCAGCTCACATATACATGTGCCTCTACTAAACTGTTATCTTTACAACAAACTTGGCAAGCACCAGCGAAAGAGGAACTTCATGATTTTCCATTCACTTACAGTTGCAGATTTTTTTCTGTCCTGCCGCGCGATTGGTTGACTCATCAACTCAGTCAAACAAGGAAGTCAGGACGGTGACTCGGTATTTTTCATTCACTTGCAGATTCGCACATCGCAACACAACAGATGGTTTGTAGACTCAGATTCACGTCACCAAGACCGAAGCTTGACCGAGGATGTCTTCTTCGACGTTGTTTGGTTCTTCGGCTTCAGACGAAAGCCAAGATGTCGAGTTTGCAGACGAGATGACTCCCCTGATCCCAGAGTCGCTGGGAGGGGCGTACGTACAGGCTAGAGTACCGAGAGAACGGAGAGGAAAGAGACTTCTGTTTCGTAAAAGGTTAGTGTTTTTATCACACCATGAAATACTCAGCTGCCGGTCGGTTATATTTTAACTAGCGTTTGTGTGTGTGTCTGTGTGATGGTGTGTCTGTATGTGTCTGTGTCTGTCACCAAGATAACTCAAGAACGGTTGAATGGATTGGTTTCATACTTGATGTGTTGGTGTGGTGTAACATATCCAGAGCGAAAGAAGCAGTTGATGAGGAGCGGTTCCATGGAGTGCGAATTCCTACCCAACCGAATGATGTCTACTGTACTCTACTCTACTAACATAAGCTGGAAATTATTAGATTTTGGACCACCTAGCGGTTTTCCTTGGCACTGCAATACAACTTTTGACACACTACCCATAATGCTTTTTGCTGTGTATGTGCACCATGATTCTCCTTATTGTACTCTCCAGTATTGATGTTGACGTTTATCATGGTCCATTTAGTTCTTGTTTTTTATAATGCAGCGCTGAGAAAATTTATCTTTTATGATACATGCTGCTTTCTGAGGTCAGCACACATAGAAATTATGAGAAAGAGTATGGTATGGTATGGTAGTTGAACACACACCACTATTTTCGACTTATAACCCCCCCCCCCTTACGTCGAAGTGGTTCCGTCTCCATACTATCTTTGCTGTGACGTAGTGATGATATGAGTGACTCGTCCGGCTTCAGTGATCTAATCATTGTTGGGGCTATAACCGATAGGTTATGTTGACATGTCAACACACATAAACAAAGGCGATATTGACTCCAAAACTGTTGGATTGACCTTCTAATGGACACAAGTCAAGGACTGTGTGTGTGTGTGTATGTAACAAGCTACTGCGCATGCCCGTTCTTTCCCATACAATAAGCGGGAAGACATGAAATACTTTCTTATACTCAGTACTTTTTATCGTGAATTTTACAGTCAGCTTTACATAGTTTCTATTACCACACAGAGCTAAAATTCAGCCTAATACTGTAATGTGTCATGTTACAGTCCAACTCATTTAAGAGTCATTGCACGAGAAAACCAGGCAGAAGCCGGAAGATGGGGGTCGGCCAAATCGGCTCATACTTTGTATGTGTGATAGGTATGTGGAACTGTTAACAGCCATATAGTTAAAACCCTCCAGCTATTTTTCGTTATGGCGTTCTGGGACCCCCCTCAGAGACCCTCTAAAATCCAACAATTTACGGCTGAAAATTACAGAAGTTCCGATGGTTATCGTGATAAATCTGATATAGGTACGGACATACGTTTTGCATTTCCATATAGCATGGGTTTTCAACTTTTACAGACCAAATGTTGAAGATGATGCATGGAAGTTAAGAGGGTCTGCTAGGGGGTTACATGAACCAATGAAATCAAAATTTTTATCACTGTGAATTTTAGGGATTTTTAAGGCCCATTATCTCATGTGAGCGGTGACTCTGGTGAATGGTTTTACTGTTGCTGGAGAGAGGAACATCTACTTAATCAAAAACAATTGTTGTCTAATTGGGACCTAAATAAGGCGAGCCGTGAGAGGGGGGTCTTTATGGGGATTTTTCGGGTTTTGAGCTATAGTAAATCGGGTGATTGTATTACACTACGGGAGTAAGTCATGGCAAATGTTTGCGTAGTTGTTTGTAAACTATGCCTAACTGTCAAAAATTATCATGGTTGATTGGCGATATTAATTTGGGCTCCATATGGGGTTTTTAGGGATACTATAAAACGAATTATGCTGATTTTACACATTTTTAGTATTGCTTTCTAATGTGATTTAATCGGCACCTTCTTAAATCACTTCGTACGTATTAACAATGTCGTGCACAGTGAAAAGGCTCTACACGGGGGTTACCATGACCCCACAGATGTGATACTATTTAATAGAAATGGTACAATGATGCAGATGTACTTCATACATATTGAACATTATGTAACAAGACCACAACAAAGGTCAAGATTAACGCTTTTTGTGATGGATTCATGTACATTGTACTTTTTTTTAACAATTACGGTATACAACCAAGGCTAAACAGACACTGGGAGTAATCAAACGAAACTTGTGGGCATGCCCAGCCAGGGTAAAATCACTTGCATACACGTCACTGGTAAGACCAAATCTTGAATATGCTGCAACAGTATGGGATCCGTATACAAAGAAAGACAAAGATAAATTGGAAAGGGTACAGAACCAAGCTGCCAGATTCTGTACAAACAACTACAGCAGAGATGCTAGTGTTACCAAAATGAAAACAGATCTGCAGTGGACATCACTTGAAGACAGGAGGAAAATGTCCAGACTTTGTATGATGTACAAAATGACCAATAAACTGGTGGACGTACCGACTGATAAGTATCTAACACCAGCTCAAAAACGAACTAGAAACAGTCATGCTTTCAAGTACCAGAGTTACCAACCTAGGATTGATGTGTTCAAAAATTCCTATTTCCCCAGAACTATTGTAGAGTGGAATATGTTATCACCAAGCACAGTAGGGGCGTCTTCTCTGGATAGTTTCAGAGAACACTTGCATATAGATGTGCAAAAGTTAGGTGTGATGAGTCGTTCAGTGTAATATAACCAGCTGCTGCCGCGCCGCGTGCCTGCGAAGCTGGTGTGTTACGCCGAAGGGCGGTTATACCGGCTATATAGATACAGATACAGATACCATAAGGGTACAGTCCAGGTACTGTTATAGACAAACAGCATTACATAATTTGCTCATTTTGTGGCTGCTTTGTATGAATTACAGTGTATTTAAAAAGATTGCTGTAGCCTCACGAAGCTTTCCACGAAATCGTCTTCCGGGAGGGACGTAAAACGGGGGTCCCGTGCTCGAGGAGGTGCCTCGACCACGTTAATCAGCCTCATTACTCATAATGGGTACCTACTGGCTGGCAAAATACACCTGGTGATTATTATTATATTTCCCACAGTTAAAATATGCCTAGAATAGTCTACGATGTCTGCAGCTGTATGAAAGGATGTGTCATGGAGCCTACATTGGGCAGATGAAAATGGTCTGAAACACGTTTTAGTTACTTTAATTATCCAAGGTCTTTGGTTAACGTCAGTTCACTCACGTTTACATCTTTATACATGACAATATGGATGTCGTCAATACTAGTATGAGTTTGTTCGCAGTGTACGTCTGCCACTCGCTTTCCTCTTCTATCTCCTCTAGTATATAGACTCCATGTCAGTGAACACTGATACTGTGGTTTCATGCTGTCTCTGTGCTGCTAAAAAGCGGGCACATTATTGTAATTTCTTGGCTCTGCGCCACTTACTGGGCTGGAACAACAGCTTCTCATCAGCTCCCCTAGCGTTCTACCAGGGCCATTTGACCATCATCAGCTTTCTAATCGGACGTATAGGCCGGACAATGCCTGGCGCACCGGTTACACATGGCTGAATTTGGCTCTCGACTATATGGTTTAGAACTGATTCGGGAGCTTAGTCGGCTGGTGTAAGTTTTGAAATTTTGAAAACATTCGGCTCTGCACGGCAGGTCTGGAATGGGTTGGCTGGTGTTCGGCATGGTCGGCTGGTGTTCGGGAGCAAGTCAGCAGTCAAATTTAAATCTTAACCACGTCAAACGCACTGCTGACTTACTTACAGCTTGTTTCCAACCTACCAACGAGTCACTTCAAGGCCACAGACAAATCTCTAGTAATGGATTTTTGTTGTCATTCCCAAGCAAAATGACTATTACCAGGACGTAAGCCCGAACTTCACACGACTGACATCCTGCCAAAAACAAAAAGAACCATAAATGCTGTATTGGAGCTAAATTTGGGATCCAAATTTGATCTTTTTGTGATATTGACAAAATTTGTATTTGATTAAAAACGAAAATGACCATTATTTTGCAAATCGCTGATTATGTCCATTTTAAGTCGTGAGAGGGTTAGCAATCGGTTGAGAATCATTCAGGAGAGATTCGGCAGTCTGCGGCTAGATGTCGGTATGGTAGTTAGCATTCGAGGCACGGTCGGGTGTAAGTCATTTACTGGTCGGTTCATGGTTAGGACCTGTTCATGATATATTCAGCGCTAAATGATAGCCGTGGCCTGAACTGGTCAGACTGCTCCCGAACTACTGCCAACCTGGGTCGGCTAAGGGTCGGCTAGAGTTCAGGAGACACGTTCGGCTATGTGTTACGGTGGCTTTATGCACATGCACACGTGCGAATGAATTTTTGTTGTTACTTGAAGCTTATTTTTTTAACCGTAATACCAACTCACCACATTAACAAAAGTGAACTGTCCTTTTAGTGAATTTGCGTTTAAAAGTTTACTTAATTTCTTGTGAGTTGTTGTATTTTGAAGACCATACGATTCACTGTTCCCTTCTTAAGGGGTTCTGTATGTAAAGGTTTTGTTCTGATAGGCTTTGATTTTGGTTTGTCCTTAGGGCATGAATGAATAGTCAGGCGTACTAACACCCCATTGGTGTACAGAACTTTGTACTTTTCTATCAATCACCATAGGTGACAATGTACACATAGTCATCATTAAGATAGCCTTAATCTTGATATTTGTCGTGGTCTTTTTCTATGATGGGGTGTCTGTGTGGCGCAACGGGTAGAGCGTTGGAATCAGAATCAGTAAGTTCTGAGTTCGATACTCTCCATGCTCCTGTCCCCATGACAGTGGAGAGTCATGGCTGTCTCATCTGTCTAAAGGTGCCAAAAACACCTACGGATTTGTTGCTGCCAGACAACACCTGCACACTTGCCACTATGTGAATTTTTTTTTCTATAATTTTCAATATGTACGAAGTAGATCTGCATCCATGTGCCCTCTGTATTGAATGGTATTATATGTGGAGTCCTGGTAACCCCCGTGTATAGCCTTTTTCATTATGCACAACAAAGTAGGTATGCACGAAGTGACCTAGGGACAGGTACCGGTTTATAACACTAGAAAGCAACAATAAAATGTGTAAAATCAGCATAATTCATTTTATAGTATCCCTAAAACCTCCATATGGAGCCCAAATTAATATCGCCAATCAATCATGATAATTTTTGACAGTTAGGCATAGTTTACAAACAACTACGCAAACATTTGCCATGACTTACTCCCGTAGTGTAATACAATCACCCGATTTACTATAGCTCAAAACGCGAAAAATCCCCATAAAGACCCCCCTCTCACGGCTCGCCTTATTTAGGTCCCAATTAGACAACAATTGTTTTTGATTAAGTAGATGTTCCTCTCTCCAGCAACAGTAAAACCATTCACCAGAGTCACCGCTCACATGAGATAATGGGCTTTAAAAATCACTAAACTTCAAAGTGATAAAATTTTATATTTCATTGGTTCATGTAACCCCCTAGCAGACCCTCTTAACTTTCATGCATCATCTTTAACATTTGGTCTGTAAAAGTTGAAAACCCATGCTATATGGAAATGCAAAACGTATGTCCGTACCTATATCAGATTTATCACGATAACCATCGAAACTTCTGTAATTTTCAGCCATAAATTGTTGGATTTTAGAGGGTCTCTGAGGGGGGTCCCAGAACGCCATAACGAAAAATAGCTGGAGGGTTTTAACTATATGGCTGTTAATAGTTCCACATACCTATCACACATACAAAGTATGAGCCGATTTGGCCGACCCCCATCTTCCGGCTTCTGCCTGGTTTTGCCTGGTTTTCTCGTGCAATGACTCTTAAATTTTAATCTGGGGTGGTCTTCGTGTCTTTTAAGACACTAAAATACGCTGTGACAATACAGTGAACAGCCGGCAAGTTCAAATTACTATGTCTACCTACACGTATACTTACATTATACATAGGACATAGTTCGAGCCATAGCTATAGCAGCGCTAAATGATTGTATACTTTGATCGTAAAAGTGAACGACTTGTTGAAAATGCCAACTTCTGATGTTTGTTCATCAACTGATTTTCCTTCTTCTTCATTTGAATTTTCCTACTTGGTTTTGAATGAACTGCCTGTGCAGATGGCATGTTCTCGTGGTGACTCCTTGTGTCCACGAATAACCCCGCCTCACTCTCTGTTGTTTGTTGATTTAGAGACGATAACTGAGGATAGATCCTAGTACGGTCTGGTCGTCAGCATAACAGGACGTGGAACAGATTTACCACACGTCATAGTTTACGTAGGTCTGGGAGTGGTTCCGATTCCAGGTGCCAGTAGAATGGGTTTTGGTCAAAACTGCACGCAAAGTTCGCTCGGAGAGTAGCTTTTGTAGCGGCGGAGGTACGAGGCAATGTTTAGGGTGAAAATGAGCGGAAAACGGACCACGACGACTGAGGACGCGAAGATTGTAGTTTATTTTGTGTGCGCCGGCGCCGGGAGAGGAGACGACTCGAACAGGACGCCCGGGAGAGCTACATGTAACCTCCACGTTATGTAAGTGGTTCTTACTCAGGGAATGGTTCAGATCATTTAAGTCTCAATAATCATGTAAAGCTTACAGCACATTTCCAAACCGGGGCCGGCCGGGCAGCTTTCGGGAAAGTGAAATATGATATAAAAGTACAGAAAACGTAAAGAGAATAGCCATGTTGGCCTTATTTGTGTATATTTTTACGTACACATTCCTATTTTTCGTTTCAACAAACGGCCCGTCCGAGCGAGCCCAGGTTTGAAAATGTGACGTTACCCTTAGGCTAAGGTCACATTTCCAAACCGGGGCCCGAAAAATTAATATGTATACCTAGAAACATGCACATATCATGCCCATGAATCTTATTTTCACATTTTGTGTATTTTGATGTCTTTATATCATTCTTTTCGCTTCCGAAAGTTGCCCGGTCTGGTCCCGGTTTGGTAATGTGACCTAAGCCTAAACAGGGATGTCCCTGTAGCTCAACTGGTAGCAGCCTCACAGTTGAGCCCTTGGTTTCAATTAGATCGTAAGGCTAACGTCACATTTCCAAAACGGGCCCCGCCCGGACTGTTACTAACGAAAAATAGAAATTTACACGTCAAGATATACACAAACATAACCCACGATAATCTCTGTACGTCTGGTGTCTTTTATATCATAATTTTTGGTCCTGAAAGCTGCCTGGCCGGGCCCCGGTTTGGAAATGTGACGTAGGCCTAACTGGGAGACCCTGGTTCAATGCGGGTCGGTTGGGGCTGCACTTGTCGTCTGGAAGGGATGCAGAATGGGGGCCCTATGTTCGAGCAGGCGCCTCTAGCACGTTCAATGGGAAGGGCTACAGAAATCCTTCCTGGTGAAAAATATACTCTACATGCTACTGGAACAGCAAGAAAATTTGCTGACCTATGTGCAACTACGTATTGCAAACGCCCGAACGAACGAACGAACGAACTGTGTAAAACTAAGTGACACCAGTGATGCTATCGATTATACCAAAGCGTATCTGTTCCGTGAATCAGTGCATATTTATATAACGTTATGTACAGAACCATTATGTTCACGGTTCACGGTTGTAACATCGTGTTTTGTTCAGCGCACGCTATCCATTGTTGTGGATTGTTTACCAAGCTTTCGGAGAAAATTCAAACTTTGTTTTATTTTGGTTTGGTGAGTCTAATGTTATAGCACTTACCTTATGTTATGTCATCTATTCTATGAAAGCGGCACCGCTAGTATATTTTCATTGTTGTTATTTTTTGATAGGGCGCAGGCGTACATATTTTGCTTGCATTTTGTGGTTGGGGATCTTGGATCTAAATGTTTGGGGATTCAATCCTCCAGCCTACCCTAAGTTCGCATTGTTCACTAAACGGGAGAATTCTCTGGTACATTGCAGCTATAAATACGGACAATAATAAGCTTTTTAGTCAAGCATAAGCTGGATCAAATGATATTTTTCCTTATAATGAACTTGAAACTTGAACTTGAAACTTTATTACAATCAACTTTGCAGCCCCCGTAGGAACTGAATTGCATTGATTTTACACAACATATCATAACACAAGATAGCAGTTCAGTCACCAGCGTTATACATTGACAATTTGAGAAAGAAGCGAGATATCAATATAAAATCTTAAAACATATTTACATCAACATTTAGATAAATCTTCAACAAAAGAACTGTTCAACAGTGTCTTCTCTGTTCACCATAATGCTATAATGCTTCCCCTCCGTACTCTCTTCGGCTTCGGCTGTTTTTGACGTGTTTAAGGAAAGTTTTTGCCGACCTTTAGTGTCTGCCGCCCATAATTCCCCGCATAAAGAAAACGGGACAAAATGAAACAGCTAAAACACGTAAAAACAGCCGGAGCCGAACCCGGAGTCTGCTTTGAGAGTACTCCCCAGCCATGTCACATGTTATGTCAAGGTCACATTGCTACACAAGCATCGGGCCAGGCACTTAACGGCTCTGTCTTTCTTCTGTTTAGCCTGGTTACCAAACCCCAGCCCGATCTCAAGTATCTATCGAACACGAAAGATATATTTTGAGGTTGGGGTATGGTATCCAGGCTATCTTCTGTTGGAAATGTGACCTTAAATGTAACCCTGACATTGTATAGTACGTCAGCTGTTAAAGCCCCCATTTTGTTGGTTGTTATTTCGCGTCGGAGGGGGGTTCTGAACTTGCACCCCAGACAGTACACAGTGTTTTTACAAAGACTGATTTTGATTTGATTTGATTTATTTGTATATAAAAAGAAAATACAGAAAGTGAAGTATGAAATGATAATATATAAAACCGTGCGGAAGAGAGGGAGAGGCCAAAATAGGCTTATACAGGCCCTCTAAATACTAAGCAAAAACAGGATGGGCGCACTACTAAGGCAATAAAGTAAAACTTTATTGGCAAAATACTATACGAGAAATATGATCATAAAAGGCGGATAAAAGAACTGTGTATGCAAAATAAACATCCCATATATCGACAATATGAGAGCATGTGACAAGGACAACTAGAACGGATGCTCAGGGTCAAAGGTCATAGTGGCGATGGAAGGGTTTATAAGGACGGTGATGTTGAATTTTGGAGGGCTCCTTTTAGAGGAAATTATAGAATATGGCCAGTTCTTGGGACAATTATTAAGTGTGTTTCTGAATTTAGCTAAGCGCCGCCTAGCGCTTGTCCTGGCAACTGTAGTACATAATGTGTACGAGATGTTATCTTAAGGCCCCCTCTCACTTGACGTGCGGCACGCTTGCGGCATTGCTGCGTTCGTTCACTGTGTCACTGTTTTGTTATTTTCTTCGATTTTTTATGATTCAGATATTGCGCAATACGTAAAAGTATAACATAAAAGACGACAAAATATACAACAAGTAAGAAAATTCGTTCTTTATCTCTGAAATTCGTTGAGCATCTTCCGAACGCAGCAATGCCGCAAGCGTGCCGCACGTCAAGTGAGAGGGGGCCTTTAGGTATTTGTTTGACCACTGTAACGTAATTCTTTGAGGAAGGGTAATGTTGCGTCGACTGTGCTGTGTTTATGGCTGTTTGTTGCGAATGAACCATTATGATTTTTGGCATGTAGATCCCCCATGGCTTGATAGAGAGTGATGATTCAAAAAAGGGTTGACGGATTGTCATGATTTTTGGAATGTCGATAGAAATGATGTTTGACACAATGAAGTACTTATCATAATAATCAAGGGATAAATAGGAGTTAGTATGCATGATTGTTTGTCTATCAAAGACCATATTGATAGAGTTGGTTGGCTTTCACGGCCGTGAAATTGTCGACAGGCATCGTGAAAAACTCCATGGCAATGGAGTTTGTGGTCCGGCCGATCACAGATTACTGAAGTTTGGATGTGTAGATTACTCCCAACGGTGGCTTGCTATGGATATGGAGAGATGACTCAAGAAAAGGTTGACGGATCGTCATGATTTTTGGAATGTAGATGGAAGTGATGTTTGACAAATTAAGTTTAAATTACAATAGTGTTATCCATAAAATCAAGACAGTGTGGTCTTAATGTAACGTGTGCAAATGTAACGTGCGCAAATGTAACGTCTTAATGTAACGTGTGCAAATGTAACGTGCGCAAATGTAACGTGTGCAAATTGTGCAGGTTTGCATAATCTAGTCGGTTGACTTACGCTAGTTGTATGTTTATCAAAGTTGGTTAGCTTTCATGGTGGTGAAATTGTCGACAGACATCGTGAAAAACTTCATGGCAATGGAGTTTGTGGTTAGGCCGATCACTGATTACTGGAATGTGGACGTGGTTTTCTCCTCTCAGAATCTGAGGTATGTGATGGGTGTGAGGATAATGGGAAGGGGAAAGACAAGGCCTAGAAAAATTAATGCTGTGTTTCTGATTTCGGTCCCGAAAGCATTGTGTCAGTAAGAAGAAAATATCTTTTAATCTTCAATGATATCTGTTATAGTGATCCAACAAATGCAATTTAACAATGGGAAAATGTTTGAGGATACAAGTACTTGTATTTTTTGTATCAGTCCATCCGATCTGAAGTCAAGATGGAAGACCACTTGTCTCTGTCGTCAATCGTCCGGCCGGTATGAACAACAAGATACGATAATAATGTTTTACTGGTAGATGGTTGGTCAATGATAGTTTATTAATAGACTTCGTCATTATTCATCCTCTATTTTGAGGTGCAGCAAGTAAAGTCTGATAGACTTATACAAGCAAAAGTACTAGTATATCTATAATCTGAACAAAGAAGTACAATGTTAACAACATATTCTTACTTCAAATGTTCAAAGGCTTTAATCTGAGTAAACTACAGGAAATCTGCTTTTGATTTCATCATTCATATGTCCAATCGAACGTTTTGTGTCCGGATCCTAGGCAAGTGGTCGAACTAGAAAAAAAGACTCGAGTCGGCAAGTTATTGGCCTCTGCCAGGCTCCACAGGTCGCTGGAAACTTATGCCGCAAACGTACTCCTCTGCCATTTAACTCCTCTGGCGTGTTTTCTGACTTATTTGGCATATTTCTACTATTTTTCCAGTGACCTGTGGAGCCTTGTAGAGGCTAGCAAGTTTTAGCTAGGCTAGGACAGGTAACAGGATACACAGTATCTATTATCTTTACCTAGGCCTGCCTAATTACAGTGAACGCATTTAAGTAGTAGTTGTCTACTCGTCATGGCTGAAATAATCTTGTTGTGTTTGGCGCGCCTTGTCCAGATATCAAGCGATCGTGACCCCATATCATGCAAGTAGTTTTATCAGCAAAAGTGTAATCAGCTATCATATGACACAAGATTTGATGCCGTGATTTTCTTTGGATTCAAAGTAAAAAATTCTAACATAAGGATTGTAACGTTATCGCCGTGTTGTCTGGGGATATACTATACTCTGGGGATACGGTTGACAGTTTACACAATGAGTTTGTAAGAAACGAAAGAAAATTGAATTTTGTAAGAAAAAAGGAAAGTTCAATCAACTATGACACACACCTTGATACCATTTACTTCGATTCAAAGTAAAAATAAAATCCAACATGCGGAATGTTTGGCTGTGATGCTTGGGGGTATGTTATTCTCTGGGGACCAGTCGTACGTATTTACACCGAAAGTTTGTTATGGTCTTTCGAGATGTTTACAGCATGTACATTTTGTACGAATCCTATACTAGTATCTTATCTTTGAGCGTCAACACTTAATTTTGCACAGATCGAATTCTGTAAAAAGATAATTATAATGGGTGGTTTCTAATGCTATCTATCGATGTATCGAAGTCACTTTTTATAATGTCGAAACGACTTTTACAATGTAGTGAAGCGACGTGCCATACAGCAAATTGACCTATAGATAGCGAACTGGTGACATCATAGATTAGACTGGCGAAGAGTTGGTACGCTTTGGACATTTTAGATCTCAGAAACTTAGCCTCCATAGCAGTGTCTTTGGGTGGGGTGGTGCTTTTTGACTTATCATCGCCGGGGCTCTTTTCTAATTGTTCCTCTAAGCCGGGCAGCTATCGAAATCCGTATAGGAGGTGAGGCTCAACCGCTGTGATACCTAGTTTATTTCTCTATTTGATACTTTGAGTCGGTTTCCCAATGTATATTTTGAAATAATAGATTGTCTTCTTACTGATAAACTGGTGGAAAATACCAAAACAGCACACAAACACAAGCAAAAAAGAAAGCCTAGCGAAGAAGTCTGAAAATGAGGCTAGTAGAGATGACGTCACAAATGACACTAACCCCCCTCTGAAAAAAATGAAGGCGTCCTGACTGGAGACGCGCGCGTGTCGTGTGCAACAGCTGTTTTTTATGGTCAGTTACGTACAGGAACCATCAAACCCTTCACAAACTCAAGTGTGTTTAAGTATTGCAATAAACTATTTATAGATAATATTACACTCTTATACACGTACAGGTTGGAACCAGACACAGTTTTGATAAAAATGCGTGATAATTCTTTTACTCTAATTCTTTGAAATGTTTTGTTTTGGAGTGGTGTGTGGAAAAGTTGATGGCGGCCATACACACACCTGTTGCACTCCGCACTCTAACGATTTTTGCGCGGTGAGTGGATATGTGTGAGTTTCGCCCCTGGGCAGTACAAACACTACAGCCCGGCGGACAGCTAGGCGACAACCACCGTCCGCACGATGTCACGTAACGGTAAAACCGAAGAGCGCCGGCGGTCGTCTCTAGCCATCGCCGCGAGCGAGTTGCGTAGGATCGCGCTCCTTGCGTCCGGACAGAGCCAAAGTGCTTCCAACTCCGATGGGAAAAACGGCGTGCCAGGCAACCCCATGGAATTCGCTTTACAGCTGATGTGAGTTGGCATGGTTAACTCGCAATTGCGATTTTTGAAAAAACATTTTTATACCATACAGTTGAAAAGCGCGGAATGAGGATTGACAAGTTTAGGTTAAGTTAAATGCTGGCGTCACACTTTCAGCATCTTCCGGCCAAATTTGTTGATCGCAAAAAGATCGCCAAATTTTGAAACTGCCAGAAAACCGAGCGTGTTTTTTTTTTTTTCATTTTTCGCTTGAAAATTTACCCTGTTGCGCGGTTGAACTCCCAAACTCGTACGTAGGCGGGCGATCATCTTTCCAACTATTTGTGACATAGGCGCTAGACGTCAAAACGTGATTCTGTTTGAGTATTTCTAGCCTAGCATTCATCCGCATTTGGCTCCCTGGTCCAGACCAAAGAAACAGCTATTTTCAACCGTATTAGGGTATGGGACAACCGCTGTGCCACCTAGTATATTCCTCTATTTGATACTTTGAGTTTGTTTCCCAATGTGTAGTTTGAAATAACAGATTGTTCTCTGCGAGTTTTGAACACATATGGCCTCAAAGAGGTATAAACAAGGATATGTGCATATAGGAGAAACACTAAATGCAAGTAGATTAATCGTAGCCTTTAATCGGCTAATCTGACCTTTTCGTTGAATCTAACACAAACAACAGAATAACTACTGTAAATGCATTTAAGTCCACGGGCATTTAGTTTGGCAGTAGCGGGGAAAAGGACTTTTCGCGGTGGTTTTAAGTTCGCGGTAGCACCATTCACTGTAGTCTCTTATTGCCATGGAAAATGTTCGCGGTGGTTTTAAGTTCGCGGTGAAGCGGCCACCGCGAAAACTGCGAACATCAAACCACCACGAATGTTTCTGCATTTACAGTAAGTTCTGCACAAGTATGTAGAATTTTCTGGTATCTGTATCTATATAGCCGGTATATTAGTAACCGCCGTTCGGCGTAACACACCAGCTTCGCAGGCGCGCGGCGCGGCAGCAGCTGGTTATATTACACCGAACGACTCGTTACCCCTAACTTTTTCACATCTATCTGCTAGCGTTCTTTAAAACTACCCAGAGAAGATGCCCCTACTGTACTTGGTGATAACAAATTCCACTCTACAATAGTTCTGGGAAAGTACGAATGTTTGAACACATCAATCCTAGGTTGGTAACTCTGGTATTTGAAGGCATGACTGTTTCTTGTTCTTTTTTGAGCTGGTATTAGATACTTATCAGTTGGTACGCCTACCAGTTTATTGGTCATTTTGTACATCATGGAAAGTCTGGACATTTTCCTTCTGTCTTCAAGTGACATCCACTGCAAATCTGTTTTCATTTTGGTAACACTAGAATCCCTGTTATAGTTGTTTGTGCAGAATCGGGTAGCTTGGTTCTGTACCCTTTCAAGTTTATCTGTGGTATGTGCCACGTATACTGTTATTTATGTATTACTGTGTGAACAGCCTTACTGCCCCTACGGCCATCTGAGCTACGGGACGTGTGAAGTTAAGTGAAGTGTGTGCAAAGTAGAAAGGCCCAGCGTGTACCATATGTTCCGGTATTGATTTCGTTACGTAGGTGACGTCATGACACAGGCAATGTCGCGACTCAAGCATATCCTCCTCCGCAGGCTTCTAGCAGCGGTGCTTTTTACTTTTAGAGCGAGAGGGGGGCGCTGATTCTAGCCTGGGCGCCATCCGATTTCCACCGGGGCTCCTTTACATTCACTACCCTAAAAAGTATGGCTACGGTGATTCGCGATTTTCAGCGGCGATTCTCTACTGGCTGGCCTGGTATTAGAGCACGTTACCCCGTGTTCAAAATGGCGCGGAAAAATAAAAGCCAGCACTGCTAGAAGGCTGTGAAGGAGGCAAACTGTGGCTTGTTTTACACAAATCTAGCCTCTACCAGGCTCCGTGGATCGGTAGAATCATTATCCTCACCACGAGGTGAGGAAACGTACTCTTCTGGCCGGCTAACTCCCTTAGCGTACTATAGACTCTATTTGTCCAATTTCTACAATTAGACCACCGATCCACGAAGCCTGGTAGAGGCTAACACAAATCTACGTCCTGTCAGGGGCTGATCTTTAATTAGGTGCATGACAATTGGAAGGGCAGTCAGAAGTGCATAAAAAACTGGATAAAAGAACATTTTATCCAGCTGAGTTTTCGCCAAATAGGGACAAAAAAGTTTTCAGTCAATCTTTTGCCTGTCACTTCACTCCTAGGCCAATCAACTCTTACTAGACTTTTATTCCTACCTTGGCCAAAGTCCTCTATTTTTATTCGGCCAGGCCGGGGTCTGGTATAGACTATTGTTCGGGATCAATACTGATGACCAATCATATCTCCAACACGTCAGTGTAAACAGGTTTGTTTTCTTACAAAACAGATGCGAGGGGTCATATGAGGCCGCTAAACTCAACCAAACGGACATAAAAACGCTTCGGACGTCACGAAATACCATAACAGAAAAATTACTGCAAATGGGTAAAGGGTACTGAGTTGTTCGCCGGGATTAAATTTAGCTGTAGAGAGAATGGATCGTTCGCGGTTGAAACAAGGCGGTAGGCGGACAGAATTCAGTACTTAACGTTTGCTGAGAAAAAAGTTCGCCTCTGCCCCAAACAGGTTCAGATCTGTAACTCGAAATGACTTGACAAACAAACCACTTTAGATTTGCAGAAACACTTTCAATGCTCAAGCAAGTTGTGGAATAAACTGTTTCACATAATTGATATCCATCTTTGAGATATACATTTTTTAAATCTTGCATATTGTCGTTTGAGAATCAGACGTTTCAAAGTTAACGTTTACAGCAAAGTCATGGAGACCCCAAAACCAAGGAGCGAGGGCGAAAAAAGAAAACATCCAGCTACAAAAATGCTACACAAGACTAAACATCCAGACCATTCTTTCCCAGGCTTGGTCTTATGTTTACCTCAAGTATGACTGTAAGAGACAATCGTCGCCATTTCAATAATATTTTTACTGCCATGCATTCTTGTTTAAAAGGGGGCTATGGCCCCATGCTCTGACCATGCCCGTGGACCATGTAGCCCTGGGCCTTTACCATGGAGAGCAGATCTTCAATATCTGTCAAGCATAAAAATCATGATTGACCAGGGATGCTATTGGGCAATATGTGGCCACAGTATTTTTTGGGACAGGCGAAAACCAATGCGCACGTGGATGTCATCAATAAGATGTCAGAAGTCAGAATTCCATGCGTCCTTTTGAGCGCGGAATGACCGAATGTTTTATCCCTCTGAAACCAAATTTATGTGTCTCGTGTTTACTACGATAACAGCTTTACGCATTCCGTGGGCGCACGTTTTGGTCCATGTAAACGTTTTGTATTCTATTACCCAGCTGTTTCTCGTGTGCGTTTTTGTAACGCAACAACCATGACACGTCATTGCATACCAGAACGATTCCACCCAATGTAACAATAGTAGTGTTATACGGCCAACTTTCGAAGAAATTGAGCATTTTTTGTCAGCAGCTTTCTCGTCATTGGAAAGGACTGTTTGAAACTTGTTATGCACTTCTTTATTCTTTTATGTCGTATTCTAAGTTATTGTCATCACTAATGTGACTGTCATGAAATTTCCTAAGGAAACAGGGATCTGTTCATTCAGTGGGCTTTCCATACCTTTGTTAGGGCATGACATGCACCCCAGGCTTGGCCAATCTGTTCATACTCAACGTTAAATGGAACGTAAAAACGATTTGGCAGGTCTGCCAGGCTTCAAGTAAGTTGTCACCGTGTAGCCTTTGTGACGTCTTGGAATGTCTTAGTGTTTACATGGTTGAAATAATAAGAAAGCTCAACTAATATTTGCATTTCCGTAAGCGTAGGGATAAAAATGTCAAGGGGGCATGCTGGAGAGTTAGCAAGACTTTAGATACAATTAGGTGCGTTTCTCTTCTTAAAGTAAAGATCTCGACTGCGTTCTTAGAGAAGCGCAATATCTCATAATTCTGCCACATTAAAAAGCAGACAAAGAAAGAAAGAAACAAACAAAAATTTAAAAGCAAAAGGGTTATCCTTAAGTGTTGTCTAGTACACATAAAGTAACCGAGCGTGCTAATACAAGTAAAGAAGTGACGACTGTTTCAAAAGACGTTTCGGCTTCGACTATTTTTTTACGTTTTTAGGCGTTTTAACGGGCTTTCAATTTTGTACCATTTTCTTTATGTCTCATAAACAAAATCTCTGCTTGGAAAGTATCATAAAGAAGACCTCTGCATGAAGAGTATCATAAAGAAAACTTCTGCTTGGAAAGTATCATAATGAAGACCTCTGCATGAAGAGAATCCCTGCCTGGCCTCTGTACTTCTAATCAGGTTGCTGAAATGGGCTCTGTAGCAGCTACCAGGCATCTTTGGTTACTAGAATGACTCCAGTCAAGACCATTGTTTGGAGGATTTGGAAGGGAAATGTTTTCTGTGCGATTTGCCGTGGTACACCGGAAAAGACAGCGTTGTCACGCCAAATTTGGTCTTCTTTACGCAAATACTCGGTTGATACTACTTAAGGCTTTGTCGCGGCCCCACCCTGAGAATTTCCATGGTGGTGATCAGCTCGTCAATAGATTTCAGGGAACTGTGGCGGAGACTTAAACAATTGTGTCGTGTGCACAACTCAAGACAATTCGCAGTCGTGTGCACAAGTCAAAACAAGGTAACACTAGCACTTGTCAAATATGGAACTACACTAATCTGTGTATTAAACACAAACTCTGCTGTCCGTAGCTGTAACTGGCCCCTTCACGCAGCGGTGGATGTTGGGCGGGCTGCTATACGCTAGATTTAATCAGGCTAGAACTAGACCAAGGATCTGGGAATACAATGAAGAATGTGCTAGTCTCCAATTTCTGCCAAAAATATCACAAAAAAATCACTATGAACACTACAAACAATATTATAGAAGTAGACATAACATACTAGTACCATGAAGGGAAAATTGTGTTAGTTAACGTTTAAAACTGTATTACATACAGTGAAATGTAAAGCTGTAATTTTCAGTTTTTTTTAATTACCATTTTTAAGCATGGCTTCTACGACTATCGTTGCTATACAATTTTTTTTTTTTTTTTTATTTACTTAGAGGTCACCGCAAAACAAGGCTCGTGGAGCCACTCAAGCGTTTTGGGTTACATTACTGAATTGTGAAGAGAGATGTTTGTTTACCCTTAATTTAAACAGTTTCAGGCTGTACCCTGTGGGGAAGCAAGTCCGTGGAAGCTTATTCCATAGCGATGTTGTTCTAGGAAAAAAGCTCTGAGCGTGGAACTTCCTCCTGTTAGGTGGATTGTGGAGGAAAAAAGGATGATTTGTTTCCGTGGAAGTGGCTAAACGGGTTCTTGCTGTGAAGGTTCGTATTGAAGGCACAAGTGAATGAAGTTCTGCCGAGCATTTACCATGGAAGTACCGATAGAAAAGTGCTAGGCTAGCTACATCACGCCTTTGGGCCAATGGTTGTAGTGTGGCGAATAAGTCGCTGCCAACAATGTTCCTTAACCGTCATAATAATATAAACATCATTGTTTTTGCATAATGCTGGTTTATACATTAGTACATTTTCATATTTACCCTCACAGAAGAGAAACAGATTTTTTCTTCGTCTTCTACAAATAACTAAGGTCAATAACCTTGACCAGAAAGTTGTTACCATGGTTACTAGTAATGAAGCAGATGATACCATGTTGTGTTCGATTACGTAACGTAGCAAGAGGCAGGACAGAGCGGAGGAGCTTGTCACCATACATATTCATGTGTTTGAGTAAGAAAAAAAAACAAAAAGAAGTTTTAAGGCTATACTATATAAATGTAAACATTGTGTATTTCCTTGCAAATGTAACACTTCTAGTTCTATTACATCGTTCTAGACAGATCAATGACGTATAAGCGAACGGAAATATGTAAGTTGATGTTTATTTTGAGAGCTTGCCAACCCAAACAAAGAGATCTAGATGTCACATATTGATTGTTGACAATGTTCGCGTCATAGCGAGCTGACGTCATGGTTTGTTTTTGAAACACGATCTGGTTATCGGTGTACCTGACGTATACGTATCAGCTTTACTGACGCAATAAAAGCGCAGTGACTTTCAAAAACATCAAAATAGAAATACAAAATAAATCGATTCTACCTACTATTAAACCAACAAAGTGTTAGGCCACACTGACTTAATCTTATAAATGACATCTCCTGTAGATCCCAAAACTAATGCGTGACGGCAAAAAAAAAAAGAGAAAAATCCGACAAAACCACATGACTTAACATCCAGTCCGTTCTTTCCCAGGTTTGGTTTGTCTTATGTTCACCCCCGACACGACTGTAAGAGACAATCGTCACCATTTCAATACTGTTTTTGTATCACTGAATCATCCATGTGATCCACCTATGTTGACGGAATTGAGTCACTTCCCACACAACTTTTTTGTTTATTCTACCCTGCAAAACTCATCCAAAAATAGACATCAAGGATAGACTTTGTCTTTTTTTCTGTGTCATTAAGTGTGTATTGGAGCTTTACATCCTAACATAAATTATGCAGATGTGAATGTCATTTGCATAATCAGTGGCCCGATTAATTCTATTTTACGGCCTTCCAGGGTATCAAAGAAATTGATTTTGCACAACATGAATGAAACAAGTTGCGATGACGTTTTGTCGTTTTATGTTTATTTCTAATCCCGGGAAGAGAAGCATTTGTAGAAGCGAACCCATGAAAACTAACCTCTACCAGGCTCCGCAGATGGGTAGTCTAAAAAAACTCAAATAGTAGAAACTAGACAGATAGATAAATAGTATGCTAGGGGAGTCAGCCGACCAGATGAGTTATTTCCTCACCACTAGGCCGGCCAACACTACTAGGCCAATTAATTCCTAATAGGCTTTTCTTCCCAACTAGGCAAACTTTTTTGCCAGATGGGAGTCTGGTGGAGACTACAACGGAACACAAACACAGACCAAAGAGGTCTTTGACCTCCTTGTACAGACCAGACCAGGCCCGGCTTGTGGCGTCAAATACGTGTTTACACAAAGATAGCTATCAATGAAAAACAAAAGCATGCTATCAGATGCAGAGGATGAGCATTGTTGCTACAAAATGCGCATGTCCGGAATGTCTTCGACGTGCCCTAGCGGTTGCGTGTGTAAGCGATCTGTTTGTCTGGACAGTTGCGTGTGTATGCTATCCTCTGTCGTCGTTTTACTTAGAAATAGTCGTAATGTTTTTGATTTATACTGACCAAAAATGGCTACTTAAAAGTGCTTGCTTCAAGTTGCCAGAGATGATTTCAGTGTTTTTATAAGGGGATGGTATAAAAGATAAATTTGGACTAAACCTGGCCTTAGATTCGTATCATCTACACAGGAGATTGAATATCGTATCCCTATTCAGGCACATTCTGTCCTAACATAGCAATTTTCAGATGAGAGCATTGTTACCCATTCGTTAAAAAGACCAAGATATTTATTTCTATTTTGATAGAAACTACTTAAATATTTGTACGCGATGGCTTCTAATGCTTAAAACGGAGAGCTTTATATGTTATCTTTCAGATTAGCGGATTCGGTAGGCAAGAAGAGACAACTACTTGTTGAACTATGTCAATAAAATTGTCGTTACGCAATTAGCCACCACGGTTTTGGTTTTCTAAACGCCAATTCGTGGGGAAACAAAAATCTTTGTCGCGACCCCACCTTTAGAATTGTCATGGTCATTGAAGTCTATGCATGAATTTCAAGGAACTATGGCATATAGACTCAAACTGTTGTTACACAGTCTTGTGCACAACTCAGTCATTGGCCCCCGTCAAACAAACAAACAAATTATTTATTCATGAAAGCTCAAATCGGCCTGCAGGCCACTTTTCATTGTGGTCTTTGTATTGCATACCCGGTAAACCGCCTTATGGTGTAGCGCCTCAACTCGTACTGAAGAGACAAGCTGGATATATCTGAATAAATTTATTTGATCTATTCACATCGGGAAGGACTGAACACTAGAGGCGAGTAGAACAGTTTTTACTCCAAGCTCTCTCCGGGATTCGTCCAAACCCGGGCAGCCAATCGCACAAACCCAGACGTGCAAACCGTTCGGCCAAAAGGCCTAAGCCGTTTGGCGTCTTCAGTTTAGCAGTCCTTGAACCCCGCTGTTACAGGACCTCTACGCACGAGGTGTGCTACCACTTCAACGTAAAGTTGTTCTTTCCCATGATGAAATATCCGAGTATTGTAAAACCACTTGTGCTACATATATTAGAACTAGTGGCACTTATTGGCCCCCAAAGTGCCGCCCAAATGTTACATTCCCATGGCTTCCGTACTGAGGTTTATATACTGTATAAGAATGTTCCATTTATCGCATTCCAGAGGGGTGTGCAGGTTTGCATTTTTCATCGTCAATCCCCTTTTTGATGTAATTTTAACCTTCCCCAAGTAGGTAGCAAAAGTATGACAACAAAGACGAAAAGGCCCAGATGAGAGCCTGCTATGGAGGCTAACATCAGCCCATGTTGAAAGCCGCGAATAGCGAACGCCGCTTCATTTGAAGTCTGCAAAGGAGGCTGCATAATCACTAGCGGACAGGGCTTATTGAGTAGTATAGGAGGTGTATTGAGAATGTAATTCTTGTGTTCCAGGGGCGGTGACGTAAGACCAGGTGGATGCACGCCGTTCATCACGGACACGTCCACTAATGATGATGACGAGGTACGTATCAAGGACAGACCATCATACATGCAGGGAGGGTATGTGGAGAGGAATAGCAACTATAGGACATCTTGAATAAAACTCTATGTTCCTAGTTCTTGATATGTATAGTATATAGTGTGTATGATATGTGCAGGAACAAACTCTATTGCGGTTTACTCCGATGGAAATTTTGGCTTTATTCATAAAACGTCAAAGAATTTTCATCGTATAGAAAACCTGTCTGTCAATGCGTGATGTAATGGTATATGAGAAGAGGTAGCTAATTGAATATCATACAATTGCTATTTTGATACAAGCCTTTTTCATTTTCATAATTAAAGAAAACACTAACTCACAAGAATGACGCTCAATATTTCATATTGATGATTGCTAATAAACGTATTGCCCAGGAACAGTACTTGTTGGGTAGAAACTACATTAATACCTTGAGATTTGTATGGTTGAAGAAACAAAGTTCTAACTAATCCATAGGAATGACATGTAACATTTCAAAGTGATGCCTGCTAACGTATTTCCCAGGAACAATACTACTAATACCGGCCCTTTAATTTGTATAATTAAAGAAAGCAGTTCTAACTACCAACAACAATGGCAATTAAGATTTCATTGTGATGCTTGTTTTCAAAAACGTATTTCGCAGGAACAGTACTTACTGGGTAGGAATTACCGGTCGCACTGCCATGATACCGGGGAGAGCCGACCCGTGGACCCCACGGCCAGGAAGAAACTCATCATGGCCAGCATCCTCTGCCTCATCTTCATGGTGGCCGAAGTCGTCGGTAAGTCACGTGATAGTCACGTGGTATCACAATAGATCACGTCTTATCTTCATAGAGGCTGGACCACAATAGGTCGCGTAATATATGCTCATTCTTTCTGTGATCTTCATGGTGGCCGGGAGAACGGTAAGTCATGTGTAAGTCATAACAGGTCACGTGATATATATGTGCATCCTTTGCCTCATCTCCATGGTGGCCGAGGTGATCGGTAAGTCGCGTAATAGTCACGTGATATCATGTTAGGTCACTTGATACATGTGCATCCTTGGTCAAGTTCATATCTTCATATCTTCATAGTGGCTGGGGCAACCACGTGATATCACAATAGGTCACGCAATATATGCCCATCCTTTGTGTCATCTTCATGGTGGCTGAGGTGATCGGTAAGTCACGTGATAGTCACGTGATATCTCTTTTGTCACGTGACATGTGTCTCTCATCTTCATGGTGGCCACTGTGACAAAGTTGGCCATGTGGTGACGTCTTTGATTTGAATGTGTCATTAACATGTGGCTAACTTGCCAGTGATCTGCTGGTTACTGTGACAAAGGTCGTCGTGTAGTGACGTCACTAATTTGCATGTGTGATTGACAGGCGGCTACCTTGCCGGGAGCCTGGCCATCATGACAGACGCCGCCCACATGATGACGGACTTCGCCAGCTTCATGATCAGTCTGTTCGCCATCTGGGTCGCCACAAGGCCCGCCACCAAGAGCATGAACTTCGGCTACTACCGAGCAGGTACGTTCACACGTCACATCTGCTTCGAGATCATAATATCATTGCTGATCATCTACCGAATCCTTATTTGAATCCTCCTGGAAAAAGTTGAACTGTAATTTCCAAGACAAAAAATGGACTTACTACTTGGTAAGGAATGAACAATCCACTGCTGCTGTGATGTCACGCTATGTAAATAGCACACGTGACTCGGTGAGCAGTGGATCATAAGTTGCAGGAAAGCTATGGCGCCCACCGTTTATGTTTATGGATGGCTGTAAAGCTCCGGTGTAGATGGCTTCTTTGATCCCTTGAGCAAAGAAGTCTGGTTTTAGTGCAAGATCACTTTGTCCAGTGTGTTGTTTACCTGTTGCAGAAATGGTGTTACGCTATTGTTGACGTCAGTTCCTGTTGATACACATGTTTATGTTTACCTGCTGCAGAGGTGATGGGTGCCCTGGTGTCCGTGCTGTTGATCTGGGTGGTGACCGGGATCCTGGTGTATAACGCCGTGCTGAGAGTCATCCACAGAGACATGGACATCGACGCCAAGATCATGCTGATCACAGCTTCCTGCGGGGTTGCTGTCAATCTGGTGTAAGAGCTTCCAAAAATTATTGCTCTTCTAGACTAGAGTAATCTCCAAGCAGATCCCTCGGTGTCATAAGACAGTGTCAAAGCTGGCCAATGAGTATAGCCGGCCTAAGTGAGTCATACGGGCACTAGGAGGCGGATGACCTCCTTTGCCAGCTTATGCCACCGGGGATCTGCTTGAAGATTATTATAGAGAAGGCCTAAAGGTACACGTACGCCATAGCAGTTACTCAAACAACTGGATTTGGCTTTTGTTAGTGACAGTAGACAAAAGGTAGTGGATTCTGCCTGAAATGCTCTCCGTTTCCAAAGCCATTTCCTGTTGCTTGAGTAATTGCTATTTGGCGTATCTTATTTCCTGGATGTTTAATCTTTATCGACGTAATCCTTGGATACACTACACGTAGTTTCAATTTTATCATATCTATAGAATGGTGACCAAATCATGTTTGCCAAAAGTTTGCAAAAGATAGTCGTTCGTCAGAAGTCAAAGACGAGGGGAGCCTGTAGCAATACCCGTCTCGGTTTAGACTTCCGATCACCCTTTGCCCTGAATCACTACCTCCATGAAGCTTTTCGCACCACGAAATATGAACGATACCGATTGAATTTGTATGCTTTACGGGAGTCAAGAAACTGATCACAAAAATACTTTTGTTATAGCTTTTAAGAGTACATATAATATTACTGCACGCATCTGAGAATATATTGATATTAAGGTTGTTGACGCTAAATAGCATTTTGTTCGTCTACTACAGAATGGGCTTCATCCTCCATCAGTGGGGTCACGGTCACAGTCACGGGTTCAGCGGATATGGGCACAGCCACGGGGGTAAAGGTCACGGGGACAAAGGTCACGGGCACAGCCACGGACGTCAAACGTCAACAGGTCACGGACACAGCCACGGAGGTCAAATATCAACGGATTTCAGTCACAGCAATGGGGGTCAAATACCAACAGGTCACGGTCACAGCCATGGGGGTCAAGTGTCAACAGGTCACGGTCACATCAATGGGGGTCAAATGTCAACAGGTCACGGTCAGAGCAATGGGGGTCAAATGTCAACAGGTCACGGTCACAACAATGGGGGTCAAGTGCCAACAGGTCACGAGGGTCAAGACCAATCTGGGAAAGTTCACACACCGGACGGTCCATGTACTAACGAGCAATGCGACGAGAGTCAGAAGTTGACAAAAAGCTGCCAAAGTAACGGCATCCCTCATAATTACGGCGGCATTAGGTCGTGTGAGGAAGGAATCGTGAGGACTGATATCGAGAGTCAGGGTTACCAGATGGGAGATCCGCAGGCGGAGTTACTGGAGAAGGACGGGGAGGGAGGCGAGCAGAGCCGGAAAGAAAACGTGAACGTCCGGGCGGCGTTCATCCACGTGGTCGGGGATTTCGTACAGAGCCTGGGGGTGCTGGTCGCCGCTATCATCATTTACTTCAGGGTAAGTGATTACGGTGTAACCGTGGGGTTAAGGTAGCAGAACACAGTATTAATGGGCGAACCCCGGGGTGTATGACGCGGGTACATAAAATAGTACGGATAAACTTGTTGAAGGGGAGGTAAAAAGCCTTATTTGAGGGGCAGCCAGATATAACCTGTGCTACGTGGTCACGGAAGGTGTCGACTCTGAGACTGCATGGTTTGGATTGTGAAAGTTTTCTATTTCGTGTATAAATGCGCCCCATTACGCAACTGCCTTTCTAGCGTGAGCCGGCTGCAGTTCTATGACCTCCGCAGAGGGGCATTTCAAAGAGGGCGTAAGCAGACGATACGCCGACAGCATTTTTTTGTTTTTTAATATTTTGTGGCTTGTACCTTCAACTCAAACATATCCGATTTTGGTATTCCAAAAGTGCACCCTACTATATTTCTTAATGCGTCGAAGCCAGTCACCTTGAGGCCCTTAACTATAGAAATCCCCATAGGCCGAAAACTGTGTTCTGCTACCTTAACCAAGAGACACAGGGCCTTTAAGCCTTGTGGTTTTGTGCTGTGGGTTCGTGAATAGTTGGCAGCACTAATTGATGTCTATGTTAAACCTCTGTACTAAAAGCTCTGAAAGCTAGAAGAGAGTTTACTTTGTCTTAGATTTGCTAGATCTATCATAGTATGTTTGATTCAAACGAGCTTCAATGCTGGTTTCCTGTTACTATTAATAAAGTTCATAACAGGGGTTTAAAAAAATAGAAGGAGGGCTCAAGCTTGGCATGCCTTTCGCTAGTTCAGACGGGTATAAATCAGTGCAATTCCTTACTTGTCTACACCTCTGAATATTTTTTATAGTCTGTTGTTCGAACACATTATTACCAAATTGTAAGTTTGAGAATTGCCAATTTACCATGTTTATATCCCTAGCCTGACTGGGCCATAGCAGACCCCATCTGCACCTTCATGTTCTCTGTGCTGGTGCTGATCACCACCCTTAGCATCCTGCGGGACACCGTCAACGTGCTCATGGAAGGTACGTCATGACGTGACGTCATAGTTGTGTCCGGCGCCATCTTGGTGTCCCTATTTGCATATCAGTGATAGCCGTGTCCGCCGCCACCTTGGTGTCCCTATTTGCATATCAGTGAATCCATAATTCTTGCTAAAACTTTGACATTTTTGGGATTTGTTTTTGCAATTTTATCTTTAAGACCATGTTGAATCTCATGTTACTAGTATTTCATTTTCATTTTCAAGTGATACCATACATGTACCGGTACAAAAAATTCAGGTACAGGTACAGACCAGGTCCAGAGGATCAGGTGCAGGTCCTGACCCAAACCTAGACCTGTATTTGAAAACTTGTGAAAGAGCGATACTCAAAACAACTCTGTTATTTTCTTGGGTCGGTAAGCCCCCAAACACGTGAACACCTGCCGGTATATAATGTATCAATTTTGGAATCGGTCCAAAACACGGTCCACTAATTTTTTTAGGTCCGGTTTTTCTGGACCGATTCAACAGGAAAAACGGTTTTGTACGAGTAAATTTGTACTGAAATCGTACCCACTTCTAATTGCTATCTTTTGTCTGTTTCCAGGCACCCCTCGTGGTTTGGATTTTAACTCCGTGAAGGAGAGTTTGAAGGCGATCCCGGGAGTACACGCCGTCCACGGGCTGCACATCTGGTCTCTCACGGTCGGCAAGAACGCACTGGCCGTGCACATCGCCGTCGGTAAGTGCGCTAGGTTTTGGCAACGCCAATAGGGCAGTGCCGAAGGATAGGGATTAGGCCCGCAAATTTAGTTTTTTGAGAATTTGGAATAGGGAATAGCACATCTGGTCTCTCACGGTCGGCAAGAACGCGCTGGCCGTCTACATCGCCGTCGGTAAGTACGCTTTCTCTCCAAGCAGAGGTTCGGCTTCGGGTTTTTTTAACGTTTTTTATGCCTTTTCATCTTTGTATTTTTGTCTGGTTTTGAGACATAAAGAAAACGGTACAAAAAGGAAAATCCGATAAAAACGCATCAAAAAGAACGTCAAAACAGCCGATGCCGTCCACATCGCCGTAGGTAAGTACAGTACGCTAGATTTTAGCAACGGCACTGGGCAGAGCCGCTTCTGAAGAATAGCCACCGAATCCACAAATTTAATATCTTAAGAATTCAAAATACTTTTTTTTCAAGCAAAATTACCCGAGTAAATAGACGGCCTCTTCGCAACACGCGTACGTTCGGTAAACTTCACCACCTTCAGTTAGAATTCTACTTTTCTTAACCTAGTCTGTGTAACACATAACTCCGCTGTCCAGGGCTGTAACTGACCCCTCCTCGCTATGGGGCCGGCGGATGTTTGGCGGGCTGCTATAAGCAAGATTTAATCAGGCTATTCTTAACCATTTTCCAAAAAAGCGTTAAGGTACAAGATATGTATTTTTTTGTGAATTAGCGTTTCCTATATCACTGAGAGGAAAACAGCAAAATTTCGCCTGGAAAATGTTGAGTTTTTTTTCATTTCCTACTATGATATCTGCTTGAAAATTACCAACTTTTATCATTACGATATATCTCATCCAGACGTCGACGCGGACCCCCAAGAGGTGCTGGACATAGCCTCCCGTTTGGTGCGCAGCAGATTCGACGTGCACTCCTCGACGATTCAGATCGAGCTGTTCCAGGAGGAAATGCGCGACTGTTCTCACTGTCGGGACCCCTCCGACTGAGAGCGCATGCGCGGGTTCAATCTCCAAGCAGACGTGTGGTTTCAACTTTTTATTTCTCAAAATAGTTGCGCGTTTTTTGTTGGGGGTTTTCAAGTGATGCAGTCTTTATCTACGAGACTGACCAACCTACTTAAAGACATGTACAAAACGCGTTGAATCCACACATCTGTTTGAAGAGCATATACTATAGGTACATTTATAGCAATATCACTCTAGCAGTGAACAATATATAAACTCCTGAAGTACAAATGACCGGAGTGCCTTAAAAATTGATTTGAAAAACGTGTGTGTGTGTGTGTGCTAGTGTGTGTTGTATAGATATGGACCAAATTTGAAAGAGTGACTGAAACTGACTCGGTCAATACAATTGGCTTGGTTTGATTTTTCTTTGCTTTTAGACATTGAAGTACACTAATACCGTCATAGTGATACAATGGCATTGAGTCAAAAATGAACTGTCAATGATTAAAGTAATTGCGATGTCTTTAAACTTAAAACTTGTAAATATTAAAAAAATGATAATGCCAATGTATTCAAGCATAACAAATGTTGATTCAAAATAACCATATAGTAAGATACAAAAGAGCGTTGGTTAAAACAATCCTTAGGGATGACAAAATATTTGAATTTTAATTGTTTCTTTTCTGTTAGCACTTTTTACTTAAAAACCGACCTGGTGTTTTAGGTGGATTCTTTTGAGCTCTTACCAGTACTCTGAAACGGATTGTTGTTTGTGCGATCTGACCCTTGGCCTTGGTTGGCAATATATTCAAAACCTAGAGCAGAGTATATATTTAATAAATTTTAATCACAATGTCATGCATACATTGATAAAGAATAGACATCCACTGATGAATCTAATTCTTCAAACTTTACAAAATACAGGAATTATTTCCGGATGTACTTCATTCTTGTCCAGTTTGAAGATTTGGTATTGATCAGAAATGTCTAATAGCAAATATACATTCACAGATAGAAGTAAATCAAATGGCGTTACAACTATAGTGACATTGAATATATAATTACTATGGGGGAGTTTTTAAGGGCATAGGAAAAGCAGATCTTACGACGATGTACAGCTATACAATAAACTTCTCAAACGTGTAGAGATGGACACTTTCAATACCATCCCTAGTTAGTAACTGTTCTCAAATCATGCTTAAGAGATCGTGATATGTGCTGTTTTCAAGCCAAAGACGTGTGTATGAGATTGTTATAATTTTGTGTATATATATCAGGCCGGATGTGCTGAAAAAATGGAATTTCAATCTTTAGTGCCAAATGATAAATATAAATCAATAACGCTTCCTTCCATCGATGGTGACGTGAAAATGTTTGCATTTGTTTTAGATGTGTTTTTTTAGGCTTGATATTTATGTTTTTTGTTGTTGTGAATTTCAACTCGAAAGTAATATTCTTCGCTGTAGGTATACTTTGTAATGCTATTGTTTGAAGTCGTAATAAAGTCTATTTCTTGACATTTGTCTGATGATTTCTTTTATTTTGAAAACGCACAATGACTATATACACATTGCAATATGTTAAGTGGGGGAAGGGGTCGTTCTTGTTTAAAAGATAAGAATAATAAAATTCATAACTCTTTTGTCGGAACAAACTGGTCCTAACCTGTACGTTTTTGAATTCTTCGCAAACAACCCACTTGAAAGCTTGAATCTATCCTTTAATAATCATGGACATGTCCGGAACATGTGAAAATGGGAAGTGCTGCTTGGGATTTAGTCCATTTTTTAGAATTGGGTAAGCGCATATCCTACCGTACTTGGCAGGGCAAATCTGATTTCTCCATGGATAAGCAAGAAAACGTTTCTTGTCATTCCCTACATGCACAATGGCACACACTCAGTATTATACAGATCTTTCCACATCTTTACGACTTAATGCTGTCTATGGAATGTACTTTAGAATGTATGTACGACTGTACGTGCACAACAAATCGGATACTCTGATACTACGCCCCTGAGGCGTCGCCAAAAATTGAGCGCAGTAGTACCGGTACAGACTTGTGCGTTTTACTACGGCCATCGTGCTTCGATTATCAATATCTTCTGGGAACCCTAAACTGATGCGAACGTCTACTTAGAACTAAAAATGATTTGCCAATAGAAGGTTTCCTTTATTCTGAAATTTAAGGAAGGCTAAAGAGTGATTAAAAGCCCAGGATTAAGGTACAAAAAAAATTCGATTCCTTACGGTTCACCTTTGTATCTTATTTACATCATCGTCTTTGACTCTTGAATGGGATTTCTTACGACATTCTGCGTTATAAGTATCCGTTTTCGACATGCTTTGGCATTACGGCATATATTTGCTAATTTTGCGACTGCTTTGTACGATTTACAGTATCTTTTTTAAGTTTACGGAACAGCCCATCAACATTATCTCCTTGCAGTACTCCCAATGGCTGATAGAGGTCGCTGTTAATCCACGGACACGTGAACCAGTTGATAGTATTGTATCTTGGTGTCCAACAGAACCTTGTAGTACCAAAGTATTATTGCTGTAAGAACAGGCTAGCTTCATTACCTTTATTCAGTATTCCCAATGGCTGACAAAATCTACGAAGTATGTAACGTTACACGTGAGTCAGTATGCTAGTATTTTAACCTCATATCCAAACATGCCAAAAAGATATCTGAGAATGGATACGTAAAAGAAGATGTGACCCCAAATTCAAATGTATGAGAGAAAAAAAATTAAGAATCTTGTGTGTTTCATTTGCTGAACGTACCCGGCCACTTGAATTTCATAAGAAGGCAAGTCTTTTTCTTGCTAAACTTTTTTCGCACGCTTGCACCAGTGTTACAGTTCCTGACGATGCCATCCGTATAATCAAGGTAGTATGGCCTTATGAAGTGCGAATCAAATTGTTTTAGGAAGAAAAATGACTTGCACATGGTAATTATTCAGTTATATCTACTCTACCAGACTTTTAGGTTTGCTTAAAAAAGGAGAAATTGGCCAAATAAGTCAAATGTTTTCAGAGTTTTCTATTTAAAGAGAGCAAATCAGCATTTTGCTTTGTGAATGTTTGATGAAGTGACAAAACATGGCCTTAAAATGAAAAGTGGAGTCAACTCATTCCTCAAGCTCTTTCGTAACAGGTGATAGACTATGCGGCTATGTCATTTCTGAAGATGTGTGTACTAGGTGTGGGTACTGGTACAGAAAATTTAGGTCCGGTTCAGGTTCAGAGGATCAGGTCCAGGTCCGGACCTGGTTCAGTATTTGGAAACTTGTGAATAGACGATACTCAATGGTCCATTTCGCTATAAAGAAATTTGTTTTGTAGAGTATTCGACACTCACTGGCGTTTTAAAATCCTACAAAGCTAACTACCTCTGTACAATTGACTGTAAAACTTGGTAGAAATGACTATAGACTCTACTATACTTCTCTCTCATTATTTTCTTTGATCGGTAAAAGTTAAGCCCCGAAACGTGTGAATGCAAGATCATATAATCTGTTCATTTTCCAATAGGCCCAACATCCGGTCCACCGAATTTTTTTAAGTCCGGTTTTTCTGGACCAGTCCAACAAGAAAAAACGGTTTTGTACCCAGCCCTAGTATGTACAGTTGGCTTGATGATGTTGTCCACTACTATTTGCCTAATTAACAAGGCCTTATGTTAATGTTTGTTAAAGATACATTTGTACTGTTAACTTATAAAATCTCGTCTGACAATAACATGATCAACACAAGATTCAGATTCCAAGTGTCAAGTGGACCATTTATTTTGTGAATGTCTTGGAAGAATATTTCCAAGAATTTAACATTAAGTCGAACAAATACTTTCTCCCCCATAACGTCGTCTCCACAATCTCACATCTTCTTCATTAATCTTTCCACTAACCATCAACATGATTCACTCAAACTTGTACCAACATTTATCAATTCATAAAAAAAAAGTACTATGTGCAATCAGTACCCAACTACAAAAATATTGTACAAATGTACCTCACATACAAACGTTCTTCAATCTCTTGAATAGAAAACTTTTGTAATGTTACTTGAGATATGAATTGTGGTTCAATTGCAAATTAAACACAAATTCTACAGGATGCTTTCATCCATTACTCAAAATGCAAACTTCATCTTGATCTTAGTAAATGTGTAGTACCAAAATCTTGAGGTTTAAGTCACTGATTTACAATAAATTGTTGGGTAAACATTTCTGTAAGTACAGACTTGCATGAAGTACTGATCCCTCCCCCTTGCGCTATGTAAATCCTTATCCTAACATCATTTTAACGTTTAAACAAACTTAACTTTCCACACTAAACAATATGTACATAATAAGCATTTGCACCATAAACCATTACAATCATCTTTTCCCTCGAGTTTCTGTTTAGAGTTTTCCTGCCGACATTTGGTCCTAGGTGTCTGAGTAAGTGGCCTTGAAATTGCCAATATTATCATTTCCAAAGAACTATAGAGAGTCAAAATATCCTTTCTGAAGGTACTTGCATACTGCAAAAGAATGTTCTGGACAATTTCTTAAAGCTTAAACACTAGTATCATCCAAGTTTTTACAAACTTATCATGCATTGCAAAGTAATCGAAAACAACTTAATATGGCAACAAGGATATGAAATTGCAGCATTGAAAAATTACAAATCTGATTGAAGCTGATTTCTACTGCAACCAATGCAAATAAGGTACATGGATACACTCATGGTAAACAGTTGAGTACAGTATGAGATGACTATTTGTAAAGCTGGCTACTATAACTAGGCTGTAGACCTGCACCCCCTCCCCCTTCCCCAACATAACTACAGACAAATCTAGCGCAACAATAAATAAATAAATAAACTACAAAAGCCCCAAAACATTTTCCCTCAAATGTACTATATGCAGCTTTTTTTTGTCCCTCCCCCCATTGTACAAAAAAATACCAGGTCAATTTAGACTTAGGAAAAATTAGAAAAAAACTTTTGGCATATTACTGGTTGGCGATTTCTGAATTTTTACCCAAGTTTCCCCCAACCCAATACATACACATCTATGTAAAAATAAAGCTCACATGAAGTGGTTTTAATTGTTTTAACGTCTTCTATTTGCCAAGTGATAGTGACCCCCTCCCCACCAAATCAAGGAGATAAATTCTGACAACTGAAACTAGAAGTTTTTCAAAAATGTACAAGTCCCTTCCCCAAACAATACAATATGATCTAAAATAGTAAAATTAGGTAGGGTTGTCAAGTCTGGATTCTGGCAACATTCACTAATGTCAGAACAGTGAAATTGCGGTACAAAACCTTTGACTGTTTATGTTCCATTTTTGGACAACGTACTTAAGAGGCATTTTAACAATGGGATTTTGGTACATGCAAATAAAAAGAGAAATGTAGACAAAATTCAGTAAGTAGTTTCTTGACAGTGACATCTTCGAATGTTTCTTTGGTCTTAGATCCAGTTGGTCATTTACTTGCTTTAGCTTGTTGAACATTTACCTGCTTTAGCTTGTTTATCTTGGCAAAAGAGAACTGAAACTCAAAGCCCAAATGATTTGGACACTTTTCTGAGTTAAAACTTCTGAATGCTGCATTATTCCTTTCTAGTACTGCAAATTTTCCAGACAAAGAACACTTTACAGGGTTACCCTACTTAACTCCCAAACTTAACGCCTTCCCCTTTTCTGCTTAAACATATCAAACAGATACATTCTTAAATCCTTATAACGTCTAACACCATAGATTTCACCCAATCCTTCTCAACAAATGTGTGGACTGGTGAGAAAATTTCATCTTATTTCCTTACCAAGCTAAGTTCCACAAAAACTCATGACAAAAAACAACAACAGGGATGTTTTGGTCACAGATTTTCCATCGATAATTTTGGCAGGAACATCAAAATTTTTTTTTTTACAAATCATATATGATAAGTATCGAAAATTCCGTCACAGAATACTTTAAGTACAGTCAAACCTGTATTAGGGGCCACCTCTACAGAGGGGCCACCTGTCCATAGTGGCCACTTTTTGTCGGTCCCTTGGGTATTTTATCTACAAGTTACCACCTCTATACAGAGGCCACCTGTCTATAGTGGCCAAATTTGTCCGGTCCCTTGAGTGGCCGCTATAGACAGGTTTGACTGTAGTTGAAATGAATTGGGACAAGTTAACATCCCTGTCAGTATGTCTGCCACTAAAACTTTTGTGGCATGTGCCAAATGTGGTATGAAAACATACCATATTTTAGGCTTCATCAACAGATATTTATGATGCAAAGCGTCACATAATTTGATAATGAACTTGATCTTTAAATCGAGAAATTAAGCGCATTAACCAGATAATTTCCTGTTTCAAAACAAACCCTTATATAACATACAGTGCTATACATATAGATATAAACATCTTTTTAACTATAAATTCTGTAAGACGAAAACTCTACAAAAACAGTCTGACCAAGTGTGTTCATGTCACATGTACCAACTCTGGAATGTACGGTTACTGCTGTTGTGCAAAAGCACCACCTTGCACATAACACAGGTACTGCAGAACCTTGGAATATAGAGTTAACTCTAGTGAGCTCACTTTGGTGTAACATATTAGAACACACTATGCGACAAACCCTAGAACGAAATACTCAACTAGTCATAGAATAGAGAAGATATTCATTCGTCTTATTGCGTTACCAAAGGGTTTTGGTTTCTTATTTCGACTTCTTGGCGATGGCTTCCGCACGAAGGCACGCCCCTTCCACCGCGTCGATGAGCAAGTTGCGGAAACCGCCGGACTCGAGCTTGTGGATCGCGTATATCGTGGTCCCGCCGGGGGAGCAGACATCGTCCTTCAACTGCATGGGGTGTTTCCCTGTTTCTAGCACCATCTTGGATGCTCCCTGCAAAAAAAAAAAAGAGCAAATATTTTATTCACATACCTGTGTTCAAAGGACAATATCATTATTCTGGTAACATAATGGTAATATTATATTATTCATAACACTATTTTGCAAAGCATTTTTCTCTGAATCCTAAAGTACACATTGTAAGAGAACACTGTGGTGGGTTGCTGGTTAAAAATAGTCAAAATCTTTTTTACTCGAATTCAAATTCCAGATTGCACTTTTCTCAGAAGTTGGCTCATAATGCAGATGAGTAACACTTAAAAGTTTGAAAACATAAATGTAAGACAAAATACATTCTGAAACATTGTTCCAACAGAAAAAAAGAGTTTATACCACAGTACATTAGAGTATGTTTTTTCAACCAATTACTCTAAAACTTAACTACAATATGTTCCCTATAAAAAATGGTAATCAACATTCCACGTTCTAAGTGAGCAGTGTTGGTAGAGGCTTTCTACATACCAGTAATTCTAGACTGGGCTGTAGCATTCCAATCAAACTTTTCTGAGAGGTTGGCTTATATAGATCAGTTAACATTATAAGTTTGAAAATACAAATGGAGACAAAGTACATATCATTCATCATGTATTTTTTTCCCATGTGGTGCTGTTGTGGCATCCCATGGAAATCAACTACAACATGTTCCCTATGAAAAATGGCAACCAACATTCCATGTTCTAAGTGAGCAGTGTTCGTAGAGGCTTCCTACATACCAGTAATGTTTGGGCCGCCAGCTTGATGGACAGTTCCCGTGGCAACCCCATCTTCACCCCTCCGTCCGCTAAGGCATCAATGGCTGTGAAGGCCTGAAATGGGACAGAAATACTGGTTAAAATACAGTCTCATTTGTTACGGTTACCATACAATGTTTAACTTGTGGTGGCTGTAAACAATCTTGCAACCATATGTCAGTCAAGCAGTAGCCTGGCTGAAATTGTGTTCCTGTCGCGGGGGAGGGGGACACACCAGCCCCTGAAAGTTAGAGGTTGTGTGTGTGACTACTGATCACGTAGCCTACTAAAATCGCGCTCCTAGCGAGTTGCCACCACATTAACCCCCGCTAGTGAGAGATTGTGTAAACACGGGCTGATCCAGCAGAATTTTGTTCATTTCTCTCTCTTGGTTCAAGGGTTCTCATATTTACGATTCGTATCTTAGGATTTCAGACTGCAGTTGTTTCTTTACAATTTTGGTCATTTAGAAAGCTCTACATGATTTCTAATCTCCAAGCAGATCCTACGATAGCATAAGACAGGATCAAAAGCTGCCAGAGGAGTGAAGCTGGCTTAGGAGTGTGTCTAAGCCAGCTTCACTCCTCTGGCAGCTTTTAATACTGTCTTATGCTACCGTAGAATCTGCTTGGAGATTACATGATTTCATAACTTTCTCAAATTTTGTGGGCGTCTTCAGCTTGTGACAAAAAAAAGACACTAAATGGAACATGAATGTATAACAGCAAACCAAAACTCGACAGCTGGTCGGATTTGCACTTAATTAATGTTAAGGACTTTAGTTTAACTGTTGTTCGTTTCCACTGGTTTTAAGAATAAGCTTTATTCAAATGAAACATTACAGTTGAATACCTTCTTGATTGGGAAAGAAATACAAAGTTTTCTTTCTTTTGAGAAGGGAGGGGGGCAAACCAGTCCGAACCAGTTTGTACCAATATTTATCCCTGTTCTCCACTTCAGGACACCCCTCTATTCTGTGATGTATGGTAACATCTGCCCAAAGGGGAGATCCAGCCATAACCCAGATAGGGTGTGGTGCCTGTCCCTTTTTGTCATGTTATGGTCATTTCATCATGTCCAAAAAAAAACAATAAATACACTTTGTAACAGCCATTAACCTACATGTAACCGTCGGAGCGACTGATGTAAATTAGCTTTATCAAACACCATGAAACTGACAGAAAACAATCAATGTGTCTGTGTTACCTCCATTACATAACAATGCTTTCTTTCTTTCAACTTCAATGACTACATAGCAGAGTATGCGCTCAAACATACAAGCCAAATAACCTACATGTACAACATATCTACATGTGATTTTCCCTCAAAATCTGAGTTTTCAGTAAAAAGAAAGGCTGTTGCTTGCCTTATACCCTCGTACAAGGAGTTAAACTTAGGAACTGTGCCCTGTGCGTGACCTCAGAGCATTCTTTCTTGGGGATATCCCATTCCCGCCCTTTTGAGAGACACTGATGCTGATTGGTCAAAATGGGGGGGCAGGGCAGTGGGCAGTTCCAACTGGTTGGGGCAGTTATGTGGAACATTTTGTGCCACGAGGCATTGGTGTCAGCCATTATCTAAGCAGAAAAACAAACTACTGGTGAACAGTTTTTGACCAATCTGACAAAGCTTTAAGACCCTACCTGTTCCTTTTAACATAAAAGTCTACAAATTGGACAAAGATTTTTTCTAGGAAAGATTTCATGGATATATGTAAGTCATGACAAATAAGCACTGCTATTTTTCCCTTTTCAAGCTGTCCACTGTTGTAGGTTTTTATACAACCTTCAGATTCTGGGTCAACAAACCTAACCACACCTCCATCTCACCACCTTTATTTCCTTCCCTATATATAGTTCCAGATCTAGTTTGATACGTTTTTTTCTCAATGTCACCACCACAAACAATTATATGTCTTCAGTTAGGGTCACCCAACCCTCTATATTGCATGGTTCACCTTAAGACATTACATGAAGGTTAAGACATTAAGACGAGACAAGTTTTAAGACATTGACTTGTTAATCTGAAAACGCACAGGTGAACAGCCTTTCCATAACCAGCACAGACATTTTGACCCAAGACCAAGTATGTGATTGTGAAGTGAGACCACCACGCTACCACCCCCACCCCACATAGTGTACTTACATATGCCTGCCCCATCCCACCCAAACCTATGGCAACATATACAGGATCTTTGTAGGTGTCCGAGCAAAACCCACGTTTCTGTATCATCTGTGCAAAAATGGGGATAAATAAATAAATATGGCAGCTTCAAGGTCACGTTCTGTCAAAGGGATGACCTTTCTGTCTTTTGAAATTCTAGGTCAAGCAATAGATGTAACTTATATCTTCAACATTAGTATACAATGAATGCTACAGAAGACAACATATCATCAGGTTTCTATTCGTTTTTCTTGAGATGAACAAGTGAAGGTTCATGAACAGTTGGAGCATCATCATGACGGTACAGCTATTTCTAAAGACCAAAGATTGGTAACTTCCATGCAGCAGCGGCGGCACAGTGGGGGCAATGAGGGCAGTCGCCCCCACAAAAAATATGTTGTGGGGCATGGCCCCCACAAAAAATCAAGCTGAAACCCATGTGTATTTTTTCACCAATAGAAATTTCATAAACCTAGCTAGTCCACCAGCAAAATTTGCCCCAGAAAATGCAGGAAATGGTGAAAGGGTCCAGATTTTAAATTTTCCCAAACCTCCCTTGCGACGGCTCGCGCCTAAAACGCTGGACATGGTGAAAATGTATTGGGGAAGCGTCGGTCATACCATGTCTTTTACCGGGAATAGATCAAAGAACAGGAAAGGGAATTTGCTTGGTCAGTGTCATCGTGTAGGCTTATGAGAATTAGTGAAAGGGTCCGTCGTCACGGTAGGCGGTCTGTGATGTCACGACATGAACTCCACTCGGCATAGCCAGGCAGAACACCGGACAACATGCTCACAAATCTATCACCAATATTTTGCCCCCACAAAAGAAATTTGCTGCCGCCGCCTCTGCCATGGCTGTGCAACTGACCACTTTTAGTGAACTCAACACCCGTGAATGGACAAATATAAGTATTTTGTTGTTTTTGCAAATGAAATGTGAAGAGTGATAATCTTAAATTCTTTATTGATAAGAAAAGTGATAATTGTAGTGATACAAGTAGTAGTATAGAACACTATATGTAGAGTCTAGAGCCCAGGCTGACTACTTTTAAAATTTAAGTTGATCCAGAAAACTGAAGGGTGGCAGAGAGTGAAAGGGAAGAAAAATAAATGGAACAGCATTCAACTTATAAGGTAAGGATGTTTGTATAAGGCTGTGGAACAATGATTGTATTGTTTGCTTTAAAACATGCTCCTTTGGCATCTACAAAGAGTTGACGGACATCACGTCCTTGGGAATGGGTTCATAAACACACATTTAGTGCCATTAAGGAGGTTATATAGCGACATATAACCTCCTTGGCGCCATCACATAATTTTTAAAGTAATTCTTAACAACAGAAAAGAGGGCGTTGTCAGCAAACAATGGGCTTAAGATTGAGGTGAAATAAACACAGCTAAGAAGACAGTGAACAAGTAGGGAATAGGTTCATAAATGCACCTTTAATGTTTTTTAAAGGGCCAAGGCTAAACTTAATTGGCTGTTTGGTAACTAGGGTGTCTGTTTTGTCGCAATGGTTGCATTTTTACAACTGGATATAGTTTTTTTACGTTACGGTTTTCTTATTGCATTTTTTTCTTATTACAGGCCGGAGAAGGGTCTGAAGGCCGTTGGTCTTCTCAAACTGAAAGGGTAATCAAAAAACACTGGTGATGGAGATTTAAAATTTGCTGACTGCACTTTCTCACATCCCTAGCCACGTGCCCATTGGTGGCAAAACCAATAGCTGTGTCGAAAGAAAGAGAGACTCAGAGAAAGAAAGAGACTCAGAGAGAGAGAGAGAGAGAGAGAGAGAGAGAGAGAGAAAGAGAGAATATTGTGTTTTCATGATTCCCAAAAATTTTCACGTTTTCAAGTTCACTTAGAGTAATCAATCAATTTCACGGCCACAGAAGTCAGCAATCCATGAATCCCGGCGATTTAGCAGGTACTGTAAATGCAGAAATGTTCGCGATGGTTTTATGTTCGCAGTGGCTACTTCACCGCGAACTTAAAACCACCGCGAACATTTATCCATGGCAGTAAGAGACCACAGTGCATGGTGCTACCACGAAATTAACACCACCGCAAACAGTCCCTTTTACTGCGCTACCACGAAATCAAATCCCTACAGCATTAAATGCATTTACACTACAGTATACTTACATACGCAGGCCCACTCCCGGCCAGACCGGTAACAGCGGAGATCATTCCCTCGTTACTCTCGCTGCAGTACCCCAAACTCGAGAGGAGGGACTTGATAATCTCGGAGTCTTCCTTCTCCACGTGACTGCCGGGAACGTAGACGGACGCGCCCTGTCGGACCACGCAGGGGGTGTTCGGCATTACTCTCATCACGCGGCTCTTCGGGGGAAGTTTCTGAAAACGGGAAGAAAAGGGTTGTTTTAATGACCTGCCAGGATTCTATGCATATTGGGTGGACTGTGATGGTAAAGTTTGCACAATAAAAGGTTTTGAGTGTTGAAGACCTATGGGGAAGTTTCTGGAAAATGGGAAGAAAATGGCTGTTCAATGACCTTCTGGATACTAAACGCGTTGGTTGGACTGTAATTGTAAAGTTCGCACAGTAAAAACAGTGCTCGAAATCCTTTTTTTCAGCCAGGTTGCATAGGCAGCAACCTAAGTCAAAAGCCAGGTTGCGCCACCAAGATTTTTGTTGCCCACAATTGGAATGATACAGTATGTAGTACTGACCACATGTTGATATTGAAAGCTTGGTGTAAGCCACTAGAATAAAACCACTAAGTTAATATTTCACAGTGTAACACTTCACAATATGTTGATTTTTTTCCTTTCCGATAAATATAGTACTAATGTCTTTTTTTAATTTCATTTTCTTCATCATTCTGATATTTTCCTCATTTTCACAACCAAACATTTACTGCAACGTGTTTATAGCATCATGACAGCTTACAGGTCTCCAAGTCTCTGATATCCAACATCACACATGTTACAGTAAACATAGCAGCCAATTGTAAAAATGACAGGCTAGGATTATCTGTTGCTAAGCAACAGCATTCGAGTCTTCAACACTCAACGTCAATATCTGTGTGTATCAACAGAAATGCATAATAAATCGCTGGCAAGACTGAGTGATGATATTGGTGAAAGCTTTCTGTTCACATGACATCATTTCCTAATGACGTAGTTTACATCAATGGTAGCCCGTATCCAGGCTAGAAATATGTTGCTGTAATTATGGGAGGGTTTTGGATCGCTGAATGTGGTTTCCAAACTGTTTCATGATTTGATCACCTTTCTTTGACAAGGCTGGTGGCAATAAAAGTATTTTTTGGCACAAAAGAAGCAAAATTGATAGGCAATAAGTAGACACTAATTGCTATATTTCTTAAAGTCAATTTGCACTGCTTCTTGAACGCACTATCTTCAGTCATGTACAAAACACCACCCTTACAAACCCTAGAAGCTACTAATGCTATCAAGAAAAGTTCTTCATTTAAACACGATAGCTTTCTCCAGCTGTACCATAGTCCGTCACATTATCTTAACTAGAAAACATGCCAAAATCATCTCCCCTAAAATCAAGTTTGTTAGGCCTCACACCAGTGTTTTCTCACCTCTTCTAGGAACTGCAGTGGGACACCTGCTGCAACAGAAACCATGAGATGTCTCTTGGTGACTACGGGAGCGATCTCTTGTAGCACCCCTGGTAGAATGTGTGGTTTCACCGATAGGAAGATTATGTCACTATTCTCTACTGCTTCCTTGTTGTTGTGTGTGAATTGACAACCGATATCCTGGAATGAAGGAAATAATTTCTATTTAAACAATTTGTCAAAACATTACACACAAAAAAATGACACATTTCAATAAATCTCTGTTACTGTTACTGGGAAGGAGGCTTGCCTACAACGGAGGTACTGTTTTTTAGTTGCGTTTGTGCATTTGCAACTACATGTATAACTCAAGATACACTTTTGATTGAACCGTGTGATCTTAGTATGTGGCTAGCTACAGGGAAACATTGCCATGTTGGGCCTCCTAACAGTATTTTCCTGTACTGCAGCATTGAAATCCAACACCACCTTTCTGAAATAGTGTCGTACACTCCATAGACAGCTACCCCAGCTGTCTAATGACCTCAATTTGGGACACCCGTTATTTCATATGATAAAATGCCCTACTTGTTCACTGTCCTTTAAACTGTGTTTATCTGACTTAAACCTTTAGCTCTTTGTCTGCGGACAATGCTCCCTTTTCTGTCGTTGGAAATTAAGACTCGTCTCACTAAACCAACCTCGTTTTGGTCGTAAACTACACTAGTCACTATGGTTAAGTGTAGCTTAGCTACTTGTCTAGTCAAGGACATTCTAAATTTCTTGGTTTAGTGACATTGTCTAAGATCGAACTATGTTCGTTTCATTAGTGCTGTACTTGTTAACTGTTGGCTCACAGAAATACTTTTGTCTGTGTTCTGTATAAGTATACTACAACCCCCTTTTTTATAGTAGCCATACCCAGAACATTATAATATGCATACAGTATATACTACAATACAGACTGGTATCCATGTCTACTATAGTTGCAGCGCATCTTTCATCCTCTTAGCTCAACAAGGCATTAGAAAAATGTCCGTTATCTGTAGAACTACCTTTTATTTGGCTTAATTGCTATGGACAAGAGGACAATGGAGAACACTGCCTCGTGGGTTAGCTTGCAGACATGTCTGTCAACTGGTCAAGGACTCTCACACCTGTCTTTATCTACCTGCGAACGGACCACCTGAAAGGTACCAGTGGGAAATTCCACTATGCGCCAGTCTTAAAATTGCTTCCACTGAAGGCACATATTTAAGGGGATGGGCACATCAAACTTAGGTTGTTGTCCAAAGATCTACATAACAGTTATTATACGGTTTTAATAAGAGAACAATTGCCCATATTCATAATACTAAGGACAAATTTGATGAAATCACAGAAGAAAGATCTTCAATATGAAAGTCAAGATGATAGCTCAATACCCCCCGAGCCCTAAATTGGCACTGTAACATTGATTTTATTCCTTGGTTCACACGAAGCTTGCATGACACTAGCAGTCTCTAAGTCTACTCTAAAACCAACTAGCGTGTTGCCACTGTTGCGCTACTTGAGTTCGAGACTAACCAAACAACGCATGGTTGTGCAGGGCAACTAGGTATTTCAAACCTTGTAGTGTAATGAAAAATTAAAATCTCTATTGTAAAAGGTGGCATTGATATACTAAAGTAATAAACCAAATTGCGTGCTTGGGCATTCTGATTTTGACAACACCCCCATTTTGTCCAATCATTAAGCCGGATAGACAGCGCTGTTGTTTGTGTGTACATTAAACTATTGCGTATGGCAACATACCTTTCAACTGAACTGTATCCTGTACGATTGCGTCAGAAACATAGCTAGGCCAGGGCTCGAAACTTTGTACTCAGCTAAATAAATTTAGCCTGTATTTGTCTTAGCTTGCAAAGTTGCGAGATGTGATTTATCTATAATCAGATATTCTGCTGGAAATTTTTGGATTGCTTTTTCGTAGTACTGTGCGTGACAATAGTAGTGTTACTGCATCGTAAATTTCTGCACAAAAGAGAAAAGTCTCATCTACTTAAAATATACAGGAACTTTTAGAATGTATGAAGTCACACTTAAAAAGTATGTAAAATATCCCAATCACCCCATGTGGAAATGGTATCATCCAGGTAACAACAGGTACTGTACATGTATGTCACATTTTTGAACTGATCCAAAAATGGAGGGGAGGTTTTACAATATCTTCAAGCTGAAAACATTGATCCTATCATAACCATATGTACAATTGTAGTTGATATGAAAATCTCCACCATGAAAACAAGAGACAGCAATAAAATGGATCCTCAACGACCCAAAATACACATCATGAAACAGGTACATGTAAGTACAGTGAGTCCCTGACTACTATAAAAGTGCTTATTGCCCCTCCAAGTTCAAGTAGCCACTTTACACAATCAAAATCTTAATTGAGTGAAGAGATTATCAATCGAGGGTTGTTATTGCAACAATGACCTACCTCTAGCGTGGGTTGACTTCTACATGAGGGTGCTGTGGCTGTGATGTGATCTGCTTTTACCACTCCTGATGGACAAAACAAAAAAAAGATTTGTCAAAACATGGAATTTCACGTTCTTTTACCTTGTTGGATGAACATGTTTAATCAAATTTTTCTTTTGTTCCAATTATTTTTTTTTCTCCAAGACAAGAAACAATCAAATGGAATTGTTTGAAATTAATCTTCCCATTTTTTTTTCAACTTCAGCTAAACTCTCTTAAGAAATTGTTTTGAAATAAGTCAATGTACATCTTAACGAAAGAAATTATGCAAAAAGTATTCATACAATTTCTATACGAATCAAATGAAAAAGCATCATAAATATTAATTAAATTTTCCCCCGTTCAAAGCCAGTGAACATTCATTCATTTTTGTACAATGGTGTTTTCAATTTAAAGATTATGTAGTGCAGTACTGATTTCATGAAAATAAATATTTGCGCTATCAATCATCATTTTTTTGCCGTGAGAAATAAAGCCACCGAACACATAATGACGACCGGTAACGTATATATAACGGTCTGTCCCGTAACCGGTATTGCATCAGCTGTCTATGTAAACCGCCATCCGCCAGACTTCAGACGGGTGAAAAATAAACAAAGAAAACGAATAATACCTTATTTCTACCAAAATACGAAGAGAAATAAACGACTTAAACAATCTAAGGCATATTTATCAATCATCCCGCTAGCCGGACCGGTACAAAGCATCACCGGCGCTCGGGCCACGTGTCGGCGGGGGAAAAGGCCTTACCTGCCGCCAGGAAACCCTTCGCCATGGCCTGGGCCATCTTCCCGGCTCCAACGAAAGCTAGCGACATCTCGGAAATATCTTTCTTGACGGTGTAATCTCCCATCAAAGTTGAACTAGCGTCTGGTTTGTTTTCGGCTGGTTGTTGGACTGGTTGCTGGCTGAAAGGCATGAATGGTTTTATACAAGCCGGCACATAAAAAATTCCTTGTGTGGAAAATTACTGACGCAACGACCGCAGGGTCATGACCCCCAACATGCAGCGCCTGCGTGATCGCTGACGTATCCCGCCCTCCGATTGGCTGTTGCCAAGCAACTTGGCCACGCTGTTTCTAAGACTTGATCTGATTGGTTGCTGGTGATTCGTGAACTGGATGAGGTGATATACCTAAGGCTGTGTAAGCGAGGATCTGATTGGTGGAGTTGAGGGCTATCGATGTAAAAGGCAATCTCATTGGTGATTGGTTTTCTTTCAACGGGACATTCATTCATTGCAATATCGGTCAAGTCTGCCGCACCTATAAAATTTTCCATTCCATCATGTCTAATGCTATATTTAGTCAAATAACGATAGCATACCTTGGAAAATACAAATTCTTGCCTTGCAAATAGAAAATGATAGGTGCGATGTTACTATAGATTTTACCGCCAAATCAAATGTATGCAAAGCCATGGGGCAATATTGACACTAGCTGTCTGATTGAATATTCGTTTGATAGATTTTTTGTCAACGAAAATCGGTCAAAATTTAAAAAAAAAGAAAAAAAAAATATTTCCTACTGTTGAAGAACGCTAGCTTTAAAGGCCGGGTCTCTTACCGGACTGACTACGCTGGCTTTTTTATTACAGGGAGAAAAAAAAAATCTTTACAGGGAGAAAAAAATCTACGACCCCCGTACTTAGGCCTGGTGGAGACTCCATCGATTGTCGTTTAGTCTTTACAAACTTGGTCTTTAACCTCCTTGGTCTTCAGATTAGCGGAGTGTACGATCCTACAAACCATACTCAAAACGATGAGGGCGGCAGCCCAAACGAAAGAAGAAGAAGGCCGTGAGCCGTTGCTGGATACCCCAAGACAAGAGCTTTTCATGCTTGGGATACCAGACCCCGGTCAGATCTCAATATTATATTGATATTTATCAGGATCTATCTTTGGAGACTTGCTACATAGATTTTATAGGAGGCTCGTTGGCCCTAGAGCCGAGGAGTTGGGCTGCAAAGGCCCTGGAAACAGACTGTCTGGCACCCAGGCTACAGAGACCGGCGACCAGGTTAGTAGTGCCATATCAAATGTACAACTTATATTTATTAGAACAGAACTTTCGTACAGGCAGCGGCAAAATTCGTTAAGGAAACGAAGGGAAAAATAAATAGCAGCCAAAGACAGCTCACAGTAGTATTTCTACCGTAGTTGGGTACTTGAAGTTGAACGGAAAGTCACCACACAAAACATAGCTGATCATAGCTGTCTGCGACGTACGTGCTGTATGTTCAAGAAATCGTTCTCTTTAATCTTTATATTAGCTTTTGACCCCCTTGGGTCCCGATTGCGCCCAAACTCCCCAAGGAGAATTGTTTGACACAAAACGGACTAGAAAAGAGGAAAAAAACGGGGACATTTTTACCTTGTAGTAGTGACTGCCGAGAGACGAGGTAAGTCCGCACCCAAAGACTAAAGAAAGCGTTTTGTTTCAGACGAGTGCACATGTGGGCAAGTCCGACGTCATCACGTGAACACATAAAAATTGGTCAGGCTGTATTTTTCCATGACGGCACAAGGGAAGTCGCAAAGACACCTGTATCAAATGTCACTTTGGGCGGCGAACAATGAAACACTAATACCTGCTAAAATTAACACACATGTCTGGAAAATTTTTCACATCTTTTATCAAATACAATTTGATTAAATTAAAACTATTAGTATTAATGTAGACTTTGGCGAGGCAGTTTGGGGGGGATATAGGTGGCTTGCTACATTCTTAAAGCATTTGTCCAATCAAAGTCAAGTGCACGTGTTCGTGTTCGTGATGATGTCATCACGTGTACACGTGGGGCCTGGGGAGGCTGTACTTTTCCATGACGTCATTACAATACGAGGAAAGAAGGAAGCAGACCACCTGTATCACGTTTCGTTGAATACTAGTATATTGCAACAAATGCCTACAACAATAGACACGGGAGGGTCTGTATGCTCTTTTCCAGATTTGGGAGATTTTTTGGACTTACCGACACTTAATTCGTTGAGAAAGCCGTCTTGTTCACATATTGCGTAGCACTGCGACCAAATTTTTCATTGATTTCAGCGTAATACATAGATAGGATGTTCTTCTGAATTCAGTTAAAATTCTAATAAAGCGTTGTCACAGGGACCCCCCATACAGACCCCCAGACAAGACAAAAGAAAGGCGTCAACTGTAGACAGATTATATCCGAGTCATTTCACCGAGACTGTATCTCCATCCAAAGCCGTCATTCTGATTGGTTGAATAATAATCATCATTGACAGTGGGTCAAGTAAGTCAAGACAGTGGGTCTAATACATGGTTATGTATATTGTCATCGACTCATATCATGTATTATTCGGCTAGAATTCGAATGCCAGAACGTAGAACGGCGATTTAATCTCGCGGTACAAAGAAAACGGAGTGTTCGGCGATGGTTTCAAGTTCGTGGTTGAAAGAAGGGCTAACGTTACAGGGTAGGGCGGACGTACTCTCCAAGCAGACGTTGGTGGGAAAAATCGTGACCTTTTCCTTTCATAATTTTCCTTTCCCCACCAACCTCTGCTTGGAGAGTAGGGCGGACGTTGACACAAGACAAACAGCATGACAAAAATACAGTTCAAGTTCGTGTTGAAGATCTAGAGCCACGAACATAATGTCAAAGCAACTGCGAAAATTCCCCCTTTTAGTTTTACAGCATACAATTCTACGGTTAAATATAGTTTTGATCACCTTGTATATACCAAGAATTTGAAGAAAAGTGCCAAATGCTTTTCTGGCACTGAATCGCCAGTCGGCGCTGGTTTGACCTACTTTTTTTAAACCCCGAACGTGGAAGTATTTTCGTGCCCTTGAACTAGATTATGGATCTGTATGTCCCTCTAGTGGCCTCTACCCCGCTTTACGTTACCATGGCAACCGTCCTGGAACCTAGGAACTCGTATGCATGAGCGCCTACCCTTCTAGGAATCAAGAGATATTCAGTTACTTCAGCGTCAACAAAATAAAGGCAAGGGGCTTTCACCAAGTTTAATAGGCAAATACATGCCCTTCAGGAATTCCCTTCCGAGTTTTAAATACACCCACGATGCATTTCGCCCAGACGTGTCTAATTCCCAATGGGTCCTCTTCACTTTATTGATATTTCCAATGATTCGAATAATTTCCTCTAACAACTTAAATCCCCCTTAAATTCATCATGATTTTTTAAACGTTCAGCACAATTTCATCACCCTTATTACTATATAGTATCAGTCCATCGATATTCTGTCACGTCAGTCAGTTGACATATGGTCACATACCATACTTGACAGTCTGTCAATCAATGAGTCTTTGCTGATTATTTCATCATATTTTGAGCACACAAGTTTCAGACAAAGTCCAACATTGCACCAGCTGTCCAAAAGTCAGACTACATTGTATATGATTAAACTCACCGTGAATTTAGCGGGTCCAGTTTGATTTTCTACGAGCGGCTAGTTTCGGAGTCTGCGACGTGGCAGTGTTGACTTTCGTCTGGCCGTTCACCAAAACGAGGCTGCGCTCGTCCGTAGCATCTGGATCTGATATTCTTTACATTTCTAGGAACCAACGTGAGGTGATTTTGGTATTTTGGTATGTCTTCTTGTTTATGTGTCTCTCCTCTTTCCATTCTTATGTCTATAGTTTAATTGTTTTCGTTCATTTACAATAAGCTTCTTTGATATTCGGAGAAGTCGAGCTCGAGCGATAGTGGGTCATATTTAATAGTGCTGTCTGTTAGAATTTAAAAAAAAAGGGTACCAGTTTGAGGCAGCAGCAAGCAAGAAAGAGGAAAAGGGAAGAGAGAATCAAAGTTGTACCGTAAGTAAGAAAGAAAGGAAAGGCGAAGGGGAGAAGAAGATAAAGAACAATGGTTTCCTGGCCTTCTGCCGAGGATAGTGATGCAGTTTAGGCATATTTCGCCTGAGGGTGCTTCTGTGCGGTCACGTCCTGTGAAGTTCTAAAATGGCGTCGGATTGTTGGTAAACAGGTCAAGCCCCGCCAGAAAATGCGGACGCCAGGACTATGCCGGACGACATGCCACGAGACCAAAACGTCGTCAGTTACATGACATCCTCCTAGATCTACGGACCAATTCTCGGGCGTATTTGTGACGTTCTTTGGTGAGAAAATGAGCGGAGATCGAGGGAGCAGTCTACCGTGGAGTTGGCAGCAAGTGTCGAGCTGCCCCCTGGCGGCCCGTGTGTCGCACACATGCAGCGTGGTGCGAGGCAAGCTGGTCATTTTTGGCGGCACTACAGTAGCCCAGTCCAAGGAACCTCTGAATGACGTGGTGGTCTTTGACCCAGTAGCAGGATGGGACAGAGTCAGGTAAAACCTTTTTTTTAATTTTTATTTTAGGCTAGGAGCACATTGCTTATGTATGCAACATAGATATAAATCAACATGTCTCCATTGCGGAGCGGTTTACCGGTGCTTGGCCATCTGGATCAAATTTCACAGATCTGAGGGCCTGAGTTCGATCAAGTAAGGGATTGCTTTCCTCTTTCGGAAGTGGTGTAAAATTGGGGTCCTGGCCTAAAATGGAACCAACCGTTCCTACCTGGCCTGACGAAATCCATGAGAAAACCAGAGTATTAAACAACACAATGTCAATATGCAGACATAAATACAAAATGGATAATAGAACATTTCTTCTATTCAATGATGCAATCAAAAGGCAAAGTTACAAGTTTATCTTATGTTTTCATCTTCTGCCATAAACAATTATCACAGACTTTACATTTTGTATTGAAAGATTCTTGTTCTGCTCAGATGTAAAACAGAAGGCCCAGCCAGAAGCCACCACGCTGCAGTCGCCATCTTGGATCGCTACGTCTGCGTGGTCGGTGGTTGGGACGGCAAACAGCGAACATCCGCGGTGTCGCTACTCGACACGGAATCCTTCTCGTGGTCTGACCTCCGACCTGGCCCTGCGAACGACCCGCCAGTCGGCCTCAGCAGTCACACATGCACCAAACTGTCGGAGACGGAGATGATCGTTGTCGGTCGAGAGGGGGGCGTGAGAATGCAGCGACGGTTCGGAAGCGTGTTCCACCTAAAGGTACATATTTTACATTATCTTATTTATATTGTGGCCTCCTTCAGTCAATATCTAAAATCCTACTTGATATAAGCCCCACATACATACATACACATATACAAAACTGCCAGTTTCCTCCTTACTCCGTCTCTTCTGACTCTAGGTGGATGTGGAGAAAGGAGGGTACGAGTACCGGGAAGCGGCGTATCACGCCTCATCGCGATCGGGCCACACGGCCAGCGTGATAAAAGTTCCTGGGGAGAAGACCTGTGCACTGATGGTGTTTGGGGGAAGGGACTCGGGGGACTACGAAATCATTGGAACTTGGAAACCCAGAAAAATCCAGGTAGGCATACAGTATGATCATAATAAATGTGAAAAGTAAATTTTTATTTAAACCTTGATAAATTGTAAGTTGCAAGGATTTTAGATACATCTGTGACACAAGATATGTGGATAGTCATTACTAAAGTGATGGAAACAATCTTTCGTACAGTTGGAGCGGTAAAAGTTTACCTTAGTTTCACGTAACATTCTTCTCCAGACATATGTTTGGTTGAACCAAAGAGGTTATATATAACATGTCTCCTATGTCCAAAGTTGCTTGTTGCTGTTTTTCAGCCAGACAGCAATAGCAACATTGAATAGATAGTCTAAGTTGCCAAATTTTCTTCTTTTTGTATCGTTGTAGGTTGAAGAGGCCAGATGTCCAGATCTGGAGGCCGGCTTCACCAAACTGGTAGAAGAGGGCGTAGCCAAAAAACAGGCGCCAAAAGGAATCCACCACCACACAGCTACTACCATTGGTCGATATGTTGCAGTCTACGGAGGCGAATGCTTCGCTCGTGCGAGGGATACCGTATGCGACGACATCTTCCTCTTTGATGTAGGAGGAAAGCACGGCGTCTGGTACCACTTGAAGTCGTGGAACGAGAAAAATTCGCTGAAGCGATCGGGACACGTGACTTGCATTATGAATGGACAGATGATGGTGGTTGGGGGTGTAGGACCGGATGCTAAAACTCCCTGTGGAGATATCTACGCATTGAAGATAAATTAGCTTCATATTGTCCTCAATATTTGTAGGCTACTTGGTCTACTCTGTTCTTCTTTGCCACGTATCTGTCGATAAATGTAGTGAGGTGGGCCAACTGTTGCTATTTTGCCCCTCTCATCCACAACCCAGCTCTTCTACATTGTAGGTGTAAATCTACCGTCCTTTTCCAAATCATCATTTCACTACCACTCTTTACCCTTTTCATCCATTAAGATTCAGCTGTTGCTCAAGTGATTTCATCCGGATATCCCTGCTCTTAAAAAACTGTTTCTTTTCATTAAATTCTATGAGATTTTATAACAATTGTTTTACGCTGCTACAACAGATGGAAACAAAGCTACCCACGGTCTGCATTTCTTTAAATGAGTGGAATGGAAGAAGTTCTGTGAATCAGAATAAGCATGACTTTTGATTTGACAGAAAGTGTAAGAATAATAGCAACTTCCTCGAATGATTTGTTGGGGAAATTGACATCACTGAATAACGTTTTCACAACAAATACCTGATTTTAATAAATGTGGGAACTCGAAGAATCCTTGTTACCCAAGATTAACTACTAGTATTAACTCAGACACACCAACCATTAAGTCAGTATGCCAAAAAGCAGTTACTCAAGCAACTGGATATGATTTTGGAAACTGTTTGACGTTTCAGCCATCTGGTTGACACTGACATCGGATGGACTATTTCCAAAACCACATCCAGTTGCTTGAGTAACTGCTTCTTGGCATATCTTATTACCTGGATGTCTAACCTTCATCAACACATCAAGTCAGTATGTTGAGGAATCATAATTAAAGAGAAGAGTTTGTTTACATAGAAAGAGCTGTTTTATTACAAAATGTAAAAACCTCCATAGTAGAACTGAATACATGAGTCTAACAATGTTTGTCTACCTTGAGTATGTATTGATGTTTACACTGAATTATGTATGGTTTTACTAGTATTCTGTATTATACTTGGGATTGTAAAAAGCCAAACAAGTCCTGAATGAAAAGAGAGAAAAAAAGTTGACTTCAAAAGTATCCGAGTTTTGCCAAGCACTGTAATTTTACCAAATCTTTAGTGTTGCTCATGCAAAATTTTGATAGGCAATAAATGTCTCTTATTTCAATTGAAAATAATTAAAAATAGGTCAAATTACACTGGGTGAGACTGAAAAAAATCTGGGGCTAGGTTACATAGTATATGACAAGGCTCAGAAAGGAGGTTTCCAGAAACATATTTACAATATCTACTTCTACCCTTTATATTCTAGTATAGGCATCTACAAATCCTTACTGTACAAGACCCAATTTAAGCTGATTAAGACATTGTAGTATACAAGGAAGTCTCGAGTTAAGTCTTTTTTTTCTTTTGTAAGAAGCATACCTCCTCCCCCTACCAAATACGGTAAACCTTAACTTTTCCAATGGTATCGGTTTTAGTTTTGTAGTTTTTGCAGTGAGTTGTTTGACTTCCTGACATTGTAGATACTAGATATGTATTTCCAATGTATGGCTACGGTGTACAACAGAATTGTATCAACCAGGAATTGAAAAAAAACACTGCAAAAACCTACTTTTCCCCCTACAGGAAAATGAAACCACAGTAAGAATAAGCAAATTTACAGTAACAAGTGTTGAGTCCCTTGGAGGAAGCTTAAAAAAGATGGCCAAAAACGAAGAACATTTGCCATGTCTCCATAGGTATATGACTATATCCACGAGTCTATTGTGAAGAACTTAAATAACATTGTTTTCCCCGTTTTCTAACCATAACATGGGAGTCCTAAACAAACTAAGATGTGTGCCAAATACACTGCCCTACAATAGAAAACTAAAGCGCTGATATTTTTTGGTGATATTTTTAGGACAAAATATCTTTTAAATGTTACCAAGTTACATATTTATCTATACAATACAAAACGGGTACACAGAAATTGCTTGACGTCTACAATTCGAACAACTTTGGACCCTTTCATTTTATTAGTTACCCAAAAATTAAATCAGGATTTGAAAAAAAGACAAAAAACACATCTAGGTAAGTACATGTCACACAGTTACAAAATAGAGAAAGACTATGGGACTGACACGAATAATGACTACATTTACTTACGTATCCAACAACTGTAACCAAAAGGAATTGAATAAAATACAGCTACATACACGATAACTCTCTAAAACTCTTGTAACGATAACTACGCCCCGACTAGACTGTTAAACTTTGGTCCCTTCGTGATAAGGATGTCGCTGAAATGTTCTTTCTGTTCAACTTCGATGGCGGTTTGTTTCTTCAGGACCAGCAGAGTGTAGAATTTGGACGCAGCCTGTTTCCGGGTGTGCTTTTTCGTCATCTCGAAGAAAGTGATGGACCCCGCGCTGCCCATGGTACGGTCCATGACGTGGAGCATCTGTGTGGTGCGCTTGTTCAGCCGTCTCTCTTCCTGTTCCTCCTCCGTCTCATTGGTGTGTGAGGAGTCGCCACCACCGCCAACTCGGGGACGGTACGACTGTAAGGAAGAGGAACATTTCTTTTAAGTACTAATTCAGTAGGTAGGAAGAAAACATGCATACATAAAAATTACATTCCTCTGAGAAAGATATGAATCTCATTTCAGTTCCAGTCCAATTTCATGTCATTTGATTTTATCTGTACATGTACAATGGACGTCTTGGATTATACTGCAATATTTGTAGTTGTCTTTTCAAAGATAAGATACAGATTCAAAGTGTAATCCTCAATCAAGGAAAAGCATGATAAGGTAACTACGTGTAGTACTTGTGCAACATGGCTTTGCTATGTTTGGGGTTTTCAACTGTTCCCAACTCTTCTCTAAAAGTGTTCTGAGTGCAGAAATTCAATACCTGAGCCTACCACATAAGCTGGATTCCCTTTAAAGAATGAAGTAATACTGATTAATTAGTTACTAAACAAACAGAGAAGAGAAAATAGTTTACCTTTCTGGGTGATGATGATGGTGTCTTGACAGGTGACATTGGGGGAAGGTCCACAGCAGGACTGTCTGCCGCCCCACCAAACAGGTCTTCTACTCCACCCAGCTGGTTCTGAAACACAGACAGGGAGGGAAGTCTTAGTCAACACACTCACATTCACAGTAGATGCAAATATAGACATTCTTTATAGCTTGCCCTGTTAACACGTAGTGCAGTTTGACAGGAATCAAGCAAAAATAATTCCAAATCTCAAAAGATCTGTAAAACCATGGAAGAATCTTGACTACAAAAGCAACACACAGCAAGCATTCTATGGACTAATACTAGTGAAAGGAAGGGATCAAAATACACAAATTTTCAACTGCAAGCTGCTTTTATCATAAGGCATGAGACCACTTTACAATTTTTCCTACGTACATCTTACATTCCTACATGTATCTTGAACAGTGAGAATAGCAAGGGGAAGGATATCTGATAGTGATACACCTAATGATATTCAGTTAAATCAAAGTCCAAACCTAAGATGGTTTGAACAACTGGATTAAATATATCTTTTTGAAGATTTTCCAACATGCTGTTCACATGCTACTTTCACAACCTTACTGATCACCTTTTGCGCCATCATATGACACATTTTAGTAAGCCTCTCCCATTCTGTTTCTTTTTAAAGACTTTGTTAGATTCCAGAAATAAGATCTAAGTAAACCATTTATCATTAAAAAGACTTCACAAGCCATTCATTTAGTTTCAAACACTAAATTATTATCCTTTGTCATGCTAAGGATGCCTATAGCACACTACATTAGTGTTATTTTTCACACACAGCAAACCACCCAACACAAAGCCACTGTCTACCTTGCGCTTTGATGGAGAGGCCCTACTGTTCTTACTAACAACAACAGCCTGGGGACATAGAGCATACAAAATCATAAGCAGACAGACAGAAAGCATGAAATAACATAAGCACATGTAAAATCATAATCAAAAAGCATGGAAAACACATTGCATACATGTAAACTACAAGGTGTAAAAAGAATAAAAAACAAAATGAATGATATCTTGCACTAGAATAATTCTTAAATACAACATCTAATTTGTTCACCTGCTTATGAAAAATTGAACTATTTAACAATTTTATGTTTGATGTCAAATAAATTGTTAAATACATTTTTTTTAAAGAATGCCTTGCACATAAGGTTGGAATGTTGTGTTCCATGTGTGGTAATGCTTTATTTTGGCATTTTAACAAATATGGCCAAGACTCTTGCACAACAAAAATCGAGCTAAAATTAAAAAAAAATCCCTAACTGTAGGTACATGTAGTGCATTGTATTTCATTTCATAAATGACAAAATATGCATCAATACAACTTGCCACAAATCTGTCCACTATCTTTGCTAGTTACCTCCATGAAAAAATATAGGTATAGTTTTTGGAGTGTCTGTCTGTGTGTGCCTGTCTGTGTGTTTGTGTTTCCGGATATTTTTCCTACCTGTTCTTCCGGTGCAGGCGAGGGCCTTCTCTCGGGCACCTCCGGCGGTTCCACCGACTTGGGAGGCAGGTCATCATCATCATCGTCTCCCATGGGCAGCGGCTCCGGAACACTGCCCAGGCTCGACACTGATGCGGGACCGCCGAACGACATTGGGCCATCGTCTGGGGGAAATCAGACATTTTATAACTTTGCTCGCTTTTGACATTGGTCACAGAACACAACAGCTTGGGAATGTGAGTAACATTCGAAAAAGTTTCAAAGACAGAATGAACTCTTACAAAGATTAACGAACAAAAGTTTATCAGCTTACACTTAAAGCAAACTGCTCTTACACACTGTTAATGCCTGCTTTGGAGTACAGTCTAACAATGAACTGAAAAATTTAAGAAGTTATTTTTTAGGATGTGCCAATTAAGCAATCTTGTATATTTCTTTTAAAATTGCATGTTGTTCTTTACTCGTAATGGTTATTTGTAGTAAAACTACAAAGAACTCACCATATATGTCATCTCTTCCCATCTCTGTGGACTCGGTCTCCATTCTCTCTTCATCATCAACCGTTGATCCTTTCTCTTCTCTCAGGTCCTCCGGGATTACAGTCGTCAAATTTCTGTGGAAAATCTGAAGACAGAGGGAAAGCACTTAACACAATTTTCCTTGAACAAATCTAGTGTTTCTGCCACCATTTTCTAATGTATAATGTGTTTTACTATTTTGAGAGGAGGATAGCTCCAAATATATAATTTTAAGAAACTTTTGTATAGATGGATAGAGGGAGTAGCCCAGACCCTCCATGCACATGGCCTTACTCTCCAGGAGGCTACACACCTGGCTAAATCTCCCAGCTACACCCTGCCAAGCATAAGGATGAAGTAAAGTGATGTAAAGAAATAAATGTTTAACTTCTCTTCACCATCACCAAATGTAAGTTTCATCCTTTCTATTCTAGTTGCAAGGACTGTATCTTGTCAATTCATGCCCGTAGCCAGGATTTTGGTTGGGGGGGGGTTCTTTTTAGTACTTGGGGGACCATCGAGCGCCGCAGGCGCGAGCTGCCTAGGGGGGTCCGGGAAAAATGGAAATCTTGACCCTCTGAAACGCTATTTCCTGCATTTTGACTGGCAAAATTTGCTGGAAGACTAAGCTAAGTTTAACGGAATTTCTATTAAAGATACACAAGGCTTTTGGCGCAAGTCTTTACGGGCGACTCCCCCCCAACATATTTTCACCATGTCCGACACCAAAGATGCGAGGCGTTGCAATGGAGGTCTGGGAAATTTTGAAACCTGGACCCTCTGAAACGCTATTTCCTGCAATTTCTGGGGCAAATTTTGCTGATACATTCGTTTGGATTGAATGAAATTTCTATCAGTGAAAAATGCAAATCAGTCCGCCCTAGAAAAGAAATCTTGGACTTTAAAAAGTGGACCCTTGAGCGTGAAAAAGCGGACCTTCTGGCATGTGGGGGGGGTTCTTCCGAACCCCCCTGGCTACGGGCATGCAATTGTTTTAATGAAAAAAGTACCCAAACTTACAGCTAACAAGACTTTGGCCCCTACAGCCCTGCACGGCATGGTGAACAGTTTGTCCACTCTTTGAGAGCAGGATAGCACCAAAATATACATTCTTAATGAATTTCTAACTTCTGTTCACCCTTTCTATTCTAATTGTAGAGACGATATCCTGTTAAAGGAAAGCATCAGAAAATCTTCAATTCATTATTTTCCAGTAGTTTACTCATTAAAAAGTTGATTTACGTCAATTTTTACATTAATCCGCCCAATATGACCCTGTAGACACGTTTGAACTTCGCGCTCTCCTCCCCTCTCCCGCCGCGCTGGCCGATGACGTAATGGCCTCGTTCTGATTGCCTGCGCGCTGACGTCACAAATCAGAATTGAAACTTCTGGCCATGCCAGCCATTTTGCTCGGTGAACCTCGGCGGGAAATCACACCGCCATTCTGGAAGCCAGTCCGTTGTTGTTGACAATTAACTTCGTGGACCTGTAAGTCGCGTTGTGAGCTGTCTACGAAGCCATAGTCCCCGGGAGACTGAACATGAATTAGCTTGTCTGCAGCGGGTGAACCGCGCGGCGACGGGACGAAATCAAAACAATGGTGGTGGGGGAGGTTCACGCACCGTGCCATTCTGGACTATTACAAGAGCGAGTTCGGGTCAGTTCTTACCTTCTCCTTTCCGAACAGCACAGTGATAATTACACGTAAGCTTCCACGAATTTTGGTTGAATTCACAGTTGTAGACCTCGTTTGTTCTACTGACAACATACCCTTGATCGCTACATATCGAACAACCCCCTTTTCGCGCCGAAACAGATAGCACCACAACTTGTACAGATCGTGCGAGTTACGCCTCGCCTCTCACTTTATTTTCTGTTTCTCGGGTAAATTATCTGGACTGGTCGGTTTTTCAATCATGTAGCTTTGGCGGAGATTGCTGGGGGTTCATTCAAAACAAATCACGGACTCTGAAACGAAGCCGACATTTCGCGCCATTCACAATGCCGGCCTGTGTTGTATGTAAAAACAACAATGCTGTATGTATGTTTCGGCGCGGAAGGGGGATCGTTCGATATGTAGCGATCAAGGGTATGTTGTCAGAGAATGATTTTTTTTAATGTCCCTGCCAGTTGGACAATTGTGAATTCAACCAAAATTCGTGGAAGCTTACGTGTAATTATCGCTGTGCTGTCCGGAAAGGAGAAGGTAAGAACTGACCCGAACTCGCTCTTGTAATAGTCCAGAATGGCACGGTGCGTGAACCTCCCCCACCACCATTGTTTTGATTTCGTTCCGTCGCCGCGCGGTTCACACGCAGGCAAGCTTATTCATGTTCAGTCTCCCGGGGACTATGGCTTCGTAGACAGCTCACAATGCGACTTACAGGTCCACGAAAGTAATTTTCAATGACAACAAACTGAACTCCAGAATGGCGGGGTGATTATTTACCGCTGAGAGGACCGAGGTTCACCGAGCAAAATGGCTGGCTAGAAGTTTCGGATCCGTGACGTCATACAATCTCAGACGATCAGAACGAGGCCATTACGTCATCGGCCAGCGCGGCGGGGAGAGGAGGAGAGCGCAAAGTTCAAACGTGTCTACAGGGTCATATTAGGCGGATCAATGTAAAAATTGACGTACATCAACTTTTTAATGAGTAAACTACTGGAAAATAAAGAATTGAAAATTTTCTGATGCTGTCCTTTAACTGTCTTGTTCAAACTAAGAGAAGGACCCAAACTTACAGCTAACAAGACTTTGGCCCCTACAGCCCTGCACGGCATGGTGAACAGTTTGTCCACTCTTTGAGAGCAGGATAGCACCAGAATATACATTCTTAATGAATTTCTAACTTCTGTTCACCCTTTCTAGTCTAATTGCAAAGACGATATCTTGTTAACTGTCTTGTTCAAACTAAGAGAAGGACCCAAACTTACAGCTAACAAGACTTTGGCCCCTACAGCCCGACAGGGCATGGTGAACAGCTTGTCCACTCCTCCCATCTCCTTCCACTGCATCAGCTTCTTGGTGGGCGGGGCCAGGTCAAGGGTCGTCACGATGTCCGAGGTGTCCTCCAGCTGGGCGCGGATCTCCGAGCTGGCGAGCTCGATCACCGGGTCCACGATCAGCTTCCGCTTCTTACGCACTCTGGTCTCTTTCACACCTGTTTTAACAAGTCAAGATTTGTAGTCAGCATTGAACTTATCTCTATCAAGATATGTCGATGAGGGTCGGACATCCAGGTAATAAGATACGCCAAAAAGCAGTTACTCAAGCAACTGGATATGATTTTGGAAATGGACAGACCTTTCAACTAGCATCGACTAGATTTTGTCAGTGTTAGTGGATGCTAGATGAAATGTCTGACCGTTTCCAAAATCATATCCAATTGCCTGTGCAACTGCTTTTAGGCACATCTCCATCAAGTTCTTTATCAAGATAAATCATCTTGACTGCTTGCAACCTGACTGGAAAAATCAGACACATGCACACTCAGTCAGAGGAGAAAACTCAAGCTTAAGTTGTATGGACACCATGACATAACTACGAACAAGAAAACATCCTAAATCTGAAAAGAAGTGAGCAGAATTAGTGACAGGCACTGCAAAGTTTTAATCTTTTCATTTAGAAAACACAAACACTCTTAGTCTCTATATCTAAGAAAAACCACACTGGTGTAAGAAGATGTCAAAAAACAGAGGCACTGCACACACTACTGAGAACGCTACAGTTAGTGTGTCCGAAAAGCTATCCTTTACCTGCTACGGCTGGCGCGGGACCTGAACAAAAACGGAAACGAATAACTTCCTCATGCATTCAACAATAACGAAATAAAACCAACATAAAGCAGGAAAAAAAGAAAGCCGGCACAAATGAAAACAACTCATTTTGGTAAACCGTATTGGAAAAATTCAGTAGAACAAGTTATATTTGTATTACCAAATAAATTTTTATGCAGCGTCAAATGTATTTCTTTGTGGTAACTGTCTTATAAAAACAATGAAACACTAAATCCAACAAAGGCTAAATTAAGGTATGGCAATACTAAAAACAAAGGTAAATAAAACTCCTGAGAACTAAATGAAAACTTACCTGTGACTTCTAGTGGCTCTAATGCGAACGCCTCTCGTTCGTTCGGTACCAGGGTTGTTTGATCGGCGACAGCTGTGGCGTTCTGGTCTGGCTGCAGCTCACCGCTAGGACCTGCACGCTCCTTGTCTGTAATCAAACCAGTTATCATAGTTTGATCAGCACCTTTTAATGATTTATGCTGAAAAACTACATCCATCTGGTATTTGGTGAATGTTTGAAACAGACTTAACATAAGCACGTGTTTTTGCATCATTGGATTGGCCAATCAATTTTTAATCTCAGCTACGAATGTAAGTTTTAGTAATATCTCTGCTATTTCCTAACATTGTTTGTTCCGTATTAGTATAGCCAGTTCTACAGCTTTGCAGGAACGCGTTGCAACAGCAGCCCATAATATTACACCAAATGACCTGTAAATGCTAAACTTTGTACATCTAACTCAACATTGTGGGAATCAAATGATGATGCCTTTGCAGTACTTGAAGAGAGTCAGTTCCACTTTATGATTGTTATAGGAAAATATTGTTTCTCTTCTTACTGATCAACATTCATTGTTATATTTCTTATAAGACTTTCTACAAAAAGTTAGATCTTAGAATATCCTTACCATTGGCCTGTTCAGGGATGGGTGTTGCCGCTATCTCAGGTCCGATGGAGATGTCACCAGTCGCACCAGGAGCCTCGCCGAACAAGTCCCCAGCTGTAGCACCCAGGAAGTCAGCACCTGTACCAGAACACAGAATATTGTAGGGAATTTTGAACAATGTTATGTACTTATTTACCCTGGGGAGCAGATCCTATGGCAAGCATAAAATTCTGATTGACCAGGAATCACATGAGGCCACAGTCTTCAACTGTGATCTGTCTGATAGTATTTTTGGCCCATCGGAAGCCATAGAATGCCCAACATTTTTTAGAATTATCAAAAACTTCACACCTTGCATGGTAGGGAGAACACTATCTCTCCCACTTGGTGGCAGTGCTCAATTGCAATGCTTCCACATGTTGTATTTTATATGTACTCACCAAGAATACCGTCTCCGGGGGCTCCACCAAAGTCGTCCTTGATGGGATCGTCGTATCTGAGCTCGGGGTGGCGTTTCTCTACCGTCTCGTCCTTCTTGTTGTGATCGCTGTCCAGCAGCAGGTTGCTGGCGTCAGCCGTGTTGTACAGGGTCTCGTCCATGTTACTGGCATCTCGCAACATTTCCTTGTCGTCGAAAGGAAGATCGCCTGAGGACAAAACCATTTATCTGTTAGTTTCTTTGTTCTTGAAACCTGTCTTAATAAAACAATCAAACACCATAGATTTAAGAGAAAAAAAAAAAGATTATTGCTGATGAGAATTCAATGCATTTACTTTTAAGTTTAACACAAGAAAAAAATGGGGGGGGGGGAACATGTCATTTCGAAGTACATTTTCTATTCCGGTAGATTTAAATTATATGTACTGGGATGTTTTGAATATGCTATATAGCACTGGAGATTTCAGGGACATGTTCATTGATACAAGAACATGCTTGCTTTGTATTAGACAGGTGGAGAAAAGTATGGAACCATTCAGTATTTCTAAAAAGCTGATACTTCTTCCTATGGAAAATACAACTGGTTAGATGTTCACAATTGTTCAAACTATGATAATGGTTTCTCCATTTGTACCACAATTGAACTGTGCACCTCGAGCTCAAAATCTCCCTCACTGAAGGCATCTAAGTTCGAGCCCTGGTAAACATCTAGCTCAAAGATTCCCCTTACCAAAGGCGTCTGTCTCCATCATGTTGATGTTGCCCACATCCTCTCTCATGGTGATCTCCTCCACACGACTCTGGTTCATGGTGAACGCCTGCATGTCAAAGTCACTGCAACAGGAAAAAGAGTTAAGACAAGGTTGGACAAGTTTTCTAAAATTAACTTGTCCTATCGAGCAAGCACATAAAAAATTTACTTGCTCAAGCCAATTTTTTGCTTGCCCAAAATTCAAATGTCACTGTTATATGCATTTTCACATCCAGCATTGGAATGTTATTATTGCCTCTACTTTTCTATGTTGATTATGGCTTTATGTAATGACCATAAAAACTAAGAACTATATCAAAATCTCACTCATTGAAAAATCTTACTTGCCTGATCAGGCAAGTTGGGTAGGATATGAGCTTGCCCCATGGGCTATTTCACTTGCCCGGGACAATAGGGCTAGTGGACTTGTTCAGCTCTGAGACAAAGAGAACACAACAATCTTTACTCACTTCAAGTCAGGAACCGTGGTGTCAAAGTCGTGGAACACTTCGGGAAGGGTGATGGTCGCCACCGCTGCTTCTCGGTTTTCCTCCGGGAGGTCCACAACGCCAGGCCGGAACGCCATCTTAATCTTGACGAAGGCCTCGTTGCAGTCGGCCAGAAGGTACTTCGCCTTGCGGTTGTGGATACGCACCACTCCCAGCAAGAGATGGCCTGATGTTCGTAAAGCCATCTTCACCTAAAAAGACACATTATATCCTTGTTGGAATCTCGGATCAGTAGATCAGGCCTTGACTGGCATATTCCCCTTCACCCGGTTATTGTTCTCACCTGGATTTTTTCACAGCATAGAAACATCTAACTACAGCAAAGGTAAATTGGTGCGCGATACATCATACTGGAGTTAGAATTGTAGGGGGTCTGAGGAATCCTCCCCCTAAATTTTTTTTAATCTGTAACCCTAGTATTTCCTGCATTTTGCAGGCCAAACATACTGACAGAAAGACAACTTTTTTTTTTTTTACCTTTGTTACAAAACAAAAAAAAGGCACCTTTCTCTGGTTGAAACACAGCATAGGTGCCTGAATTACATTGTAGGGGCCAAATCACAACTGTAAAGGCCTGGCAAAAACACTGACTTCCCCATCAATAAATAAATTTGTAATTCACAGTACCTTTGGATGAAGGATGCTCTCCACACTGCCTTCGATGCTGGTCTCGAACACATGCTGCTTGGTCAGCTTCTTGTCCCAGTGAGCAGCGAGCCACACCTTGGCCAGGGGGCCCTTCTTGCTCAAGATGAAATGGGCATAGAACATGGTGCCTCACTCACTGAATTGGGAAAGAAGAAACTATGATTGACTTTACGTTTTGCCACAGATTTAACAAAATGAGTACAAAATGTTGTCTAATAAGTCACATTGTCATGGGAAAAGGTAAAACTATCACTCAACACAAGGTTTAGGCTCACTAAGTACTATATAACATTTATGAAGGTTAGAGATCCATGCACAGGGATTAGTTTATCTTTAAAAAAATTACCTTAAGTTGGTTAATAACTTCAACAGTGGTGTGGTGGCAATATAAATATTGCATTGACAACAAATTACAACAATGACACTAAAGGCCACTGGAGGTCCTTCAAGCAGACTGATACCTATTCCATTGTAGTTCTTCAAATGCTCTTTAGATTTACATATGTTAGCATTAGGGAAGGTAGTTAGACAATACAAATTTACAGGACAATGAAATTTGGTGGTGATAAATGTAAGAGCGCACTATGCTGAGTTTCACACATACATGATGATGTCTATCTTTGTTATTCCTATGCAAACGCCTTTTTTTAATACGTGAACATATCCTTCCACCATGGAAATCACCTTTGTATTGTGTTACAACTTACAAATTATGAATGCCATGATCCCACAGTGCTTATATTCAGCTCTTATATTATATTATCAGAAAGTTACCTTACCAAAAGACCTAAATTTAAGGTAAGTTTTCTTGTCTGTCACCTAAATCAGTGACACCCAAAAGCATGTTCAGAAGTCATAAACCAATACACATTTTTAGGAAAACAAGCAATACCAGTATTTTGCGACCAGATGAACCATAGATTATGCATTGTGGACGGAAACGGTATTTATAGTTCAACAACATCCAGACAACACGCCCCCCTCCCCCATGAATTGATGTAGAGTTGAGATAAAATGTATTTATTTTCTAAACGAATGATGTCTAGCTTCATGGGATGGCCACAGAACTTACAACAATGTTTCACAACTAACATGACATGTTCTTTTGGCTATCAGACTATAGTGGTGGATACATATGCCAAAAACGCCCGAAAAAAGGAAATCTTTAGGCGTGCGTTATCAGTTTTATATAACGTTACGCTAGCCTTGTAAAGCTAAAATCGCAGAACGTTTGGATTTCAACGACTAAATCTATGTATATATAGCAAAAACATTCTGATTATAATGATATGCAGACATCTACTAGCATTTTACACAAATGGTAAAGAAACGGTAGATCAAGTTTGCAAGATCGATTTTTCGACAGCTAGACAACCTCAGTTTTCGCTCGTCTGCGTGAAAATCCCGCCCAAATCTATGCGGGCTTCTGCCAAATATTACACCACAAAATGATGCCTGAACAAAAACTCACCTCAGAATATCTCCTGAAAAGCTCCAAGATGAGATCAGAACGGGTACGTTGTTCTTGTTTTCCCGTTTTAGTGTGCAAAAACAGGAAAATCTCAGGTGCAATTATACCTCATCAAAACACGCCAACAAAATGGCGTCCTACGCTTCCCGCCTAAATACACAGTTTAAATTCGACCGTACCACTGCACACAAAGAAAGTAGTTCTCATGATAAAATGGCAAAAAGAGTACATTTCAATCATCACATATAATTCGGTTGTAAAATTAACGAAAATGTACACATTGGTATAACTTAAATCTATATAATTGTGTACAATTTTGCAGATTAGTGATTTTATTGTTTTGTACGCGAAAGGATATGATGACGCTTACGCGGCGGAAGGTTATTTCGGACGCTTACTTGCGATAGCGTCCCAACAAGCGTCTTGTTGTGATCGTCTGATTCAACATAAAACAAAACTTGTAGTTATAATAATGGAATCATAAGACTGCCGAGACCTTCCTATTGTCATATTCTAACGAATAAAAATTGCAGAAATTTGGAAATAATAAAAGTTCGGTCAGAGGTCACCAGGACTGAACTTGGTTGAAACCATGTTAGCAGTAGGTGAAACATAAATTGAAAAGAAAAGACAGAAACAAGAGAGAAAAATATTGAAAGAATATCATGATATTAATATCATGTATGAACTTGACAAATTCTATGAAATATTACTCTGTCCTATCAAATACCTTTTACTCTCGAATGATGAAACCACCCTACACTACAATTGTGGAATCGCCCAATTTGTTGGGCAATCATCATCATCATGGCGGCGTCCAGTGAAATGATTTGGAAGGTGATCGATGTCAATTTTTGTTAGTCTTTTCAAGGTATAATTACGTCAGTAGTCATTGTTATATCAAAACAATGGATATAAAACGAAACATACTTTTATCATCAAAGATTGTTATTTGTTTTATACATTCTAAAGCTACGCAAACGTAGGGTTAAGTAAGCCGAACGGGGAGGGGCAACAACATGCATGGGGACATATAATTCTGTAGGTTATGGTTGGAGGAAGGGCAAAGAGAATCTTTTTAAACCTAAAAAAAAGAACTTTTAAGGACATGATTGTAAAAAATATATTTCTGCTCTACTAGTACCTGTCATTTCTTGAGATTGGAGTTGAATAAATCATATATAAAGAAGTAATTACTGGCAGCCTTGAATTGATTTGAAAAATTTGAGTTTATGCAATCTTTTAGTTTTTACAAAGGGTTAGTTTTAGAATGTGCAATGTTTAATGTGCAAAATTCAGTAACATGATTTATATTTGACATTACAGCCATACTACCCTTGTGACTACTACAAGCAGGAATACTCGGACTGCACAAGTAAGTCTATCTGTGGTAATAATCTACGAATAACATTTAACTAATTTTAAGTTAAAATTTACATGTGCTTGTGAATGTGAGTGTATCACTACACAGTGCCAGTACATTAAGCATCAGTATTCTGACCCGTTTCTAATGAATGTACAGGAATAACTACAATAAATAAAATAGCCCTGAAAATACGTCAATGTAGGTTAGACATCCAGGTATTTAGGATACACCAAAAAGTAGTTACTCAGCAACTGGATATGGTTTTGGAAATGGTCAGATGTTTCGGATAGAATCAGTGTCACTGACGAAGGATAGTGGACTCTATCCGAAACGTCTGACCATTTCCAAAACCATATCCAGTTGCTTGAGTAACTACTTTTTGGTGTAGCCCTGAAAATAACTTGAAAGTTCATCTGTGTTAGTAGCAGACATTCTGAAAAAGTTGAACTGTACCCAAATTTTCGACTGAACAGCTCCAGTCTCTGTCAGGGAATGACAAAAAAAAACCCCACTGCTTCTGCAACATCATGCCATTGGGTAAGTCCAATTTTCATGTTTAAAATTAAAGTTCAACTTTTCCAGGAAGCCCTAAAAATATGTTTTTCTTTTATTTTCTTGTTTCAGCTGTTGGACACCGGTTCCATTCCTACTATGTCTATGGAGAGAAACCAGAGTGTGGTCAGTGGAAGAAGGATTATGAGGCTTGTACAGCCTGGATGAAAACCAAATCAGAAGAGGCAAAGGTGAGAGTGAGAATGCCTTTAGCTAGGATTTTATCATAGGTGTCCAAATTTCTTCCCATTTGGCAAGCACTGCAGGCATGAGTATTGTAGGGGGTCTGGAAACATCCTCACTAAAAAAATTTTGAAATCTATAACTCTCTGAAACACCATTTCCCATATTTTGTGGTGCAAATTTGGGGGAATGAAGCAAATTTACTGTCAGACAGGTCACATGTGACCTGTAGCATCCTTGGTCAATCAGAATTTCATGCTTGTCAGAGGATCTACTTCCCAGTCTAAGGGCGTACAATTTGAGTTATTTTTTTAACAGGGCGTACGCCTGCCTGGCTAAAAGCCTGATAGTGAGAATGACTTTTCTTGGCATGTGCTGCTGATTATTTTACTCACCTCTGAGCCCGAGAGTCAGTCATTTTTATCCTTACACTTTTTGTCTCATACTGTTTTTTAAATCTTTTTTTTTGGTGAGAAATAATAAAGATAGGCAGAGCCATCATGGATTTTATTCAGAAAAATTGCTTAGGATGGACCATGAATAATGGCAAGGAATGTGAATTTTAAGTTTATGACTTTCATCACAATTTTTTGTGTATGTGCGCTTTCATAATTGATAATTTTTGTCACCATAATAGATTTCCACTGGTTTAACGTGATGAGTATGTCTAGTTCTTTCAATAACACAAACATGTCTAATGATATAGATGTCATTTGCTGTTGTTTTTTACTTTCCTTACTTAAAAATGACAGCTGTGTATTTTTATATTCAACAGCAAGAACTGTTAAAGGTTGAGGACAGACATCTTCAACAAAAATACTACGTGAACCCTGTGTGGCCTCGCCGAGTCACCCCTCCAAAGGATTGGTACCTTCCAGTCGAAGAAATGAGACAAAAACAAAAACTACAACAACAAAGCTAACGTCAACCACAACTAGTTCTGTTTCGTTCTGTTATGTTCTCTTCTTGTTCTGTGACACCTCAAGTTGGTTTCTGAATTTCTGTTGTATTCCAGATATTCAATCTCTGATTACAGTAATTCAGGATCCACCCCAGCCTTCTGCCATATCTTGGCTACTACTAGTATTGACGCAACAGTTAGGAGACCAACATGCTCAATAAATTTACTTGAAATAGCAAGAAAATAATAGATTGTTGTTGACTACAAATGGTGCTAGCAAATGCACCATACAAGTTGATTCCAAGTCAATTTAGCAGTTTTACACAGTACAAAAAAACCCCCTTTACCCTCCCATGCACTAAGTGACTAGAGTCACGTCTGGAGGTGGCTCAATGTGACTGGCTATTTTTAAGTAGCCCAGAGTTCTTGTCACTCAGGGAAATGTGTCTTAACTTGACTCCATCTCAAGCTAACTCAGAAAAATGGGTGCCAATATCATACAACTGTACCAGAACTGGAAAGACGCAGTGCAATTGAGATACTGGAAACTCATATTTGCTTCTTTGCACAAACAAGACCTTAGATAAGAAATGCAATTAGATGTAAAATAAAATTTTTCTTCTTTTACTGCTTTAAAGTCATCCTTGCATACTATGTAAGTAGTCAAGAATTTTATATCGCAATAGGTATGAAAATATTTTAAACCTACATAGTTTTCGATGAAAATGATAGACTTGTTGGATATTGTATATAGAGGGATTGTTTGCAAAAATTTTTTTCTAAAAACCTGATGACGTAATTTTTTTCCTGAGTGGAACAAAGTTACTTAGAGTTTTAGTAAGTGAGTGATAGAGATACATGTCATCATGTTTTAAGATGTCAAAGTTAGGTGCATTTCAAGAATTCAAGTGGTCAAATGACTGGTTAAACCTTCAAATATACCGTAAATTATGAAATATTTACAGTGATTTATGTTTGTGGTTTGAGCTCAATGCATGCAACTCATCATACTTAACACGCTCTGACTTACTAGTGTACAAATGGTTTGTGAAATCGCAAAGTTCTGCCTCTTTTTCTACAGCCAAAAGAAGATAGTGCCTGCTGCAAAATTAAGCCCCACAAGCATAATACAATTAACAGAACCGGTACTCCAGTTCTCTTGACTGGAAGAATTCGTTCGAGTGTAAAGGCTCACATGGTACAAGGCAGTCAACCAGAAAATACAGCAGGACAAAAGTAAGAAAGTGGACAATTGACCTGGAAAAAATTGTGCCCAAATTTCTACCCAACAGTTCTGGCCACTCATTGTAAGTCCTCTTTTAACCACAGGACTAAGTGGGTGTAATAGGTTGTTAATAACAGGATTTCTGGCTACAGCTTTGAAATGATTAACTGAACTGTTCAAATGGGAATCTGAATTAAAGTCTAATTTGAATAAAGCAATATGTTTTCACCTGAAAACACACAAAGACTTAAAAGTCAATTTCACTCAGGTTTTGTTTGTTATGTTACCTTCACAGAAGGTACATACTGTTTTTGCTCTGTTTCTTCTTCTTTTCCGCACAAATAAAAAACATGAATATCTCCGAAACTAGACCTTGGAATATCTCGTAATTCAGCAAGCTGGTAGGTCTGCACATAAGACACTGCACCTTGGTCATTTGGTCCCCTAAAGATACCAAAAAATGATTTTATGGGGCAAAAAAGGGTGAAAAAACTAGCAATTTTAACACAAAATCGAACTTTCGAGCCCCAATAGAACTTTGGAACTACGTTCCAAGGACCCGAGGTCAACGACCGGTAGCTATGGAACCCGCCCGGGAGATATGGAACATGGTGTTCGAACGAGGTCAACGACCGCTGCTAAGCAACACGGAAGTGTCCGCCCGTCAAATGATGACTTCATCTTGCTTTAGACGGCCTGAATTGAGCCAGAAGCCGTCCTCTGAATGATTTGTGGAATTCATTTTGCCAAGAAATAATAAGAGATCAAGAAATTCACAGAGCTTTGACTTTATTTTGCCGAATATCGGCACCCTTTGCAATCAAATTCAAGGAAGATAGAATGAAATTGAGCGCAGGCTAGAGGAGGCATCCGGCCTATCCCACAATACATTGCGGTTTCCGGTCTACGCCAGATATATACGTTGGACCGGAAGTTCTAGTTCATTCGAAACTACGTCGGCGCCTCAGACGGATGGGAAAGCGGTGTCTCCCGGCTTTTCGTCCTGTAACCATAATAATATAAATAATAAAGACAGCTAATGTTCTATGAGGCAGATAATGTGTATGAAACATATGGAATTCCAGATAAGGATAGAGACATCATGAGTAACCTTAGCGGGAATGAGGGAAAATCATAAAGAGCGGATTAACTCAGCATTGTACCAGACACTTTCTAGGTACATCGAGCGGACAAACAGGTTCAGTCAATCATTCTCTTGCTGATATCATGCACGAGTAAGCACCCTGGGAATAAAACCACGTGAAACCAGATCACAACATTGGTATATCCATACATTAGTCACTATATAGATACTATGGGATCTCTGAGTTAGAACTAGTGGCATCTGTACAGCTGTCTTCTGGCTGTGTGGACGTGGACATCTCAACAAGGGGATATCATTTACGTGTTGTTCTCCTATATGGGCCCGGGTTGAAAAGAGCACAAAAATACGGAAGACCGTGTTGTCTATGGCTAAGTTGTCACAAAACCGGCCAGACATAACCTAAAATGTGCAACATGTAACGTTAACTGAAAATCACAAAAAAATAGTAATTTATTAAAGCTACGTGCCAGGGAGACATCAACGCCGACAGTGAACAACCGTGTAGATATCGTTTACACAACGCAGCCATAGCCCCCCTCCCCCAAATCTCAAATTTCTCAGCAAAATGTGGGGACCTTAGATTATCACGGCACCCAACGCAAGCTAAGACATCATAGTACATGTTAAACATACTGAAAACCTAAGGTCCCCACGATTTTTAGTAACCGAGGCGAAGATTCCGTCCGTGAGCGTCATGAAATGAGCAAATATCTTGATGTTTACGTAACGCTGTTCGAAGATAAAATGCCCAATTCTAACGTATAAAATACATGTTGCCTCCAAAGGAACACATAAATAGAATATTCATTGCCTCTACGAAGACACTAAAAAACAATAGGCCCCTAAAACTGCACAGCCACGGAGCAGAAAGCCCTAAAAGTGGGCAAGACTGGAAATCACCTTCAGCCACACATGACACACAACCGGAAGTCAGGGGTCAAAGGTTAAATTGCATTCTGGGTAACCCCGGACGCCTCCTCTGAGCGCAGGCAGAGTGAAATTTAATGCCCCCAAAGTATCAAAATGTGTCTCGGTCTAGGTCAGTTCTAAGTATTTGTTTCAATACTTTCCTTGATTTTGTTTAAGCTATAGGTTTTGCAACCTGCACAAGCCAGTTTTACAAGTACCCACCGAAAGGAAATGCCCGGGTTTTACATACAAACTTACGATGGTTTGAATTTTACATTGCCGAATCAAAGAGCTTCAAATTTAGAACAGGAAATTTGGAAACGCGGACGGTCTTGCTCTAGAAATATGTCAGAAAGAATTGATTCTGTTTTCCGCGCTGAAAAAGAAATGACGCAACCAGTTGTAAGAGCCTTTGTGTTGATCAACAAATAAGGACATTCGCGGGTAGTCTGGCTGTTCCGGGGAGGGATCCCACCCCGCTGGTCACATGCGGCAAGGAATGCAAGGCCTACTCGCTACCCTGTTTACATTTTTGCACGAACGCAAGGCCGGCACACGCAAAATTTAGAACAGGAAATTTGGGGACGCGACCCGCTCTTGCTCTAGAAATGTGTCAGAAAGAATTGATTCTATTTTCGGTGAAAAAGAAATGACGCAACTAGTTTTAAGCGCCTTTGTGTTGATCAACCCCGCTCCCCAAATAAGGACTTTCGCGGGAAATCTTATACATTTTGGCTGTTCCGGGGAGGGGTCCCACCCCGCTGGTCACTCGTGGCGGCAAGTCCTCTGTTTACAATCATTTCGCGCGAACGCAAGGGCGATCCTGGGTGGGAGGGGCTGCGAGACAACGGCACGGCGGGTGCTCTGAAACACCTCCCTTCGAGCTGATAACCTCTTGAAACAGCGGAGGCGCGTGCTTGGCGCGTGCTTTTGTGTTTTTACTACGATATTTTGTTATTTTTTCCCCATGTTTTGCCGCTACGCTGGATGAAAAAGCAGCGTAGCGGGCTTTTTACAGCGTCATTTTTCCAGCCGACAGCGTATCGGCCCACTATGCTGAAAAGGCCTGGCGAGAATTCTATGTTGTGTTTGAGTTACGTAGAATCGAGAACACACACGGTGTGTAGTGCGCCAGCACTCGTCTTTTGATTCCACTGGTGTTTTCACGATTCTGTAAAAGCCGAGGTTGAGTTGCGTGCTCCGCGCGATAATATTGGTGAACAAACGCACTCAGAGAGAATAACTACTAACGTTAGCACTAGTGCAATTTTCTCAGACAGGCCAATAACTGTGGTAACGCTACGTGTATGTGGTAACGTGGGGATTTCTTTGGATGTTTCCTGACATTATAAGTAACTGACATATAATCATAAAAATGTAGCGAGACCTGTTCGTTTTTATCCACAGTACTGAATAGGAACGTTTACTCAAGTTCATGCATAGAGCTGTCGTCCAAATGAAACACGGAATGGTGTCACGGTTCTAGTTAACCGATTTTTGAGTAAAAAAAAAAAACATTTGAGCAAAAAGAAACACATGACTACGTTAGACGCAAGGTCACTGCGTGTCGCCGGCGGTTACATAAAAAAACTCAAAGTTTTACGCCTGAGACATAAAGGTATGTGAAACAAAAACGATGGACTTGATGAGTTTATTTCGCTATTAAACTGACCTTGAACAAACATGATTAACTGCAGCGTGGAACGCCCGCCCCATCTTAGGTCACGGTCATTCCTTTCACCTTGTTGTTCATCATGTAAGTTACCACAGCGCTGCGTTGGTCCCCAGCAAGCAAGTGGAGCACGGAAACGAAGTCAGCTGCGTACATTACAATTAAGCTACGTGCAGCTTTATACACGGTGGGAGTGGCCGGCACAGCACAAAACCCCAGGCACAAAGTCAACGCGAAAGTTTAGTGTAGCAGAAACCTAACCCCTTAAAGTTTGCATGATTGACAGGCGGACGGGTTCGAAGTGTGCCGGGCGGCACGTATTGATAATGAGGGCATAAACAAACTACGTACATCAAACGTAAATCAAAATTGTTTGCTAAAAATTAAAAGAAATTTATGAAATGTGAATTGCGGACTCTGAAAAAAATGATCGAGCCGTTCAAATATGAATGAATTTACACAGATTGACAGGAATCATATAGCGGAGGAAGCATATAGCGGAGAAGAGCTGCGTACTGTGAAGATTACATGGAGTGTGCAGGGGTAGCCATATCAATTTCAGCTCTGAGAGTATCCGTCAACTGCGTGACGTGAACGAATATAACATCCATTGGCATAATACCGGTCGGTTTACTGCAATTTCTCAAGCAATGCTAATTTGGCAAATGATCAACGCATCATTTTCTCCAGTTACATGTTGCTGTTACAGCTGGCAAATGATCAACGCATCATTTTCTCCAGTTACATGTTGCTGTTACAGCTTACCTTTGCCACTTCTTCTGTGTAAATTATTTTGTCTCTCTGGTCCTGCTAAAAACATAATATCGTAATTGGAACACACCGCGGAATTGCACGGAGAACGGGCGCGTGGTTGGAAGGGGGTGCACTATACCGGTCGAACGAAACACGGCACAATTAACTGCCGCTATGTACCTTTATTCATCCTCTGTTGTTCCTTTCTTTCCTGTTAGTAGTTGCACAAAACAAAAATCTGCATGAGCATACAAAAAGTCATGAGAAAATGGGCGTATACTGACAAGAATTTTCATTTAATTTTGGTCCGTCACAACCGCTATGACGTAAAACTTTACTGCTGGCCGTAGCATTAAAAATGGCGGGAAAATGGCGGCGTACGTTCAATTTGACCCATTCAGCCGTAGATCCGGGCTATCATGCAACGGTTCCTCACACTTTTACACGAGTTGTAGGTCACCAAAAGAAATTCAAGATTGCTGTTGAATCATGCTCGTCTTGTGCCGTGAGCACATGTGATTATTATCTACAAATCTGGCGATGAACGTGACAGTGTGTTTGTCCCACGACGAGCTTGCCTGCCCCGAAAATGACGTGAAAACTTTTGGCCTTGTTGTCTTCGAATGCATTGCTATCGATGCTTTGTAAATTACGTATTGGACACCTAGATGTCTGAAGTGTGCATACCTCAGAAATAACTATTGTTGCATGTGTAGATCTCTTTAAGTTCCACTATTTTTAATCGACCGGTATAAGGCTTATGACCGGTATTATGCCAATGCATGTTAATAGATTTGTGGCAATTTTAGCGATTACGCTAACCAGCTGTTTCTATGAATTTGTGCGATTTACAGTAGTTGGTAACCACTAGACGGCGATCGCGCCGCACTCTTACTGCGACATAAATAGGATTGTGTAGCCTTCGATTTCACACTGGGTATATTATAGAAAACGTAAAAGTGTGACAGAGCATGCTGAGGAGAACCCTTCGCGCTGCGTAGTACAAGCGGCAAACTCTGTGAGACGTTTTTGTGAATGTACCTTCCGATATTTGTGCTACGCTAGACAGTGTGCCGTAACTTGGTAGGCTTGTTTTAATTTTGCTCTCTTCAAAGTTAGTCTAATTCAAGAAGACAGAAACGAGAATTCAATTCTATAATATTTTGGCTTCCTTTTGACAATAAAATTGTGACTGTGTGTGCTTCTTGTCTCACGTGAGGCTGAAAAAAATTCCTAGGCCCTGACCCTCCCGCAGACGGCCGTCTTCCCCACGCTAAATGTCGTCGAGTAAACCCTGTTGACGACCGTCAGAAATGGAGAACCTTTGTGGACAGACAGACTGCCTTGTGGCTTGTAGGTATGGGACTGAGATGAGATGATGATGAGAAACCCTGTGTGGAACAATATTAGACGTTGTGTTCATTATTCAAGATGCATAACGTTACAGATAAAAAATTATCAACATTTATTTGTACCTTCTTGTCTTATCCTGTATCAACATCTGAAACTATTTCAGTTTACCCTTCCTGGTAGAAATGCTAGGCTAGACCATGTGAAGGTAACATTCTGTATTTGCTTGCAAATGTTACCTGTCTAGTTTATCTGTTGAATTAGGATCATGCATTAGTGATATATTGTACCACTATTCTTCCTGGAGTTCGCGTAAATACTGTAAATGCAGAAACTTTCGAGGTGGCTTAATGTTCGCGTTTTTTGGGGGGCCGTTTCACCGCGAACTTAAAACCACCGCAAACATTTTCCCATGGTAGTAAGAGACTACGGTGTATGGTGCTACCGCGAACTTACCGCAAAAAGTCCTTTTTCCTGCTACCGCGAAATTAAATCCCCCTGTACTTAAATGCATTTACATTATTCTCATACAATAAAATGAGACATAAGCAACAAAACCTATACAATTTGTGAACAGAATAAGTGACAAAAATCAACTGAACGTGAGACATCCGAGGTCAACATAGATTAACCCTTCAACTGCCCCTTTGCAGCCCTATAAAATGCTATAAGTGCCAGGTTTGCCCGCAGACCTACAAAAAGAACCCCCCGAACAAGGCCGAAGTCCCTAACTTCCGGGGTTTTTGTGCTACAAAGCTACTACTTCGGGGAAATACGCTATCCCGGATATATCCGGGCTTGGCAGTTTTTAACAGAACTATTATCAGGGTGATCACCAGACTCTGCTTGTTTCATTTGTTGCAATAGGCCACTGGGTATTTGTCAGAAAAACAAAGTCCCAGTGTCAGTCATTGCAGAAAAACCAGTATGGGTTAACAATAGAACTGATCACATTATCTGTGTCACTGAAGTGTCAAATGACCATACATTATGTTGGTGTGCAGTACAGGGCTGAATGTCTGTACTCTGTTATTATACAGACCTTGTACACATTTTGCAAGGACATAGATTTGACCAGATCAGGCCAGGGTTAGGGCTTGTCATGATCAGTCTCCACATAAAAGTTCTGTAGACAAGCAAACAAATAAACAAACAAACTTTTCTGGGTTTGGGAGTACTTACATATGTAAGCTTTTAATTGACCGGTCATTGTGTTTTGTTCAGGCTTCAATGAGACAAATGATATAGACTTAAATGAGGATTTTTTTTTTATAAGAAACATTGAAAAAGAATAAGATATATGTATACGATGGTTGACCTAGACTGAAGTGAACAATACCTCTATTTCAAAGGGTAGTAGTGCAATTTCAACCAATCCCATGCACAGGTGATTCCAAATACTGACAGTACTCTTCTTGATTGTATTTTTCTCCAAGCAGATCTTTGAAGGCAAAATCATAGTGCTTTCTTGATCCCATTTTTGTTTTACCCCTCCAGTTTGACTGCCTTTGTTTCATGATGCTACATTGTAAGCAAACACAATGAATTATTTGTTCAAAAAGTTGAAACATTATCCACAACACTTAAATAGGTCACAACAATACTAGGACACACATGTTGGATATAACCCCAAGCTGTAACCTGTCAGGATATGACTAACAGTCAACAACAATCTCGCTACATTGCTTCTCAGATCTCTATTCAATCATTATCTCGATGATGACGGTACTGTGCCTCAGTGGAGACTTTTTCCGGTTTTTACCAAAGTGTGGGTGACTCCAGAGATAGCAACTGCTTGGAAAATGCTGCGCGGGACAACGTTGAGTGGGAGTTTTGAGTATTCGTTGAGAATTTTGTTCTTGCAGCTTGTTCTGTTTCATCACACCTGTTATGCAGTGCAATCAACCAGAACTACAGGTATGTAACTATGTTTTCCCTTATTTCAGCCGACACATTTCATTTAAAAGTTTTTACTACATACGGAAATTTATTCTCAGATTTTTAACAGGTTACTGTTAAACCTAATGAGAATCAGTGTTGAGGCAAGAAATCCACGAGAAAGTTCAGTCTAAAATTGACCTATTTTTGCATTGAAGTCTTTTGTGTGCCTTTTCTGTAAACACATGTGACACTTGGAATAAAAATTGTGTATAACTTGTTTATGTACAGCATTTTCCACACTATACTTGGGGAATTGAAGGACTACCAAGACATGGGCAATCATAAGACAGTTGTAAATGGACTCTGTCTGTTATCTATCATGATCTAAGTTTGTTTTTGTGAGTGGATACAGTGCTTATCTTTAACATTGTTCTAATACCATAATCATTTTATCATGTTGCTTATTTTTAAGTTGCATGCACACATAATGTATATATAAATCGTTTGTGTAAATGTACAAATGTATATATAAATCGTTTGTAATAGGCATTTTGACAAAGCATATCATATTTGATTTACAAGCTGTTAAATGTTTTTTCTGTGTTGTCTATACACATTCTTATTCTAATTGCAAGAATATGTGGAATAGTCTAAATATTGTGTATCAACACAGTCTAAAAGGCAGTAGTCTGTGTAGACGAGAATGCAGACTATATAAAATTATAAACAAAGGATACGCTAAGTTTGGAAATTTGTATGTGATTTACAATTTTCCGACCAAAATAAAATTTATTGATATTATTTTGGAAAACTTCATAATTTTATCAAATATTCTTTAATTAAAATCTCGTCATTCAAATGACATAAAAGCTGTTATTTATGTTTGAGGTATTAGTCACACGACAAATTGTTACTTTATACACAGTTACATTTCTTGCATTTGTAAACTTTTCATGATGAATGTTCTTTTGGGGCATATTTTTACTCGCGTGGAAAGCAGTAACAACTAACAGTTTTTGCCTACTGTACCTTCTCATTTTCGTTTTCAGATGTATCAGAGAAACTTATTTGGAGAAAATTCGTTCGCAAAAATAACTCATTTGACTGGAATATCATGGAAAGGCACATTTTGTGGGCTACAAATATACGCCAGGTCTACAATTCAGTTTTAAGACGTGTTCGAATGAAGGTTATACATTTAACAGCAGAGAACGTGGGTCTTCTCATACAGTATTGTTATCTAATGTTTGTCTAGATAAGAAAAAGAAAGTGGATCTAAGTGAGTCCCCTAGGGAACATTGTCTACGATTCCATTCAAACGTTACGGTAGTTTTTGCTGCAAAACATGAATAGCGTATCATCGCACATGGGTCTTTAACTAAATGGTAAAACATAGTTAAGTCAATAAGTGCTGACTGTAATGGCAAAAAGTGAGAACAAGGTGTGAAAACATTTGCAAGGAAAGGTGGGGACACAATTTGAAAAATGGACCTTTGTTTGTCGCTTTTGTATTGCCATATAATTACGATGAAAGTAGCCGAAGGCATCGTCCACACATGAGAGCGCCTATCCTTATCGGAAGTGCGATCTTTTGTTTGAATTCCTACCCAGTTACTAGATTTTCTGGTTGTTCGTTTATTCTTTTCATGATGCACCGTTTATATGTGTACATTTTATAGTACAATGTTTTTATAGTTTTGTATTATATAGTACAATGAAAATTTCTTCCAATGCAAAGGTACACGGATCAAATTTTCAACGACCACTGTCGCCCTCTTCAGGATCAATACCTTCTTTAGTATTGTACTATATGATTGCTACCAACGCAGATAAGTTCGATACATTTGTATTTTCATTCTTACAGCACATTGCTACAAGTGAATGCGGAAAATGACGACGATAAAAACATCAAAAATAGCAATAATAGACACCGAGAATATATGTCTTTATTGAGAATTGTGTGTCAAAATCACACACATCTGTCACCTTTCAATTTACACAAGCACAGAAAGTTCAAAAAATTCTTTTGTCAAAGCAACACAGTACTTGTTCTCCGAAATCATCTTCATCGTTATGATAGCAGGCTGAGGCGATAAATGGTGGGGAGTTTGGATGGGAAAACCGTCTCCAGAAAATGGTTGAATTGTGGAGCAACTAGGAAACGCGGGTTACGCGGTTCTGTCCCGTTCCGCACCGCCGGTTACACAGGTGTTGTTTGTCTATGACGTTAAAATGGGTAGTTACGGTCTGGTGACATTTACACCAACTCTAACCCTAGCTATAGCCAGGCTTGAAAATTCTACGAATATGTATATTCTACGTATAAATATCATAAGACTGAGTCTCGTTAATCCGACATAGATATGGAGAAAATGCGTGTATTATATCCATGTCTAGAAAGCGTGCACCTTCATAATGAAGGAAAACATGTACAACAAAGGAATTATATCAGTGTAGTTATATCAGTGAAGTGTCATTTCACAGCAATATTTGGATCTCTATCTGCGTAGGCTGTAGCTCCTTTCTCTCTCTCTCTCTCTCTCCTCTCCTCTCTCTCTCTCTCTCTCTCTCTCTCTGTCTGTCTCTGTCTGTCTGTATCGAGATCTCTTAGTGACCCTTTCTCTGTGTCGCTCTCCCCCTTCTTTCTCTGTATATGTAATGTATGATGAAATGTTGACTATAACCATGTCATGTCAAAAGGTGACAATAAGGTGTGAAGAATAGTTAACATTTGTCACGGAAGGGTGGGGGCACATTTCGGAAAGTGGTGCATGCTTTGTTTTTCTCGCTTCAGCACTATAATTACGCGGGATGAGTTAGCCGGAGGCCTAGTCCAGAGAGACAAAACACTTCTTATCTCGTCTAAGAGATCCGTGGTGTTTAAGATTCCTTCTCAATCAGTCGGGCTCTTTGATTAGTTTCTACCATGTACCGAACTCCCGCCTGACCGAATAGTAATATGGGAATTTGGCCAAGTTTGGCAAAGACCCATGTTTTTAATGCTGGGTGGGGTGGTGATTTTAGTAAGTGCTGGGGTGGTGTTTATATCACCTACAAATTATAATATCTATTATAATAGTTTTCTGTGCAATTCGTAACCTAAAAAATCTATTGTGGAGGTTTAGAATTCTCTTGTGAAATAATTCATTTCTTACAAAAATCGAAATGGAGACACTCGAAGATGAGATGTAGTTCGTTTCCCACTGCATTCGCTGCACACTGATTTCACGTCTTCTCGATCGTAAACAGCAGAGAGCTCTCTGTACTTTTTTTGTCAAACTTTATAACGGGTGAGAAGTACAGAAAACTGAGGAGGGTAAGGAGAATGGATATCAAAAACCGTTCAGCGAGAGTTCAACGTAGGGATAGCTTAAATAATATTACAATGGATGCACAATAGTTGTTATCTTACATATTGCTGCTCGTTGGTCATAGTATAAAACAGGCTCTTGTTCAATGTTACTGTCTAGATCCCTCCGGAGGTGGGGCACCTACATCTCAGCCGTCCACACAGTTTACAACGACATCGCCTGCTCCTACATGGGAAGGAATACTAGGAAATCTGTCTGTTACAAGAACAGACTTATCTACAAAAGAAGCAACGCGACGTCGTATACGCCATAAGAGAGCCCTTTCATCTGTAACAATCCCCACCATGGCTGATTCAGGAGTGAAACTCGCTGGAGTAACTCAAGATGTTGTATATTCTACGGAGCAGTCAAGTTGGACTTGGGGGACTGACGGCGTTACAGATACTCAAACGACCATTGATGGTTTGTCTCAGCTAGATGCAAGACGGATATTTCCAGATGCTACAACTGGAGCAACTCAAACTCTTGTATATTCTACGGAACAACCAGGCGGGACTGGGATAGATGGCGTTACAGATACCCAAATTACCATCGATGATTTTTCTCGGGTATCACGAGATAGCACAACAGGGGTGACGATTATTCCAACAACAGAACATGGTGCAGGCACACCGCACGCTACAGAACAGGCACCATCACAGACCACAGCACCTTCGGCAACGATAGAGATGACTCCCGAGCCTTCAGCAACCACTGATACCCGTACTATCGTTGTTACTTCAGAGAGAACATTGAATCCGATGAAAGAATCTTTAGAAACAACAGCTCCGCTGACTACATACACTGGAGGTGGTACAGAAACGACAGTTGACTCAGAAACATCCGAAACAACGGTAAATATAAAAACAGAGCCTTCAACAACCGATGATGACCAGACTATCATTATTTCTTCCGAGAGAAAATATAAGACGACTGGAGCACCTGCTACAACGAACAAAGATGACATCACAACAAGACTAAGCACCGAATCTTCAGTGACACCGGATAAGGTGACGACAACCACTATAGAACCCACCTCTGCTGAGGACCCAAAAACCACTATAGAAACGACAACATATGAAACGCCAACGACGAAAAAGTTGGCAAAAGTTGAAACGACATCTGAGTTAATTGAGACGCCAATGGTCACTATACAACCCACCTCTGACGACTTAACAACCAATTTAGAAAACACCTCTGAGGCCCTAACAACAGCCATACAACCCACCCACGAGGCCTCAACAACCACTATAGAACAAACCTCCAAGGATTCAACAACTATTATAGAAACCACAACCTATGAGGTGCGAAAGACATCTGAATTGACTGAGACGCCAATGGTCACTATACAACCCACCTCTGACGACTTAACAACCAATTTAGACCTCACGTCTGGGGCCTCTACAACCAATTCAAAACCCACCAATGAGGCATCAACAACCGCCATAGAGCTCGCCTCAGAGACACCAACAACCACTATAAAAACGACAACCTATCAGGCGCCAACGACTACAAAGTTGGAAAAAGTTGAAACGACATCTGAATTAACTGAGACGCCAATGGTCACTATACAACCCACATCTGAGGCTTCAGCAACCAATTTAGAACCCACATCTGGGGCCTTAACAACCACTATTGAAACGACAACCTATGAGACGCCAACCATAAAACCCACCTCTGAGGCATTAACTACCACTATAGAATCCACCTCTGAGGCATCAACATTCGCTGTTGAAACAACCTATGAGTCGCCAACGACCAGGAGGAAGACAACACAACCAACTACTCCATTGGTAAGACTCACAACGACCATGCCAAAAGTCACAACAGACATTACTAACGCAGCATTGCTTTCATCAACAAGTGACCTACCACCAGCGGTGTCCACGAGAACATTGTCATTGGTAACTGAACCGATATCAACAATAGATATGACTACGGAGGCTCCAACGCTAACAAACGACGAGACTACATCTGAATTACCTGAGACGTCAATGGTTACTATAAAACCCAGCTCTGAGGCCTCAACACCCAATTTAGAACCCACCTCTGAGGCACCAACAACCACTGTACAACCCGCCTCTGTGACTTCAACAACTGCTGTACTGCCTACCTCTGAGGCCTCAGAAACTACTATAGAACATACCTCTAATGCTTTAACATCCACTATGGAACATACCTCTGAGTTAGCTACAACCACTGTAGAACCTAGCTCTGAGGCGCCAACAACCACTGTAGAACCAAGCTCTGCGGCGCCAACAATCGCTATAATAGAACCTACTTCTGAGGACTTAACAACCAATTCAAAACCCACCTCTGAGACCCCAACAACCACTATAGAACCTACCTCCAAGGCTTCAACAACCACTATACAACTCACCTCCACAACCACAGTTACTATAGAACCTACCTCTGAGGACTCAACAACCACCTCTTTACCGAAATCAACGGCCCCTTCAACGACGAAAACTACAGCCCATCCTGCAACGACCGAAACAAGAATCTCAACAGAAAAAGCAAAGCAGACTACAGAAGCATTATCAGTAGTGACGGAACAATTGACAACTATGATGATGACAAGCGAGGCGCCCACGGCAACAAAAGTTCCAACAACGCCGGAATCAAGGACCCCGTCAATTGTAACTGAAACTACAAATACAAAACCAACATCAACAGCAGAACCATTGTCAACTATAATGATGACTGACGAGTCGACTATGTCAACAGAAAGTGAAACGACATTGGAACCAAATATCCCTTCATCCACAATATCAATCACCATACCTTTATCAACTCAAACAACATCATCCTCAACATATACAACAATGCAAATTACAGAGCCATTGTCAACGGTGATAACGACAAGTGAGGCAGAAACATCAACCGAAGGTGAAACTACTTTGAAATCTAAGGTCCCTTCAACGACAATAACAACAACAACCAAACCTACAACAACCAAAACTACAACGATAACCTCTACGGACAAGCCACTGCCAACTACAGAACACTTGTCCATAACGACAGAACCATTGTCAACAATAATGATGACTAGCGAGGTGGCAACGTCCACAAAAGATGAAACGACCTTGGAAACAACAGTTGGAGCAACAACAGCAACTAGTTATACTACGATGAAGACAACTGCCTTAACGTCGACAGAGCTAGAGAGGTCTACAGTACCTAAGACCTCAGTTTCGACAGAAAAAGCAATGCAAACTACAGAACACTTCTCTACACAGTTTGTAGCAACAGACCCATTGTCAACGATGATAATGACTAGTGAGGCGACAACATCAACAGAAGGTGGTAAAACGACCTTAGAAACAACAGTTGGGGCAACAACAGCAACTAGTTCTACAACGATGAAGACAACTGCCTTAACGTCGACAGAGCTAGAGATGTCTACAGTACCTACAATCTCAGCCTCGACAGAGAAAGCAATGCAAACTACAAAAAACTTCTCTACACAGTCTGTAGCGACAAACCCATTGTCAACGATGATAATGACTAGCGAGGCGAAAACGTCAGCAGAAGGTGAAGCTACCCTGGAAACAACGGTTGGAGCAACAACGGAAACTATTCATACAACGTTGAAAACAACTGCCTCGGAAGAGATGTCTACTTCCCCTACTGAGGTTTCCACGAAAACTTTATCAGTAGTGACGGAACCGCTTTCAACCATGATAGTTACTAGCGAAGCGGCAACTTCATTATCAGGTCAAACAACGACCCAGCCTGCTTCAATGGAAACAACAATGTCAACTTCGACAGAAAAAGCAATGCAAACAACAGAGCCCTTGTCTATAGCGACAGACCCATTGTCAACTATAGTAATGACTAGCGAGGCACCAACATCAACAGATGAAGCGACATTAGAAACAACGATGGAAACAACAACGACGTCCATAGCACCCACTGTGCTTTCGACGAGAGCATTATCAGTAGTCACAGAATCGTTATCAACAATTGAAATGACTACCGAGGCAACCACAGGCCAAACAACATCAGAATCAACTTCCCCCTTAGGGACAACCCAACTTACATCAACAGAACCAACGATGTCAACCTCTCAGCCGTCCATGACCACTACAAAACCCACCTCTGAGTCACCAACAACCACTATAGATCCCACCCATGAGTCGTTAGTGTCCACTTTACAACCTACCTCTGAGTCGTCAACAACCACTGTAGAAACCACCTCCGAGTCGGCAACAACCGCTGTAGAAACCACATCTGAGACGTCAACAACCACTGTAGAACCCACCTTTCAGACGTCAACTTTCACCAAAGAGTCGACCCCTTTGGCCTCAACAACCACTAAAGAACCCACCCCTGTGGCGTTAATTTCCACTATAGAACCCACCTCAGAGACGTCAACTTTCATCACAGAGTCCAACCCTTTGGTGTCAAAAAACACTGTAGAACGCACCTCTGGAGCCTCAATAACCACTATACAACCCACCTCTGAAGCATCAACAACCGCTTTAGAGCAAACTTCACCAACAACTGTTGAACCCACCCCGGGGGCCTCAACAACCACTACAGAACCTACCTCTGAGTCGTCAACAAGCACAGTAGAACGCACCTCTGAGTCGTCAACAACCACTACAGAACCCACCCCTGAGGCGGTAGTGTCCACTATACAACCCACCTCTGAGTCGTCAACAACCACAGTAGAACCCACCTCTGAGGCGTCAACAACCACAGTAGAACGCACCTCTGAGTCGTCAACAACCACTACAGAACCCACCCCTGAGGCGTTAGTGTCCACTATACAACCTACCTCTGAGTCGTCAACAAGCACAGTAGAACGCACCTCTGAGTCGTCAACAACCACTACAGAACCCACCCCTGAGGCGTTAGTGTCCACTATACAACCCACCTCTCAGTCGTCAACAACCACAGTAGAACCCACCTCTGAGTCGTCAACAAGCACAGTAGAACGCACCTCTGAGTCGTCAACAACCACTACAGAACCCACCCCTGAGGCGTTAGTGTCCACTATACAACCTACCTCTGAGTCGTCAACAATCACTACAGAACCCACCTCTGAGGCGTCAATAACCACAGTAGAACCCACCCCTGAGGCGTTAGTGTCCACTATACAACCAACCTCTGAGTCGTCAACAACCACCATAGAACCTACCTCTGAGACGTCAACAACCACAGTAGAACGCACCTCTGAGTTGTCAACAACCACTACAGAACCCACCTCTGAGTCGTCAATAACCACAGTAGAATCCACCCCTGAGATGTTAATGTCCACTATACAACCTACCTCAGAGACGTCAACTTTCACCACTGGGGCTTCAACAACCACCATAGAACGCACCTCAGAGACGTCAACAACCACTATAGAACCGACCTCTGAGGCCTCAACAACTACAGCAGAACCAACCCCTGATGTGGTAATGTCCACTATACAACCTACCTCTGAGACGTCAACGTTCACCACAGTGTCTACCCCTTTGGCCTCAACAACCACTATAGAACCAACCTCTGTGGCATCAACAACCACTACAGAACCCACTTCTGAGGCCTCAACAACCACTATAAAACCCACCCTTGGGGCATTAATATCCACTGTACAACCTACCTCTGAGTCGTCAACAACCACTGTAGAATCCACCTTTGAAGCATCAACAACCGCTATAGAGCAAACTTCTGGGGCCTCACCAACCACTATGGAACCCTCCTCTGGAGCCTCTACAACCACTGTAGAACCCACCCCTGAGGCATCAATGTCCACTATTGAAGCTACCTCCGAGGAGTCAACGATCACTATGGAACCCACCTCGAGCTCTGGGGCCTCAACAACCACTATAGAACCCTCCTCTGGGATGTTAGTGTCCACTATAGAACCAACCTCCGAGGAGTCAACGACCTCTATAGAAGCCACCTCTGAAACGTCCATGGCCACTACAGGACCCACTTCTGAGGCCTCAACAACCACTATACAACCTGCCTCTGGGGCCTCAACAACCAATATAGGGCCCACGTCTAATATATTAACAACCACTATAGAGCACACCCCTGGGGTTTTAATGTCTACCATAGAACCTACCTCTGAGGCATCAACAACCGCTACAATAAACATCCCTGACTCTGAGACGTCAATGGCTACTATAGAAGTGACCTCTGACACGTCAACATTCACCACAGATTCCACCACTTTGGCGTCAACAACCACTGAAGAACCCACCTCTGGGGTATCAACAACTATTATAGAACCTACCTCTGAGGCCTCAACAACCACTATAGAACACACCTTTAAGGCGTCAACGACCACTATAGAACACACCTCTAAGGCGTCAACGACCACTATAGACCACACCGCGTCAATGGGCACTTTAAAACCCACATCTGAGACGTCAACGTTTACCACAGAGTCCGCCCATATGAGGTCAACGACCTCTATAGAAGCCACCTCTGAAGCGTCCATGGCCTCTACAGAACCCACCTCTGAGTCGTCAACAACCACAGTAGAGCCCACCCCTAAGGTGTTAGTGTCCACTATAGAACCCACCTCTGAGGCATCAACAACCACTGTAGAACCTACCCCTGAGGAATTAATTTCCACTATAGAACCTACCTCCGAGGAGTCACCGATCACTACAGAACCCACCTCTGGGGCATCAACAGCAAAAACTATAAAATTCACATCTGAGTCATCAACAACCACTATAGATATAATCTCTGAGGCCTCAACAACCACGAAAGAATCCACCTCTGGGGCAATACCAACCACTATAGATCCCACCACGTCAATGGTCACTTTAAAACCCACATCTGAGACGCCAACATTTACCACAGAGTCCACCACTACCTCTACCTTGGCGTCAACGACGACTATAAATCCCACCACTGAGACCTCAACAACTACTATAGAACCCACCTTTGGGGCCTCAACAACTACAGCAGAAGCCACCCCTGGTGTGGTAATATCCACTATACAACCTACCTCTGAGACGTCAACTTTCACCAAAGAGTCCACCCTTTTGGTCTCAACTACCTCTATAAAACCCACAACTGAGGCTTCAACAACCACTCTAGAACCTACCACTGACGCAACAACAACTGCTATAATGACCACCTCTGAGGCCTCAACAACCGCCATAGAACGTACCTCTGGGGCCTCAACAATAACATTGACAAAACCGTTTTCTGACCACTCAGCTGCAACTTCAGAAGTTGTCTCTGTGGTGCCACAGTCTACTATAAAACCCACTTCTGAAGCGTCAACGACGACTGTAGAATATACCACTGTGGCAACAAGTGGTGGTACAGAACCCATTTCTGAGCCCCCAACGACCATTAGAGAACCAACGTCTCAAGTGGCGACGGCAACTAAAGAAACCACCTCCGACGAGCCAATGGACACTACAGAATTCACAGGTCTTTCTACAGCACCTATCGAATCGTCTACGAGTACATTGTCAGTGACGGAACCGCTTTCAACTATGATAATTACTACCGAAGCGGCAGCATCAACAGAAGAACTAACCACGTCGACACCTTTAACGACAGTTAAAACAACCCTTCAACCGACGGCTACGACGCAACAAACTTCAATTGGTAGAACAACATCTTCAATGGCGACGGTGCAGATGACTGACCAGGGTTCAACATCAAAAGACACGTCAACAATCGTTAGCACCTATCCTTCAACTAAGGATAGTTCAACCGCATTAACTACTCTGGACGTATTGACTCAAACATCTACAGTTTCAACGGAAGAATCAACGCCGCAAGCAGCAACACAGTTAAGCACTGAGGCATTTACATCAGGAAGGTCTACTAGATCTACGACCATAGACATTTCTACTACTGTAGCATCGCAGGTTACAACGTCAACGGATATAACAACACAAACGACTGGAATGCAACCTACAACCACCAAACCCCCAATGACATCGGAAGGTGAAAGGATGACTAAAACAGAAGCATTAACAACGCTTAACACAGTACTTATGACAGATGCAACAACGAAACTGTCAACAACAGAGATAAGAACCTCACAACCTCAAACAACAGCTACCACAAGGGCACGTCGCAGTACGACGTTGTTGAAAACGACAACAGAAGAGCATACTACTGCGTTGCCAGAAACGTCAGCGAGTACGGAACAGCTGACTTCATCGCAAATGACTGCGCAGACTTTAACCTCGACAGGACGTAGGGCAACAACAAAACCTACATCCTCTACCCTGGGGAATGCAGTTACAACAAACTTTTTAACAACCACTTCCGACGGAGACCTTACAACAGAGATGACAACAAAACCTACACTGTCAATGTCAAGTACCGACTCTACTACAACAGGGATCAAAACGTCACCTTCGTCTGAGGCAGTGTCTCTAACCGATATCACAACCAAAGTGCCAACAAAGTTTGCAACAAAATCTGCAACAGGAGTCAGCACTGCAAGACCAACTCAACCATCCACAGTGGGCATTTCCACCTCGACTTCCACAAAAACTGAGCGAGCAACAACTATAGCTACAACTGTTGTGACAGCTCTAGCCACTACGGAGTCAGTGGCCACAACTGAACCCACCTCCAAGGCTTCAACGGCCACTACAGAACGTACCTCTAAGATGTCAACTTCAGAGACCATGGCATCAGTACCATCTACTGCAACAATCCCCGAGACCACCAGCGAAGGAACGACTGGCCAAGTCACAACTGTAACAACGAAACCAGAAACGACATTCACCACCGCTGGCCCTACCACACGGGCTTCTACCATATCATCTACAGCAACACTGCCTCTTACAACGAGTGTACACACGTCAGAGCTATTAACAACTGAAACAACGGCCAAAACAACTAGTCGTACAGCAAAGGTATCAACCATTGCTTCCACAACAACACCATCCCAAGCAACAAGTGGGTTTACGACAGACCAGCACTCAACTGTAACAACAAAACTAGAGATGACTGTACCAACCACTAGCCCTACGACAACAATGGCATCTACAACAACTAGGGAAACAACTGGTCCACGTACAACTTATAGAACCGTCATGGAAACATTAGACACAACTACCGGTATTACTACAACAAAAACCTCTACCATGTTACCTACTGAAACAATTCCATTCACAACATCAAGTGCAAAAACGTCCGGTCAGGTCACAACTGAAACGACCCAGCCAGAAACTACAACCATAACTGCTAAGCCAACAACAAGGGATTCTTCTATAGCGTCCACCTCAACTATGACACCCATGACGAGTGACATAACATCTGACCAGATTACAACTGAAACAACAGCCAAAACTGCTGGTCGTACAACTAGGCCATCAACAATAGCTTCCACAACAAGTATTACATCTCCAGCAACAAGTAAAGTTACAACAGACCAATTCTCTACTTTACCAACAGCACCAGGGACGACTGTATCAACCGCTAGTCCTACAACAGGGGTCTCTATAATAGCATCAACTACAACATTTACAACAAGGGCTTCTTCTATAGCGTCCACCTCAACTCTGCCATCAACGACAAGTGAAATGACATCTGGTCAGTTAAGAACTGAAACAACAGTTAAAACTACTGGTCGCAAAACGACCTCAACAATGGCATCTACTTCAGGACGACCATCTGAAACAACGAGTAAATCTACAACGGACCAGTTCTCAACTGTTACAGCAAAACCAGCAACGACTGTACCAACTGCTAGTCTTACAACAAGGACCTCTACAATAGCATCCACTGAAACAACAAGGAAACCAACAACTGGTCCGCGGACAACTTATAAAACCGTATTAGAAACATTAGGTACAACCCCTGGACCTACAACAAAGACTTCTACCATGTTACGTACTGAGACAATTCCAGTCACAACATCGAGTGCAAAAACGTCCGGCCAGGTCACAACTGAAACAACACAACCAGAAACTACAGGCACCACTGCTAAGCCAACAACAAGGGTTTCTTCTATAGCGTCTACCTCAACTATGACACCCATAACAAGTGACATGACATCTGGCCAGATTACAACTGAGACAACGGTCAAAACCACCGGTCGTACAACTAGGGCATCAACCATTGCTTCCACAAGAAGAATAACATCTCCAGCAACAAGTAGAGTTAAAACAGACCAGTTCTCAACTGTTACAACAGCACTAGAGACGACTGTACCAACCACTAGTCCAACAACAGGAGTTTATACATCTACTTCATCAATACCATTAACAACAATGGCTTCTTCTACAGCGTCCACTTCAACTCTGCCATCCACGACAAGTGATAAGTTAACAACTGAAACAACTGTCAAAACCGATAGTCGTACAACAACCTCAACAATAGCAGCTACTTCAGGAAAAACATCTGAAACAACAAGTAAAGCTACAATGGGCCAGTTCTCAACTGTTACAGCAAAACAAGAAACGACTGTACCAACTGCTAGTCTCACAAAAACCTCTACACAAGCAGCTACTGAAACGACAAGGGAAACAATTACTGGTCCGCGGACAACTCATAAAACAGTGCTAGAAACACTACGCACTACTGCTGGGCCTATAACAAAGATGTCTACCATCTTCAGTACGACAACATTGCCATTCACAAGAACTAGAGCAAAAACATCCGGTCAGTTTACAACTGAAATAACACAACCAGAAACTACAGCCACTACTACTAGTATAACAACAAGGTCTTCATCTATAGCGTCTACCTCAACTATGTTATCCATGACAAGTGAAATGACATCCAGCCAGTTCACAACTGAAACAACGCAAGCGGAAACGACAGCCAGCACTGTTAGTTCTACCTCAATGGCTTCATCCATAGCATCCACTGCAACACTGCCATCTACAACGGATAAAATGACATCTGATCAATTTACAACTGAAACAACAATCAAAACCACTGGTCACACAACAAGGCCCTCCACTGTGGCTTCTACAACAAGAATACTACCACACATATCAACTAGAATTACAACAGGCCATCTCTCTACTGTAACAACAGAACCAGGGACGACTGTACCAACCACTGGCTTTACAACAGGGACCTCTACAATAGCATCTACTGCAAGAATACCATCTACAACAACAAGGAAAACAACAACTGGTCAAAAGACAACCCATAAAACTATACTAGAAACATTACGCACAACTGTTAGTTCTACTACAAGAGCTTCTACCATCACGTCTACTGAAACAATGCCATTTACAACAACACGTGCTACAATATCTGGTCAGGTAACAACAGAAACAACAAAGCCAGAAACGACAAGAAATGTGTCTACAAAAAGAGCGTCCTCCATAGTATCTACTGCAACAATGCCATTTACGACAACAGGTGCAGAAACGTCCGGCCAGATAACAACAGAAACAACACAGCCAGAAACGACCAGAGATGGTTCTACAACAAGAGCGTCCTCCATAGCATCCACTGCAACAACGCCATTCACGGCAATAAGTGAATTGACCACAGGCCAGCTTTCTACTGAAACCGAACAAACGACGACGACCTCTCCAACTGCTAGTCCTGTTGTGTTCTCTACAGCAACAAGTGAAATAACAACTGGAGAGTTTACAACGTTTACCACAGAACCAAGTACAACAGCCGAAACTGCTACTTCACGAATGACTTCTACAGTAACACCAACTGCAACAATGCCATTTACAACAACCGACAGAATGTCAACGACACCCCAGATTACAACCCATAGAACGGTACTGGAAACATTGGCCACAACAGCTGAGCCAACAACAACAGCTGAGCCAACAACAACCGCTGAGCCTATAACAACCGCTGAGCCTACAACGACCGCTGGGTCTACAACAACTTCTGGGCCTACAACGAGGGCTTCTACAGTACCATCTACTGCAACGTTCCCGGCGACAACCACTGGGCCTACAACAACCGCTGAGCCTACAGCAACAGCTGAGCCTACAACACCCGCTGGGCCTACAACAACCGCTGGGTCTACAACAACAGATGGGCCTACAACAACCACTGGACCTACAACAACAGCTTGGCCTACAACAACAGCTGGGCCTACAATAACAGCTGGGTCTACAACAACCGCTGGGCCTGCAACAACCGTTGAGCCTACAATAACCGCTGAACCTACAACAACCGCTGGTTCTACAACAACCACTGGGCCCACAACAACCACTGGGCCAACAACACCTGCTGGGCCTACAACAACCACTGGGCCAACAACACCTGCTGGGCCTACGGCAACCACTCAGCCTACAACAACAGCTGGGCCTACATCAACCGCTGGGCCTACAACAACCGCTGAATCTACAACAACCGCTGGGTCTGAAACAACAGCTGGACCTACAACAACCACTGGACCTACAATAACAGCTGGGCCTACAACAACCGCTGAACCTACAACAACCGCTGAACCTACAACAACCGCTGAACCTACAACAACCGCTGAACCTACAACAACCGCTGGGTCTGCAACAACAGCTGGGCCTACAACAACCACTGGGCCAACAACACCTGCTGGGCCTACAACAACCACTGGGCCAACAACACATGCTGGGCCTACAGCAACCACTCAGCCTACAACAACCGCTGGGTCTACAACAACCGCTGGGCCTTCAACAACCACTGGACCTACAATAACCGCTGGGTCTACAACAACCGCTGGGCCTACAACAACCGCTGGGTCTACAACAACAGCTGGGATTACAACAACAGCTGGGTCTACAACAACCGCTGAGTCTACAACAACCGCTGGGCCTACAACAACCTCTGGGCCTACAACAAGGGCTTCTACAGTATCATCTACTGCAACTCTCCCGGCGACAACCAGTGAAACATCTGAGGCTACTACAGAAGTCACCTCTGAGGCGACAGATGGTAAGTTGATTTTCACTTTTTATCAAAGTGCTCACAAGTATTTGTAGATGTTGTGTCCAACACTTGTCTACCACTTAATGTCTTCATACATGTTGTACTTTATCTTTTACTTTATGATGGGCTATACCTTTCCTGGGCTATACCTTTAAATGCAATGGGTAAAGATTCATATGATAAGGAGCCATAAGTGCATGTGCTATTGTTTGGCACAAGCATTTAGCATTACGTTTGTCAAGAAGTAGGTACATATATACGGATACGTAAAAGTCAAAACGTGAACTTCAAAATGTTATTCCTGACCTATACACTCTAAATTTGTCTTCAGAAACCTCCTCTTTGTCTGTCCTACATATGTGGGATGTTTCTATTTCTATGCCTTTCTGTGAACTATGAAGTTAGTCCATTACAATGTCCGAAAGCATGCAGAATGACCACCCAACACACAATAAGGCAGGTAGACACAACCGGACTCCTCCATATCAAAGATAATGCTCTACATGTGACACTAATATTTTTCATATTGTCTTGGACATTGGTATATGTATCATACAGTGATATAAGCAAATCTCTTGTCTGTGACCTATATATACGCCAGAGATTTAGCAAAAGACGGAATGCTTCCATGCTATGCCATATTCAAATACCTGTCAGTGAGTTTATTGAAAACTATTTTAAGAAACTACTAGTCGAAGCATGTAAACTGTGAATGTATATTCAGTACCAGTACATGTGTTATCTGTTTATACTGTATTTAGCCCTTCTGGGAATGAATATGCAATAAATATGGTCATTATCGTTTAAAATGTCGTTGTATGCGCCTTGCCAGTTATGTTGATATAAAATGATTGTATATGTATGTATGTATATATGCATGTATGTATGTAACGTTATGTATATGTTTATCTATCTACCTGTGTATGCATGTGTAGTAGAACACCTGGCCAGAATATTTCTTACTATTAAACTGGCTAACTGTGTAAGATACCCAAAACCCTAACCGAAAATCATGAAAAACACTGCCTTAGCTTTAAATCTGCGTTTTGAAGTGTAAATCGACACCACATGGCGTCTTCAACAAAGTGCAGATATCTTTATAACGAAATGACACGGATCAATGAGATCGTAAATACAGGTCGGTTTAACGTCTCCGGAACCAGTTTTGACAATTGATTGTTTCAAACTATGTACATGTAAAATACCCCAACCCTAACTGAAAATGATTAAGTTTTGAATTGTAAATTGACACCACATTGCGTCTTCAACAAAGTCCAGATATCTTTATAACGAAACGACACGGATGAGATCGTAAATACAGCTTGGTTTAACGTCTCCGGAGCCAGTTTTGATAAATGACTGTTTGACACTCCAATACCCTGTGCGTAATTGTCGAACCGGTTTCTGTTATTCATTATGCTTTCAAACTAACTGTCAGAATCCACTTAACCTAAGGCTATGCGTAACTGGAAAACAGGTGTTTGTTGTAAGTACATAGGCCCGGTTCACACACGCGTTTTCGGAGTCGGAAGTTGAGTTGACTCAACGACTTTCGGTCAAATCCGAAAACGCAGATGTGAACCTGACCATATACGACCTGTTTTACATCTACATCTACATACTACTAGACACCCCCCCCCCCCCCCGGAACCTCACTGCCATAACCAATCAGAGAGCAATACAACGTGTGACGTGAGCCGGCAGAAATAGCGCGCGTCTATTGGTTTTCGCTAGGCCGCGGCAGATTTGACCCCCTGGGGCATGACGTCTCGGTCTAGGCACAAACTCAGAGGTCTTACCCTGTAACCCTAGTGTGGCCTGTGGTGGTGGTGCGAACAGTCAACATAGTGTTTCCATCTAAAATTATGTATGCAAACTAATTCAAACTACATCACGTAAAATACTGATCCTGTTTTACCATCTAAATTAGCCAAAGAATTTCAAACTTTAAAATAGAGACATTGTGAAAAGGAAATGGTCTCATATATCTTACAAAAGGTCATTGATTAGGTCATCATCATTGTTACCTTTTGTCTTGATTCATTTAAAGAAAGCTAAAACTTTCACTTAATCGTCAACGTTGACCATCTCTATTTACCCTGCACATCTTCTAAAAGTTCTATGGATTCAACTTTGCATACAAAAGAAACAAAAAAGCAAGGAAAAGGGAAACGTAAGTTATCACATTCTAGAAAAGGTGTCCCGTCGCCATGGAATGTATCCGGGGACCAATTAAACAGTAGTCGTGAAAGGCCCGTAAAGTGTGCCGACCTAGAACAATAGAGACGTAAGCACCACGGCAGGAACAGTCTGCAAGTCGCCTTGGGCTATCTCTATGTTCTCATGTATTGTGATTGCTCATTCCCATACTGACCCTTTTCTACATAGTCTGACACAGTATGACGAGGTCTGGGCGTTGGTCCTTTATTTTTCCTCACCGTGCACATCCGTAGCTGTCGCACGACGCGCCGACGACCATTTGGAAAATGTACAGACGTACTGTATGCGCGTTTTGGATTTCCATCCTGCAACTTTCCTTTCTACAATGGTGTTCAACGAAGGAAGTGAGAGGAGGAAATACAGGTATGTTCTCTCCATTCATTTTCATGCGTAAATGTACCACGCTGTTAAGCTTAGACTACCATTTTCTCCGCATTGCTAACATACTACACGATAGACATGTTTTGTTACCGTATTAAATGTTTCACCTATGTTGTAGAAGAGCTTAGGCAGGTAGGCAGGTATAAGAGTAAGATAAACACAGACAAACAAGCCCGCGGGTATGACTTGTTTTACACAACAAGGAACAAACTATGACTGTGTTGACTTAGAATGTAGTCAAACAGATGTATCCTTCGACTTTTAATATGAAAGTTTATTTGCAAGTTCATGCCCGTAGGCCAATTGCAAGTACACGGTAGAAAAAGATAGGGGATATGTATGTAACAATGGATTGTAATAAATATCATTATAAAAAGAGACTACTCGAATACTAGTGTTGACTATATCTAGATAGGTTGGGTTTGATTTCTTTTTTGGAAGCAGAGGAAGAGAAAGAGTCCCACTTTCTAAAATTTGTGGGTTTTGTGATTTTAAGAGGATAGTGGATCTCTGTTCGTCCTAAAATGTAATACCAAATCAGGTGAGTTATCGTATTGTGTGAACTTACATTTACAAGCTTTTCAATGTGTGTTACCTATTGGCTTCCCCCCACCGTCCATATGGGTATAGTTATAACTAGAAGTGTGCCTGAGACGGAATAAACAAGAACTTGAGATCATACTTTACATTGAATTGATATTGGTTTCATAAATCTTTTTGATAGGTATATTGTTTTGATTAATTTGTAGGGGTTAAGAAGTGGGCACTTCCTGTATATATCGGGTCAATATAGGTTTGAATGTTGGGACAGTTCTGGTCGACGTAGGCCGAGAAGTTAGCACATTCATTTTATTGTGTGTAGAATATGGCATGCATCTCCTATGTCCAAATAATGTCAATTGTATTATTTTGTAGGGGATAAGAAGATATTTCTGGAACCTGCATGTTCAGATCTTGGGACAGTTCTGCCCAATATAGAGGCTGAGAACTTGATACTGTCCTTTCATTGTGTGTAACATATGACATGTATGTCCTATGTCCATATACTGTCCATTGGATTTCTTTGTGGGGGTTTAAGAACTTGACAAATTCCTGTCCATATTAGGTCAATATAGGTTCGGATGTTGCGACAGTTCTGACCAATATAGGCTGAGAACACAGCCCTTTCTTCGAACGTGTGTAGCGTATTGCATTTATCTCCCATGTCCACATGTCAATAGTACCTGTTACAGGTAGTAACGTAAGACTGATTCCAGTTCCATCACACATACTGACACAAATTAGTGAAGACTTGTGAACATGAAAGATTCAAACGTCATTCGTATTTGAAAAGTTAGAAATATACCTGTGAGTTTTACCTATGTGGGGTGTCTCTGTACGTGTGTGCTTCGGTGTATGGTTAGCACAATGAATTAGTCCTGTCCGTTGGATTGGGCTAGTATGAAGGGTTAAGAAGTTGAGACATTCCTGTCCATATTGGGTCAATATAGGTTCAGATGTTGGGACAATTCTGACCAATATACTATATAAGCTGAGAAGTTAGTACTGTCCTTTCATCATGTGTAGCATATGGAATTTAGCCCGGACTATATATATCCATATGTCCATAGTAACTGGTGTGCTTAGCGTGGTAACGTAAGACTGAATCCAATCCCATCACACATACTAATGACCCATATTGAAAAGATGTGTGAAAAAAAACGTGAAAGATTCAACCATCATTCGTATTTGAAGACTAAACAATGTACATGTGGGTTTTACCTATGTGGAATGTTTCTGTACTGTGTGTGGTTTGAAGTAACTTTGATTGAAAATTCCTTCCTGAATTAGTCGGATGAGTGGAGCGGCAAATTACACCATTCTAATCGACGAATTGTAAACATTCAAAACCTCAGGTGTCCCTCTAGATTTTTGTTGTCCTTCTTTGCTTCGAAAACTGCTGATTTGTTTAAAGAAAGGCCTGCAATGAGTCACAAAGGTAAGAAGAAAGCAGGAACTGGAACAGCAAAGGTTAGAGATGTATGTCAAGGCAACACCCAAACGTCGGCCCCATTTCCTTTAAGAAGAACCATCACACCAACTCGCTCTAGGCAAGATACGATGTGACATTTCACACGTAGAGCGGTCAGACTGGCTGGGGTATGGCACAGGAACTGGGTTAGATTAGACAATGATTGTAGACGGTACATGGATCTTCCGGACGGTCAGAATGTGACAGAAATTTACATGCAGCTAACAGCTTTGACTTATCAAAATAATTAGGAAGAATGCTATTAAGCCTATTTAACGAACGTCGATGAATGTTAGACGTCTAGGTTATAGTCGACGCCAAAAAGCAGTTACCCAAGCAACAGGATATGATTTTGGAAACGGTCAGACGTGTCAGATTAAACACATTGGGCTGTCACTAGGGCGGTGTCTAAACGTCTGACCGTTTCCAAAATAATATCCATTTGCTTAAATAACTACTTTTTGGCTATTTAACAAACGTTTATGACAGAGCATGGCTTCTTGCAATATCTATTGCATTAAATTACATCCATTGAGGTCTTGAGCCAGTTCCGTCCATTGGATTAGTATCAGTGCAGTCCTTGTTTTGGTTTGAATAAGTTGCGACACTCCTTAGCCCCACTCGCAACAAAAGCATTCAGTCTTCTACAAAACTCCCCAAGTACCCTCTAATTAAAGTAATCAATCTCAGTCTATTGCTAAATACAATGTATCTGACAACGACTGACTTATTTTGGTTACAAAACTACTTTCAGGGGCGTTAAGAAAAACACATCTTGTTATGTGTTCTTTGATATCTTGTAAACAATTGACCTTCTTGGTGTGCTCAGCGCCCTTCATTTATGCCGAAAATATTCACCATAAAGAAACTGTTTACAACTTGAAGCATAGAGAATGCATGCGAAGGGTCTGCATGGATTTAGTGTAATTCACAACAAGTGGAATTTCACCAAAGGTCGGCTGATTATATATTCATTGATACATTATCTATCAAAAAATAACATTCCCTTCTACAGTGGAATACCCCTTTAAGTAACTAAGACATTCCTGTCCATTTGATCACTATAGACCGTTTTATCCATTATAGGCTGATAACCTGAGACGGTCATATCAATGTGATCCATGTCGGCCGGGATTATGAGACAAACATTTCCATCATACAATGTAGACTGAAAACCTGTTAGTCCTACCCATAAGATCAATCTAATATAAGGGTGAGCACTCGAGACTGTTAGTTCTTTTGAAATAATGATATGGTCTTTGGCCTGTATGTTTTGTCTCGTTACCTGCATGTATGCAGGTATGGTTTTCACGGGCGTGGGAACTTTTGGAAGCTGGGGATTTAGGGCGCTGTATCTCGAGAACGGATAGTGCGAGCACGACGATTTTTGGTACGTGGGTTGGGGGTAGTAGCCTGACACTCAGGTTTGATTTTGGGCCTCCTGGCGTTTGAACTTGACATTGCAGGTGGCATTTTTGGTGTTTTGGGGGCACTTTTGGCGCTGTGTGTCCGGAACGATACGCGCGATTGCGACGATTTTTGGTGCATGGGTGGGGGGTTGTTGCCTGTTGCCTAGGATTGACTTTGGGCCTTGTCGCGTTTGAACTTGACCCAGCAGGTCGAATTTTGTGTCCGGGAGGGGTATTTCCGGAGTTATATCTTCTGAACGGTTGGTGCGGGCGTGATGATATTTGGCACATGTGTCGGCGGTGGGTGAATAATTCTCAATTTTGATTTTGGCGCCCTTGGTGCTTGAACTTGACATTTTAGGTTACCTTTTGTGCGGGCACGGGGCGTGCGCTGTATCTCCGGAACGCAAGGTGCCATTGTGTTGTTATTTGGTACGTGAGCTGTTGGTGGTGTCCTGGTGGTCAGGTTTGATTTTGGGCCTCCTAGTGCTTGAACTTGATACTGTAGGTTGACCCTGTTTTCGTGTGGTTGGGGCATCCCCCCAATATCTGCTTGGTTGCTGACGGTTGGGTTGGGTAGATCCATCATCTGTTTTGGTTGATTGAGAGGTCTTTAAGTTTACACCTAGAACCATCATCTGGCCTGGGCCACCTTCAATGTATCAGGTTACTTTGTATCAACAGTGTCTGACCTGCCAGATGATATACTTAGTCTAGTATCTGTTGCTGTATTTGTTAGGTACAGTTTGAGTTTGCTTCTTAGTCCGAGTTTGTAGTGTTTTGAGAGCTGTGTAGTACTGGGTTTAATGTTCTGGTACAAGTTCCTTTACCCCGTTTGGCAATCAGCAGAAGATACAACTTTCTACAGTGGAGGAGAAATGTATAGAGCTTGAGTGTAAGACAAAGGTATGTGTATGATTTTTCCTGTTTCTTGTTGTTTCTTTGGGGATGCCATTTCCGTATTGTATGCAGGTAATTTGTAGTTTGGGGCTAGTCATATTCGCTTGATTTTTGAGCCTGCTTAATCTATAGTACGGGTAAGGTTAAGTGGTAGAGGCTTTGTTTTGTTTTAAATTTGGTATCGTTTGTTGCATTTTGTCACTGCAAAAATATGATGAAATTGTTTCCTCCTCTAAGCAGCTGCTCATTGATTTTGGGGGATGTTTGCTGGGTGTTCACTCTGACTTCAACAGCTTTCTGAACTTTTTAAAGTTGCCAGCAGCTTGCCATTTATGAATGGGATTGACAAGGACATTTTGAGTAGTAAATTCTGCTGTAAAATTTGGCTTAGGTACTTCAGGAGATTTAGGTTTTAGTTGGACGGATTGAACAAAATATCATACCACCCTAATGCTGCTGGATGGGGCCTACCACTATTCATATTGTCTATGGAACTACTGTAAAAATATAATTTTTCAAATTATGCAAATAACCTTCCAGTGTCAAGTGATATAACACTCCAGAAATAAATCTTTAATGAATATCATTGGTACAATAAGGAGATTTAGCAGCTGCATTAGGTCAGTACATTGAAATAGGAAGATATCAGTACTGAATATATCATATGTGACAGAATAACTACATGGGCCATCTGACTCTGAGACCAAAAAAGGTAGGAAAAGTCGTCTCAATAACTTTAAGGTACTGTGGTTGGTTACATGCTTAAGAAATCCAAAATAATTAATGTTCATCCATGCCCAAACTTACACATTCTGAAAATGGAATTTCAGACTTTTGCATGGTGCACAACCAACACGGTAAAAATATCACTTTTCCAACCACGCAACCAGGGACGAAAAGGAAAAAAAATACACAATAGGTCTACAGACACCTAATACATTTCATGCAGGCCTGAGGTCTACGAACTCTTGTTAATATATGCTTTGTAAGTACAAGATTACTACGCTTCAAATATACACCAGGGTTGAATGCACAGTTTTTTTCTATTAGGTTTACATTTCATGATTGTTGTAGGCACCCCAGATGAACAACAGTCTATTTATTAATGTTCACAATACAATCCGAAAGAAGAAAACTTTTAAGTGAAATCAGCAAAATGTTTCAAAGCTACTCACACATTAACGATAAACAAAAAAAACAAAAAAACTTCTTGCTTAAGTCGTCCCTTTATCTATGAAAATGTTGGACAATTCATCTGCATTCGGAAAAGAAGTCAAACCCATCAAATAGCTTAAGTAGACGTAGATGTAGAAAAATGTCAGTTTCCTTTTAATTGATAATCTCATTTGCCTTCTTTGTTAAGTATATAATTATGTATACCACTGCTATACAATTGGCCTTCGGGCATGAACTTGCAACGGAGTTATTACTAAGCATTTTCATCCTTCGCAGCTAGAAAAAAAAACACGAAAATATAATGGTGTTACCTACTCGGGTTTTCATTGTGATTTGATGAACTTTAAATAACGGATAATTTATCCTCTTTTTCAGACCATTTCACGATTTTGCATGACCCATCCAGGTCACTGAGGTCACCTGCCGTTACATTAGAACGCCTCCTACAAGACTTCTCACCAACAACTCCAGTGCCATCGGAACACAATGAGGACTACATAATACAACACAAACGGTCAAGAAACAGCACACATCCTGAGTTAATCCGACTCAAAGTCAAAGAACGATCAGTAAAAAGCAAAATTAATTCAACGAAAAACGGTTCAAGCCGACATGTTAGAAGCCTTGCCACTGGCACAAATCAAAACTTAACAAAAACTGAGAAAGCTACAAGGAAAAAGTCCCTTCGGATGCAAGAGGCTACAACTGACGTCATCATCAGCAATCAGATAACAACAGCGTTTGTGTCAGTCAATCCAACAGTGGAGCAAGAGACTAGAAATAAAGCAGCGTCAGTCATTCCAACAGTAGAACGAGGGACAACGGAAGCGTTGACCATTACTCCGACAGTAGAAGATTTTCAGACCACAAATGAAATTACAACTGTTACAACAGCAGTGACGAAAGAAGCCACAGCTGGGATATCGACGGTACCAACGACACAGCAGCAGACTACAGCGAAACAATCAACACAGTCTCAGACCACTACGGTGCCAAAGTCTTACACAACGACAACTACACAGCTTTTCTCAACCGAAGCTGTGTCCACCGGTGCAACTACAATGCGAGATGATACTACTGTACCAACCGCTGCAACAACACAGTCTTCCTCTACTGAAGCTAGGTTCACCGCTGCAACTTCAACTCAAGATACCACTGTACCAACCACTGTGGTAACCACACAGCCGCTGTCTACCGAAGATGGCGCTGTACCAACCGCTGGGGCAACTACACAGCTTTTCTCCACCGAAGATGCGTCTACCGCTGTAACTACAACACAAGGTGATACCACTGTACAAACCACTGTGACCACTACACAGCCTACCGGAGATGCATCGACTGCTGTAACCACAATGCAAGATGACACCACTCTACCGACCTTTCTAACAACAAAACAGCCATCCTCTCCTGAAGCTGCGTCCACCGTTGTAACTACAACGCAGGATGATACTGCTGTACAAACCACTGTGGTAACTACGAAGCCTCTGTCTACCAAAGATGACGCGACATCAACCAATGTTGCAACCACACAACTTTTCTCTACCGCAGATGCGTCCACCGTTGTAACAACAATGCAAGATGACACCACTCTACCGACCGCTCCAACAACAACAACACACAGTTTCTCTACCGTAGCTGATTCAACTGCTGCAACTACAACGCAAGGTGATACTACTATACGAACCACTGTGGCTACGACACAGCCTCTCTTTACCGAAGCTACGTCCACCGCTGCAACAACAAAGCGAGATGATACCACAGTACCAACAACTGTAGTAACTACACAGCTTTTCTCTACCGAAGATGCGTCCACCCTTGTAGCCACAATGCAAGATGACACGACTCTACCGACCACTGTAGCAACAACAACACACCCTTTATCTACCGTAGCTGCAACTACAAAGCAACATGATACTACTGTACCAACCACTGTGGAAACTACACAGCTTCTATCCACCAAAGCTGTGTCCACATCTGCAACTACAACGCGAGATGACACCACTAAAGCAACCACTGTGGTAACTACACATCTTTTCTCTACTGAAGATGCGTCCACCGCTGTAACTACAACGCAAGATGACACCACCCTACCGACCGCTGCAACAACAACAACACACAGTTCCTCTACCGTAGCTGATTCAACTGCTGCAACTACAACGCAAGATGATACTACTTTACCGGCCACTGTGGAAACTACACAGCCTTTGTCTACCGTAGCTGCTTCAACCTCTGCAACTCAGGATGATACTACTGTACCAACCACCGTGGTAACCACACAGCTCTTCTCTACCGAAGATGCATCCACCGCTGCGACTACAACGCGAGATGATAGTACTGTACCAACTACTACTGCTGCTACTACACATGTTACGCATTTGTCTACGGAACATGGGTCCACAGTTACACCTTCAACGCGAGATGACACCACCCTACCGACCGCTGTAACAACAACACACCCTTTCTCTACCGTACATGCGTCAACTGCTGCGACTACAACGCAAGATGACACTGCTGTACCAACCACTGTGGCAACTACACAGCCTTTGTCTACCGAGGATGCGTCCACATCTGTAACTACAACGCGAGATGACACTACCGTACCAACCACTGTGGAAACTACACATCCTCTCTCTACCGAAGCTGTGTCCACATCTGCAACTACAACGCGAGATGATACTACTGTACCAACCAGTGTGGCATCTACACAGATTTTCTCTACCGAAGATGCGTCCACCGCTGTAACCACAATGCAAGATGACACCACTCTGCCGACCGCTGTAACAACAACACACAGTTTCTCTACCGTAGCTGATTCAACTGCTGCAACTACAACGCGAGATGATACTTCTGTACCAACCACGGTGGTGACTACACAGCCTTTGTCTACTGAAGCCGCGTCCACCACTGTAACTACAGCGCAATATGATACTACTGTATCAACTGTTGTTACAACACAGCCTTCCTCTGCTGAATCTGCAACTACAACGCGAGATGATACCCCTATGCCAACCACTGTGGCAACTACACAGATTTTGTCTACCGAAGAAGCGTCCACCGCTGCAACTACAACGCAAGATGATACCACTTTATCAACCGACGAAGCAACTACGACCACACTGGAAAAGTCAACAGCCAGCACTGTGGGACAGGACGAAAGTACAATAAAGATATCAACTGTGATAGCATCAACACAGGCTGATGCCTCTACCTTTTCAGCAACAACCACACAGGATTATTCCACAAAATCCCCAATAGCCCCAACAAGACCTTCGTCAACGACAGAAAGTAAAATGACAACCAAGCAGTTCACAACTGTTGATTCTACGACAGGAGCTACTGCAGCAAGGTCCCCGACACCAACAAGTCAAATAACAACTCCTCTGGACACAACGTTACACGTATCAACTATTGAAACAACAACAGAACTTCCAATCACCACGATGGCATCAACTGCTGAAGCGACTACATATGCAAAATCTCCAACTACACAGTACCAAACTACCGTACCGGTTTCCATTCATTCAACACCAGAACAGGGTATGTCTACTCTACCAGTTGAACAGGAGACCACAGCTGGGATGGTGTCATTTTTTCCGTCAACTGAAGAACACAGCACAGCGGACACAAAGGATGGCACCACAATAAAGATGTCAACTATTGCAGTAACAACAAAACTTCCAACCACCGAAGCGACGTCTACCGATGTTACAACGATACAGGATGAGACCACTGTACCGTTGACATCTACTGTAACAACGACAGGCAAAGAAACTACAAGGATTGCAGCATCGACACAGGATACAACAACTGCATTGGTTGAGCAGGAGACTACAGACAGGGTGGTGTCAATTTTCCCAAGTACAGAAGAAAAGGCGACAACGCTATTCTCGACACCAGTATCAACGGTTGCAACGAGTGGACGTACCACTAAGGTTGTAACAACATCAGGCTTTACAACAGAAGAGTCAGTGGTTTCAACAGACATTGCCACCACTGAGGCTTTAAATACTGCGAGCTCTACAACTGAGGAACCAGAGGTTACAACGGACTTTACCACAATTGATACTGAGACTTCAGCTATCTCTACAACTACAGAACCCGATGTATCAACGGATATGACCACAGTCAAGGCTGTTACATCGGCAAGTTCTACAACTGCAGAACCAGATATTACAACAGACATGGCAACCACTGGGGCGGTAACGTCAACAACGGCTACAACTGCAAAACCAGGAAGTACAACGGAAACGATCCTCACTCAGTCTGTATCTACAATAAGCGCTTCAACTGAAGAACCAGATAGTACCATAGGTATAGTAACAACAGAGGCTGTGGCTACAATAAAAGTTTCAACTGAGGAACCAGATAGTACAACTGAGGCTGTAGCTACAACAAGAGTTTCAACCGAAGGGCCAGATAGTACAACGATCATGACCACCACTGAGTCTGTAACGTCGGCAAGTTCTACAACCAAAGAGCCAGATATTACAACGGACATGACAACCACTGGGGCGGTAACGTCAACAACTTCTACAACTGCAAAGCCAGATAGTACAACGGACGCGGCCAACACTCAGCCTGTAGCTACAATAGGAGCTTCAACTGAAGCTCCAGCCAGTACAATGGACACAATCACCACTCAGGCTATAGCTACAATAAGAGTTTCAACTGAGGAACCAGATAGTACAACTGAGGCTGTAGCTACAACAAGAGTTTCAACCGAAGGGCCAGATAGTACAACGATCATGACCACCACTGAGTCTGTAACGTCGGCAAGTTCTACAACCAAAGAGCCAGATATTACAACGGACATGACAACCTCTGAGGCTATGACGTCAGCAAGTTCTACAACTTCAAGGACAGGTATTACAACGGATTCTGTAACATCAGCACGTTCTACAACTGCAAAGCCTGGTGTTACAACGGATATTATTACCACTGAGTCTATAGCTACAATAAGACCTTTAACCGACGAACCAGCTAGAACAACGGACATAGTGTCAACTGAGGCTATATCTACAATAAGCGCTTCAACTGAAGAGCCAGATGGTACAACGGTCATGACCACCACTGATTTTATAACTACAGCAAGCTCTACAACAGAGGTGCCAGATCTTACAACTGATATGATCAGCACCAAGGCTTTTACTTCTGCGAGATCTACAACTGAAGAGCCGGGGATTTCAACGGACATTACTACCGCTGAGGCTATGTCTACTGGTATCTCTACAACCGAACAATCTGATGTTACAACGAAAATGACCGCCACTGAGTCTGTAGCCACAATAGGAGCGTCAACTGAAGATCCGGGTAGAACAACGGACATAGTGCCGACTGAGGCTATAGCTACAATAAGCGCCTCAACTGAAGAACAAGTTAGTACAACTGACATAGTCACCACTGGATCCGCGACTGCTACAACGACTACGAAAGTAAAAACTACACCACTGTTGTCAACTGCCGAAAGAACCACACACAGCAAGACCAGCATACCGGCGTCGAGTACAGAAACACTAGAGGAGTCGACTGTTGCCATGACATCTTCGGAAGTTCCGGGCACCACTGCTGTACTGAGTACAGTTCAGATGACAGCAGAGGCATCGACAACTGAAGCATCTACGGGAGGGCTGACCACCCTGCTTCCCACAACAGAACAACAGACAGGAATGAGCTCCACCGAGGCTGAAACTACGGAAATCTCTACAAGTAAAGAAACGGATAGTATAACGGATTAACCGCCATTGTAACAGTTTCCACGCTGTGCAGTCTCATATTTATGTTGTATACTAACTAGTCGCTGATTCTGATTTGATTTATTTGTCAGTATAGAGAGAACTACAGTCAATGCATTACTTTAGATAAGTGTTTACAAGATAGAAACAAAGTAATTACAATATCAATTATGTATACATATATATATATATTTTTTTCTCAACATCTGTATAATTTTGAATGATTACAAGTGTGAATGCTATACAGAATAACAGTGTACAGATCCAGTCAGGAGTGTCTGTTGTTAAGTGTTTATCGAGCCCTATCCTGAGTACATAGTGTTGGTATCAAGCGTTCTGGTTTGTTTTGCAGGGCCTGACACAACAACGGAGAGCAGAAAAACGACGACAAGTGAGCAGACCACAGATGTAACCACAGGTGTGGGAACGGCATTCACAACTGCAAGTTCTACAGCGCGAATGCCAACGATGGTATTTCCAACAACGATGGGCTCAACACGTGACATAACAACTGCCAAGTTCACAACTGCAACAGTAGAACCAGCAACAACTTTAACAGCTACTGGGCCTTTAACGAAGGCTTCTACCCCAACAATGCTATTCACATCAACAAATGAAATGACATCTCATAAAACATTACTGGAGACTTTAGAAACGACCCCTGGATCTACAACAAGGACATCTACAGTACAATCTACTGAAACACTCCCCCTGACAACCAGTAAAGAAACAACTGGCCAGGCCACAACGGTACCGGTAACAACGGAACTAGAAACGACATTCACAACCGTTGGCCCTACAACAAGGGCTTCTTCAATAGCATCTACTGCGACAACACCAGTTACAACAAATGTTAAAACGTCCGATCTGGTAACCACCGAATCTACAATCACAACTGCTGGCCGTACAACAAAGTCCTCAACAATAGCTCCCACAACAACTTTGCCGTCTCAAACAACAAGTAGAATTACAACAGGTCAGTTCTCATCTTCACCAACAGCAGAAGAGTCGACTATACAAACAACTAGTCCTACAGCAGGGGTCTCCACAGTAGCATCTACTGAAACAACAAGGCAAGCAACAACTGGTCCTCGAACAACATATAAAACAGTTCTAGAAACATTGGGCACAACTGCTGGTTCTACTACAAGAGCTTCTACTATCTCGTCTACTGCAACAATGCCCTTTACTACAACAAGTGCCAAGACATCTAGTCAGGTAACAACTGAAACAACACAGCCGGAAACGACGACAGATGATTCTACAACAAGTGAATCTTCCATGGCATCCACAGTAACAACGACGTTTACTACAACGAGTACAAAAACGTCCGGCCAGTTCTCAACTCTAACAACCCAGCCAGAAACGACAGTCCCTACCACTAGTTCTACAACAAGGGCGTCTTCCTTAGAATTTACTACCACAACAACACCATCCACAACAACTGACACGACATCTGACCAGATGACAACTGTAACAACGGCCAAAACTGCTGGTAGGACAACCATAGCTTCTACAACAAGTAAAACATCTCAAGCAGCAAGTAAAGTAACAACAGGCCAGTTCTCTACTGTAACAACAGCACTAGAGACAACTGTACCAACCACTAGTCCTACAATAGGAGTCTCTACTACAGCACCTACTGCAACATTGCCATTTACAACAAAAAGAGAAACAACTGGTCCTCGGACAACGTTTAAAACAGTACTGGAAACATTACGCACAACTGACAGTTCTACCACAAGAGCTTCTACCATGTCATCGACTGTGACAATGCAATTGACCACAACGAGTGCAAAAACATCTGGTCAGTTCACAACTGAAACAACACAGCCAGAAACCACCACAGATATGTCTTCATCAAGTGTGTCCTCCGTAGCATCCACAGTAACAACGGCAGCACCGTCAACGCCATTTACGACGACCACAAGTGCAGAAACATCCGGCCAAGTAACAACTGAAACAACTAGGCCAGAAACGACAGTCCACACCACTAGTTCTACAACAAGGGGGTCTTCCATAGAATCCACTGCAACAATACCATCTACAGCAACTGACATGATTACATCTGGCCAGTTTACAACTGAAACAACAGCCAAAACTGCTGGTCGTACAACCAGGGCTTCCACTATGGCTTCTACAACAAGTATAACATCTCAGGGAACAAGTAAAGTAACAACAGACAAGTTCTCTACTGTAACAACAGCACCAGAGACAACTGTACCAACCACTAGTCCTACAACAGAGGCCTCTACAACAGCATCTACTGCAACATTGCCATTTACAACAAAAAGAGAAACAACTGGGCCGCAGACAACTTTTAAAACAGTACTAGAAACATTACGCACAACTGTTGGTCCTACTACAAGAGCTTCTACCACCACGTCTTCTGTAACATTGCCGTTTACAACAGCACGTGCAAAAACATCTGGTCAGGTAACAACAGAAACAACACAGCCAGAAACGACCACAGATGACTCTACGACACGTGCGTCTTCCATAGCATCCACTGCAACAACGCCATTTACGTCACGTGCAAAAACATCCGGCCAGTTCACAACTGAAACAATGCAATCAGAAACTTCAACCACCACCGCTAGTTTTACCACCGTTGGAGCTTCTTCCAAAGCATCCACTGCAACAACGCCATTTACGACACGTGCAAAAACATCCGGCCAGTTCACAACTGAAACAACGCAATCAGAAACTTCAACCACCACCGCTAGTTTTACCACCGTTGGAGCTTCTTCCAAAGCATCCACTGCAACAACGCCATTTACGGCAACAAGTGCAGAAACGTCCGGCCAATTCACAACTGAAACAACACAGCCAGAAACGACAGCTACCACCGCTAGTTTTACCACCACTAAGGCTTCTTCTGAAGCATCCACCACAACAATAGCATCCACAACAAGTGACCTGACATCTGGCATGTTTACAACTGACACAACAGCCAAAACCGCTGATCGCACAACTAGGGCATCAACCATAGCTTCTACAACAAGCATTACATCTCAAGCAACAAGTAAAGTAACAACAGACCAGTTCGCTACCGTAACAACAGCACCAGAGACGACTGTACCGACCACTAGTCCTACAACAGAGGCCTCTACAACATCATCTACTGCAACATTGCCATTTACAACAAAAAGAGAAACAACTGGTCCTCGGACAACTTTTCAAACAGTACTAGAAACATTACGCACAACTGTTGGTCCTACTACAAGAGCTTCTACCATCACGTCTACTGAAACAAAGCCGTTTACTACAACAAGAGTCAAAACATCTGGTCAGTTCACTACTGAAACAACACAGCCAGAAACGACTGCAGATGGTTTTACAACAAGTGCCTCCTCCATAGCATCCACTGCAACAATGCCATTTACGTCAACAACACAGGCAGAAACGACAGTCCCCATCGCTAGTTTTACAACAACAGGCAAGCACACGTCTAGCCAGATCACAACTCAAGCCACAGCCAAAAGTACTGATTTTACAACGATGCCTTCTACCATAGACCCTACAGCAACAGCACCTTTTACAACAACAGTTGGGCACACGTCTAGTCAGTTCACAACCGAAGCTACAACCAAAAGTACTGTCTTTACAACAAGGGCCTCTACAATGCTAGCATCTACAGGAACAACGTTTTATACAACAACAGACGAACAGACGTCTGGCCGTTCCACAACTGAAGCAACGACCAAAAGTACTAATTTTTCAACAAGAACCTCTTCAATAGCAACTACAGGAACAACACCATTGCCTTCAACAAAAACAGGGCCTACAACAACCGCTGGGTCTACAACAACCGCTGGACCTACAACGAGGGCTTCTACAGTACCATCTACTGCAACACTCCCGGCGACAACCAATGAAACATCTGAGGCTACTACAGAAGTCACCTCTGAGGCGACAGATGGTAAGTTGATTTTCACTTTTTATCAAAGTGCTCACAAGTATTTGTAGATGTTGTGTCCAACACTTGTCTACCACTTAATGTCTTCATACATGTTGTACTTTATCTTTTACTTTATGATGGGATATACCTTTCCTGGGCTATACCTTTAAATGCAATGGATAATGATTCATATGATAAGGAGCCATAAGTGCATGTGCTATTGTTTGGCACAAGCATTTAGCATTACGTTTGTAGAGAAGTAGGTACATATATACGGATACGTAAAAGTCAAAACGTGAACTTCAAAATGTTATTCCTGACGTATACACTCTAAATTTGTCTTCAGAAACCTCCTCTTTGTCTGTCCTACATATGTGGGATGTTTCTATTTCTATGCCTTTCTGTGAACTATGAAGTTAGTCCATTACAATGTCCGAAAGCATGCAGAATGACCATCCAACACACAATAAGGTGGGTAGACACAACCGGACTCCTCCATATCAAAGAATTTGCTCTACATTCGACACTACTATTTTGTGATATTGTCTTGGACATTTGTTTATGTATCATACAGTGTCATATATGCAAGTCTCTTGTCAGTGCCTAATATCTATGCAAGAGATTTAGCAAAAGACGGAATGCTTTCACGCTATGCCATCCACAAAGACCTGTCAGTGGGTTCTAGTTTTGACAACTATTTTAAGAAACTACTAGACGAAGCATGTAAACTGTAAATGTATATGCGGTACCAGTACATGTGTTGTTTGTTTTTCCTGAGATATTGTATTTAGCCCTTCTGGGAATGAATATGCAATACATATGTTCATTGTTGTTAAATATGGCGTTGTATGCGTCTTTCCAGTTATGTTAATGTAAGATAATAGTATTGTGTGTATGTATGTAACGTTATGTATATGTTTATTTATCTACCTGTGTATGTATATTGTCTACAGTATTCACTATTCGTTCTAGAGTTCGGCAAATTGATGGAATGCAACAATACATCTGGACTAACAGAAAAGTTTTGAAATTAATCTAACCGAAAATCAGAGCAGGAAGGGTCAGAGGTCAAAACAAAAAAGAATCTGTCACATGTTAGGCGCATGTTAAAATGCATGTGTAGCAGAACATCTGGCCAGAATATTTCTTGCTAACTAGTTAACTACGTAAGATGCCTCAACTCTAACCGAAAATTATGACGAAACCCGCCTTAGCTTTAAATCTACGTTTTAACGTGTAAATTGAAAACACATTGCGTCTTCAACAGAGTCCAGATATCTTTATAACGAAATGACACGGATGAGATCGTAAATACAGGTTGGTTTAACGTCTCCGGAACCAGTTTTGATAAATTATTGTTTCAAACTATGTAAGATACCCCAACCCTAACCAAAAATAATTACGTTTTGAAGTGTAAATTGACACCGCATTGCGTCTTCAACAAAGTGCAGATATCTTTATAACGAAATGACACGGATGAAATCGTAAATACAGCTTGGTTTAACGTTTCCGGAACCAGTTTTGACAAATAATTGACCCCAACCCTAACCGAAAATAATTACGTTTTGAAGTGTAAATTGGCACCGCATTGCGTTTTCAACAAAGTCCAGACATCTTTAACCAAATGACACGGATGGAATGCTAGTTACAGCTGCTTTAACGTCTCCGGAACCAGTTTTGACAAATGACTGCTAGTTACAGCTGCTTTAACGTCTCCGGAACCAGTTTTGACAAATGACTGTTTGACACTCCAATACCCTGGGCGAAATTATCGAACCGGTTTGTTATTCATTATGCTTTCAAACTGTCAGTATCCACTTAACCTAAGGCTATGCGTAACTGGGAAACAGGTGTTTGTTGTAAGTACATAGGCCCGGTTACGCACGCGTTTTCGGAGTCGGAAGTTGAGTTGACTCAACGACTTTCGGTCAAATCCGAAAACGCAGATGTGAACCTGACCATATACGACCTGTTTTACATCGACATCTTCATATTACTAGACACCCCCCCCCCCCTGGGGCATGACGTCTAGGCACAAACTCAGAGGTCTTACCCTGTAACCCTAGTGTGGCCTGTGGTGGTGGTGCGAACAGTCAACATAGTGTTTCCATCTAAAATTATGTATGCAAACTAATTCAAACTACATCACGTAAAATACTGATCCTGTTTTACCATCTAAATTAGCCAAAGAATTTCAAACTTTAAAATAGAGACATTGTGAAAAGGAAATGGTCTCATATATCTTACAAAAGGTCATTGATTAGGTCATCATCATTGTTATCTTTTGTCTTGATTCATTTAAAGAAAGCTAAAACTTTCACTTAATCGTCAACGTTGACCATCTCTATTCACCCTGCACATCTTCTAAAAGTTCTATGGATTCAACTTTGCATACAAAAGAAACAAAAAAAAGCAAGGAAAAGACAAACGTAAGTTATCACATTCTAGAAAAGGTGTCCCGTCGCCATGGAATGTATCCGGGGACCAATTAAACAGTAGTCGTGAAAGGCCCGTAAAGTGTGCCGACCTAGAACAATAGAGACTTTTACGTAAAGCACCACGGCAGTAGCAGTCTGCAAGTCGCCTTGGGCTATCTCTATGTTCTAATGTATTGTGATTGCTCATTCCCATACTGACCCTTTTCTACATAGTCTGACACAGTATGACGAGGTCTGGGCGTTGGTCCTTTATTTTTCCTCACCGTGCACATCCGTAGCTGTCGCACGACGCGCCGACGACCATTTGGAAAATGTACAGACGTACTGTATGCGCGTTTTGGATTTCCATCCTGCAACTTTCCTCAGTTCAATGGTGTTCAACGAAGGAAGCGAGAGGAAATGCAGGTACGTTCTTCCGTTTTTTTTCATTCGTAGAGTTACCAAGCTCTTTTAGGCAATAATTTTCTCCGCATTGCTAATATAGTACACGATACAGATAGACATGTTTTGTTACCGTATCAAATGTTTCACCTATGTTGTAGAAGAGGTTAGGCAGGTAGGCAGGTATAAGAGTAAAATAAACACAGACAAACAAGCCCGCGGGTATGACTTGTTTTACACAACAAGGAACAAACTATGGCTGTGTTGACTTAGAATGTAGTCAAACAGATGTATCCTTCGACTTTTAATATGAAAGTTTATTTGCAAGTTCATGCCCGTAGGCCCATTGCAAGTACATGGTACAAAAAAGATAGGGGATATGCATGTAACAATGGATTGTGATAAATATCATTACACAAAGAGACTACTCGAATACTAGTGTTGACTATATCTATATATGTTGTGTTTGACTTCTTTTTTGGACGTAAGGCCAGTCTCACTTTTTCTACAATTTGTAGGTTTTGTGATTTTAAGAGGATAGTGGCTTTCTGTTCGTCCTAAAATGTAATACCAAATCAGGTGAGTTATCGTATTGTGTGAACTTACATTTACAAGCTTTTCAATGTGGCTTCCCCTCCACCGTCCATATGGGTATAGTTATAACTAGAAGTGTGCCTGAGACAGAATAAACAATAACTTGAGATCATACTGTACATTGTATTGATATTGGTTTCATAAATCTTTTTGATAGGTATATTGTTTTGATCAATTTGTAGGGGTTAAGAAGTTGGGACGTCCTGTCTATATAGGGTTGATATAGGTTCAGATGTTGGGACATTTTCTGGTCGACGTAGGCCGAGAAGTTATTTAATTCATTTTATTGTGTGTAGAATATGGCATGCATCTCTTATGTCCATATACTGTCAATTGTATTATTTTGTAGGGGATAAGAAGTTAAGATATTTCTGTCCATATTTAGTTATACATATATTACATATATATATATATATATATATATATATATAGGAACCTGCATCATGTTCAGATCTTGGGACAGTTCTGCCCAATATAGAGGCTGAGAACTTGATAATTTTATTGTGTGTAACATATGGTATGTATTTTCGATGTCCATATACTGTCCATTGGATTTTTTTGTAGGGGTATAAGAACTTGAGACATTCCTGTCCATATTAGGTCAATATAGGTTCGGATGTTGCGACAGTTCTGACCAATATAGGCTGAGAACACAGCCCTTTCTTCGTATGTAGTGTATTGTATGTATCTCCTATGTCCATACACTGTGAATTGGATTAATTTTTGAGGGTTAAGAACTTGACACATTCCTGTCCGTATTGGGTCAATATAGGTTCAGATATTGGAACAGTTCTGACTAATATAGGCTGAGAACACAGCACTTTCGTCGTGTGTAGCGTATTGCATGTATCTCCTATGTCCACATGTCAATAGTACCTGGTATGTGTCAGGTAGCAACGTAAGACTACATCGTACATACTGACACAAATTAGACAAGTAAAGATTTGTGAACGTGAAAGATTCAAACGTCATTCGTTTTCAAAGACTTAGAAATATACCTGTGAGTTTTACCTATGCGAGATGTTTCTGTACTGTGTGTGGTTTGAAGTAACTTTGATTGAAAATTCCTTCCTGAATTAGTCGGATGAGTGGAGCGGCAAATTACACCATTCTTATCGACGAATTGTACACATTCAAAACCTCAGGTGTCCCTCTAGATTTTGGTTGTCCGTCTTTGCTTCGAAACCTGCTGATTTGTTTAAAGAAAGGCCTGCAATGAGTCACAAAGGTAAGAAGGAAGCAGGAACTGGAACAGCAAAGTTTAGAGATATATGTCAAGGCAACACCCAAAAGTCGGCCCCATTTTCTTTAAGAAGAACCACCACACCAACTCGCTCTAGGCAAGATACGATGTGGCAGTTCACACGTAGAGCGGTCAGACTGGCTGGGGTATGGCACAGGAACTGGGTTAGATTAGACAATGATTGTAGACGGTACATGGATCTTCCGGACGGTCAGAATGTGACAGAAAAATGCAGCTAACAGCTTTGACTTATCAAAATAATTAGGAAGAATGCTATTAAGCCTATTTAACGAACGTCGATGAATGTTAGACATCCAGGGTATAGTCGACGCCAAAAAGCAGTTACTCAAGCAACAGGATATGATTTTGGAAACGGTCAGACGTGTTAGATTAAACACACTGGGCTGTCACTGACGGAAGACAATTAGGACGGTGTCTAAACGTCTGACCGTTTCCAAAATAATATCCATTTGCTTAAATAACCACTTTTTGGCTATTCAACGAAAGTTTACAACAGAGCATGGCTTCTGCAGTATGTAGTGCATTGAATCACATTGATTGAAGTCTTGAGCCAGTTCCGTCCATTGGATTAGTATCAGTGCAGTCCTTGTTTTGGTTTGAATAAGTTGAATAAGTTGCGACACTCCTTAGCCCCACTCGCAACAAAAAGCATTCAGTCTTCTACAAAACTCCCCAAGTACCCTTTAATTAAAGTAATCAATCTCAGTCTATTGCTAAATACGACTTAATTTGGTTACAAAACTACTTTCAGGGGCGATAAGGAAAACACATCTTGTTATGTGTTCTTTGATATCTTGTAAACAATTGACCTTCTTGGTGTGCTTAGCGCCCTTCATTTATGCCGAAAATATTCACCATAAAGGAACTGTTTACAAGCATAGAGAATGCATGCGAAGGGTCAGCATGGATTTAGTGTAATTCACAACAAGTGGAATTCCACCAAAGGTCGGTTGATTATATATTCATTAATACATTATCTATTAAAAAATAACATTCCCTTCTACAGTGGAATACCTCTTTAAGTAACTAAGACATTCCTGTCCATTTGATCACTATAGACCGTTTTATCCATTATAGGCTGATAACTTGAGACGGTCATATCAATGTAATCCATGTCGGCCGGGATTTTGAGACAAACATTTCCATCATACAATGTAGACTGAAAACCTGTTAGTCCTACCCTTAAGATCAATCTAATATAAGGGTGAGCACTCGAGACTGTTAGTTCTTTTGAAATAATGATATGGTCCTTGTCCTGTATGTTTTAATTCGTTAATATATGCTTTGGAACTACAAGATTACTACGCTTCAAATATACACTAGGATTGAATGCACAGTTTTTTCTGTTAGGTTTAAATTTCATGATTGTTGTAGGCACCCCAGATGAACAACAGTCCATTTATTAATGTTCACAATACAATCCGAAAGAAGAAAACTTTTAAGTGAAATCAGCAAAATTTTTCCAAGCTTCTCACACATTAACGATGAAACAAACCTTCTTGCTTAGGTCGTCCCTTTATCTATGAGAATTTTGGACAATTCATCTGCATTCGGAAAAGAAGGCAAACCCATCAAATAGCTTAAGTAGACGTAGATGTAGAAAAATGTCAGTTTCCTTTTAATTGATAAATCTCATTTGCCTTCTTTGTTAAGTATATAATTATGTATACCACTGCTATACAATTTGCATTTTCATCCTTCGCAACTAGAAAAAAAAACGAAAATATAATGGTTACCTATTCGGGTTTTCATTGTGATTTGATGAACTGTAAATAACTGATAATTCATTCTCTTTTTCAGACCATTTCAAGATTTCGCATGACCCATCCAGGTCACTGAGGTCACCTGCCGTCACGTTAGAACGCCTCCTACAAGACTTCTCACCAACAACTCCAGTGCCATCGGAACACGATGAGGACTACATGATACAGCACAAACGGTTAAAAAACAGCACACATCCCGAGTTAATCCGACTCAAAGTCAAAGAACGATCAGTAAAAAGCAAAATTAATTCAACGAAAAACGGTTCAAGCCGACATGTTAGAAGCCTTGCCACTGGCACAAATCAAAACTTAACAAAAACTGAAAAAGTGATCAGGAACAAGTCCATTGGAGTACAAGCGGCTACAACTGACGTCATCATCAGCAATCAGATAACAACAGCGTTTGTGTCAGTCAATCCAACAGTGGAGCAAGAGACTACAAATAAAGCAGCGTCAGTCATTCCAACAGTAGAGCAAGGAACAACGGAAGCGTTGACCATTACTCCGACAGTAGAAGAATTTCAGACCACAAATGAAGTTACAACTGCTACAACAGCAGTGACGAAAGAAGCCACAGCTGGGATATCGACGGTACCAACGACACAACAGCAGACTACAGTGAAACAATCAACTACAACACAGTCTCAGACCACTAAAGCGGAGCTTTACACAACGACAACTGCACAGCTTTTCTCTACCGAAGCTGTGTCCACCGCTGCAACTACAATGCGAGATGATACTACTCTACCGACCGCTGCGACAACAGCACAGCCATTTTCTACTGAAACTAGGTCCACCATTGCTACTTCAACTCCTACAACCACTGTGGTAACCACACAGATGCTGTCTACCGAAGATGACGCTGTACCAACAGCTGGGGCAACTACACAGCTTTTCTCTACAGAAGATGCGTCTACCGCTGTAACTACAACGCAAGGTGATACCACTGTACAAACCACTGTGACCACTACACAGCCTACCGACGATGCGTCCACAGCTGCAACCACGACGCAAGATGACACGACTCTACCTACCATTCTAACAACAACACAGCCATCCTCTACTGAAGCTGCGTCCACCGCTGTAACTACAACGCAAGATGATCCTACTGTACAAACCACTGTGGTAACTACAAAGCCTCTGTCTACCAAAGATTACGCGACATCAACCAATGTTGTAACCACGCAACTTTTCTCTACCGAAGATGCGTCCACCGCTGCAAATACAACGCAAGATGACACTACTCTACCGACCGCTGTAACAACACACCCTTTCTCTACCGTAGCTGTGTCGACCGCTACAACTACGCATACAACGCAAGATGACACTACCGTACCAACCACTATGGCCACTACACAGCCTTTGTCTTCCGAAGCTGCGTCGACCGCTGTAGCAACAACAATACACCCTTTATCTACCGTAGCTGCAACTACAACGCAAGATGACACTACCGTACCAACCACTGTGAAAACTACACAGCCTCTATCCACCGAAGCTGTGTCCACATCTGCAACTACAACGCAAGATGATACTACTGTACAAACCACTATGGTAACTACAAAGCCCCTGTCCACCAAAGATGACGCGACATCAACCAATGTTGCAACCACACAACTTTTCTCTACTGAAGATGCGTCCACCGTTGTAACAACAATGCAAGATGACACCACTCTACCGACCGCTGTAGCAACAACAATACACCCTTTATCTACCGTAGCTGCAACTACAACGCAAGATGACACTACCGTACCAACCACTGTGGAAACTACACAGCCTCTATCCACCGAAGTTGTGTCCACATCTGCGACTACAACGCGAGATGACACCACTAAAGTAACCACTGTGGTAACTACACAACTTTTCTCTACTGAAGATGCGTCCACCGCTGTAACTACAACGCAAGATGACACCACCCTACCGACCGCTGCAACAACAACAACACACAGTTCCTCTACCGTAGCTGATTCAACTGCTGCAACTACAACGCAAGATGATACTACTTTACCGGCCACTGTGGAAACTACACAGGCTTGGTCTACCGTAGCTGCTTCAACCTCTGCAACTACAACGCAGGATGATACGACTGTACCAACCACCGTGGTAACCACACAGCTCTTCTCGACCGAAGATGCATCCACCGCTGCGACTACAACGCGAGATGATAGTACAGTACCAACTACTGCTGCTACTACACATGTTACGCATTTGTCTACGGAAAATGGGTCCACAGTTACACCTTCAACGCGGGATGACACCACCCTACCGACCGCTGTAACAACAACACACCCTTTCTCTACCGTACATGCGTCAACTGCTGCGACTACAACGCAAGATGACACCACTATACCAACCGCTGTAACAACAACACAGTCATCCTCTACAGAGGCTGCGTCCACCGCTGCTACTACAACGCGAGATGACACTACTGTACCAACCACTATGCCTACTACACGGCTTTTCACTACCGAGGATGCGTCCACCGCTTTAAGTACAACGCCAGATAAAACCACTGTACCAACCACCATGGCCACAGTTACAACGAACATAATCACCACTGAGTCTGTAGCCACAATAAGACCTTCAACTGAAGGACCAGCTACAACAACGGACATAGTGCCAACTGAGGCTAAAGCTACAATAAGAGTTTCAACTGAGGAACCAGATGGTACAACTGAGGATGTGGCTACAACAAGAGTTTCAACCGAAGGACCAGATAGTACAACGACCATGACCACGTCTGAGTCTGTAACGTCGGCAAGCTCTTCAACTGCAGAGACAGATATTACAACGGACATGACAACCTCTGAGGCTATGACGTCAGCAAGTTCTACAACTTCAAGGACAGGTATTACAACGGATTCTGTAACATCAGCACGTTCTACAACTGCAAAGCTTGGTGTTACAACGGATATGATCACCACTGAGTCTATAGCTACAATAAGACCTTCAACTGAAGAACCAGCTAGAACAACGGACATAGTGCCAACTGAGGCTATATCTACAATAGGTGCTTCAACTGAAAAACCAGATGGTACAATTGGCATCACCACTACGGAGTTTATAACTACAGCAAGCTATACAACAGAAGAGCCAGATCTTACAACTGATATGATCAGCACCGAGGCTTTTACTTCTGCGAGATCTACAACTGAAGAGCCGGGGATTTCAACGGACATTACTACCGCTGAGGCTATGTCTACTGGTATCTCTACAACCGAACAATCTGATGTTACAACGAAAATGACCGCCACTGAGTCTGTAGCCACAATAGGAGCGTCAACTGAAGATCCGGGTAGAACAACGGACATAGTGCCAACTGAGGCTATAGCTACAATAAGCGCCTCAACTGAAGAACAAGTTAGTACAACTGACATAGTCACCACTGGATCCGCGACTGCTACAACGACTACGAAAGTAAAAACTACACCACTGTTGTCAACTGCCGAAAGAACCACACACAGCAAGACCAGCATACCGGCGTCGAGTACAGAAACACTAGAGGAGTCGACTATTGCCATGACATCTTCGGAAGTTCCGGGCACCACTGCTGTACTGAGTACAGTACAGATGACAGCAGAGGCATCGACAACTGAAGCATCTACGGGAAGGCTGACCACCCTGCTTCCCACAACAGAACAACAGACAGGAATGAGCTCCAACGAGGCTGAAACTACGGAAATCTCTACAAGTAAAGAAACGGATAGTATAACGGATTAACCGCCATTGTAACAGTTTCCACGCTGTGCAGTCTCATATTTATGTTGTATACTAACTAGTCGCTGATTCTGATTTGATTTATTTGTCAGTATAGAGAGAACTACAGTCAATGCATTACTTTAGATAAGTGTTTACAAGATAGAAACAAAGTAATTACAATATCAATTATGTATATATACATATATATATATATTTTTTCTCAACATCTGTATAATTTTGAATGATTACAAGTGTGAATGCTATACAGAATAACAGTGTACAGATCCAGTCAGGAGTGTCTGTTCTTAAGTGTTTATCGAGCCCTATCCTGAGTACATAGTGTTGGTATCAAGCGTTCTGGTTTGTTTTGCAGGGCCTGACACAACAACGGAGAGCAGAAAAACGACGACAAGTGAGCAGACCACAGATGTTACCACAGGTGTGGGAACGGCATTCACAACTGCAAGTTCTACAGCGCGAATGCCAACGATGGTATTTCCAACAACGATGGGCTCAACACGTGACATAACAACTGCCAAGTTCACAACTGCAACAGTAGAACCAGCAACAACTTTAACAGCTACTGGGCCTTTAACGAAGGCTTCTACCCCAACAATGCTATTCACATCAACAAATGAAATGACATCTCATAAAACATTACTGGAGACTTTAGAAACGACCCCTGGATCTACAACAAGGACATCTACAGTACAATCTACTGAAACACTCCCCCTGACAAACAGTAAAGAAACAACTGGCCAGGCCACAACGGTACCGGTAACAACGGAACTAGAAACGACATTCACAACCGTTGGCCCTACAACAAGGGCTTCTTCAATAGCATCTACTGCGACAACACCAGTTACAACAAATGTTAAAACGTCCGATCTGGTAACCACCGAATCTACAATCACAACTGCTGGCCGTACAACAAAGTCCTCAACAATAGCTCCCACAACAACTTTGCCGTCTCAAACAACAAGTAGAATTACAACAGGTCAGTTCTCATCTTCACCAACAGCAGAAGAGTCGACTATACAAACAACTAGTCCTACAGCAGGGGTCTCCACAGTAGCATCTACTGTAACAACAGCGCCAGCAACAACTGGTCCAAGAACAACATATAAAACAGTTCTAGAAACATTGGGCACAACTGCTGGTTCTACTACAAGAGATTCTACTATCTCGTCTACTGCAACATTGCCGTTTACAACAGCACGTGCAAAAACATCTGGTCAGGTAACAACAGAAACAACACAGCCAGAAACGACCACAGATGACTCTACGACACGTGCGTCTTCCATAGCATCCACTGCAACAACGCCATTTACGACACGTGCAAAAACATCCGGCCAGTTCACAACTGAAACAATGCAATCAGAAACTTCAACCACCACCGCTAGTTTTACCACCGTTGGAGCTTCTTCCAAAGCATCCACTGCAACAACGCCATTTACGGCAACAAGTGCAGAAACGTCCGGCCAATTCACAACTGAAACAACACAGCCAGAAACGACAGCCACCACCGCTAGTTTTACCACCACTAAGGCTTCTTCTAAAGCATCCATCACAACAATAGCATCCACAACAAGTGACCTGACATCTGGCATGTTTACAACTGACACAACAGCCAAAACCGCTGATCACACAACTAGGGCATCAACCATAGCTTCTACAACAAGCAAAACATCTCAAGCAACAAGTAAACTAACAACAGACCAATTCTCTACCGTAACAACAGCACCAGAGACGACTGTACCGACCACTAGTCATACAATAGGAGTCTCTACAACAACATCTACTGCAACATTGCCATTTACAACAAAAAGAGAAACAACTGGTCCTCGGACAACTTTTCAAACAGTACTAGAAACATTACGCACAACTGTTGGTCCTACTACAAGAGCTTCTACCACCACGTCTACTGAAACATTGCCGTTTACAACAGCACGTGCAAAAACATCTGGTCAGGTAACAACAGAAACAACACAGCCAGAAACGACCACAGATGACTCTACGACACGTGCGTCTTCCATAGCATCCACTGCAACAACGCCATTTACGACACGTGCAAAAACATCCGGCCAGTTCACAACTGAAACAATGCAATCAGAAACTTCAACCACCACCGCTAGTTTTACCACCGTTGGAGCTTCTTCCAAAGCATCCACTGCAACAACGCCATTTACGGCAACAAGTGCAGAAACGTCCGGCCAATTCACAACTGAAACAACACAGCCAGAAACGACAGCCACCACCGCTAGTTTTACCACCACTAAGGCTTCTTCTAAAGCATCCATCACAACAATAGCATCCACAACAAGTGACCTGACATCTGGCATGTTTACAACTGACACAACAGCCAAAACCGCTGATCGCACAACTAGGGCATCAACCATAGCTTCTACAACAAGCAAAACATCTCAAGCAACAAGTAAACTAACAACAGACCAATTCTCTACCGTAACAACAGCACCAGAGACGACTGTACCGACCACTAGTCATACAATAGGAGTCTCTACAACAACATCTACTGCAACATTGCCATTTACAACAAAAAGAGAAACAACTGGTCCTCGGACAACTTTTCAAACAGTACTAGAAACATTACGCACAACTGTTGGTCCTACTACAAGAGCTTCTACCACCACGTCTACTGAAACATTGCCGTTTACAACAGCACGTGCAAAAACATCTGGTCAGGTAACAACAGAAACAACACAGCCAGAAACGACCACAGATAACTCTACGACACGTGCGTCTTCCATAGCATCCACTGCAACAACGCCATTTACGACAAGTGCAGAAACGTCCGGCCAATTCACAACTGAAACAACACAGCCAGAATCGACAGCCACCACCGCTAGTTTTACCACCACTAAGGCTTCTTCTAAAGCATCCATCACAACAATAGCATCCACAACAAGTGACCTGACATCTGGCATGTTTACAACTGACACAACAGCCAAAACCGCTGATCACACAACTAGGGCATCAACCATAGCTTCTACAACAAGCATTACATCTCAAGCAACAATTAAAGTAACAACAGGCCAGTTCTCTACTGTAACAACAGCACCAGAGACGACTGTACCGACCACTAGTCCTACAACAGAGGCCTCTACAACATCATCTACTGCAACATTGCCATTTACAACAAAAAGAGAAACAACTGGGCCGCAGACAACTCATAAGACAGTACTAGAAACATTACGCACAACTGCTGGTTCTACTACAAGAGCTTCTACCATCACGTCTACTGAAACAAAGCCGTTTACTACAACAAGTGTCAAAACATCTGGTCAGTTCACTACTGAAACAACACAGCCAGAAACGACTGCAGATGGTTTTACAACAAGTGCCTCCTCCATAACATCCACTGCAACAATGCCATTTACGTCAACAACACAGGCAGAAACGACAGTCCCCACCGCTAGTTTTACAACAACAGGCAAGCACACGTCTAGCCAGATCACGACTGAAGCCACTGCCAAGAGTACTGCTTTTACAACGATGCCTTCTACCATAGACCCTACAGCAACAGCACCTTTTACAACAACAGTTGGGCACACGTCTAGTCAGTTCACAACCGAAGCTACTGCCAAAAGTACTGATTTTACAACAAGAACCTCTACAATAGCAACTACAGGAACAACACCATTTACAACTGCTGGTCATACAACAAAACCTATGGTATCGACAAAACCAACGACAACCCTACCATCCACCGGCCCCACAACAATGTACTCGTCTGAGGGACCACAGGGACTTTGTAAGTAATGTACATGCTTACCGATTACTAATGAAATGTATAAAAACCTAGGCTGCCATACGTTAACACGGGGTAGGGAATGAAAAACAAACCATTGTAATTTTTAGTAGTAAATGGGTAACAATTAAAGAAGGACATATGATATTGTCCATAGATCTATTTTGGAAGTATAATACTCTTGCAAAACTGCCAAGCTGAGTTCAGTATGGATGTATTCATTATTACTTTCGAAGTACAATTGGTCTTATAATTCGAATAAAACACTTTGTAGAAAATGAAAAGCCACGAACAGGGTCCATGAAAAATTGAACTAAAAAATCAAAAATCTTGGCAACTAACATCATACATTCTAACCAACTAAAATGCATAAGAAAAGGCTCTTTGTCAAAGTCATGTATGGTTCAAACGTTTGTATGCAGAGTTGCCATGCTATCAGGCAAATCAATTAATCATAACGGCCGTTCAACAGTGTTTGACTACTATGTCATGCAAGAGGAAATAACCACATGGGTCTCAAACGTGGATGCTGCACTTTCTGAGGAACTTCAGCTAGACGAGTTCCAGGTGTCATTAACAGAGCTTCAGAGCCAAGATGGAGCCCTATTGGTCAATTTGGAAGGGACAGCCAACGTGGAGTTGACTTCGGAGCGCTGGGTGTTGGTGTACAATGAAGGGCCGGGCGTCACACATACAGCACTTATACTGCCAGAGTTGGAAAACCTAGACGTAGCCCAGGGTCTGACAGGTATGTAAAAGAGAGTCTCATTCTCAGTATGCCCGACTGTTCGGAGAATGATAGGGTCAATGTAATTTTGCTATGACAAAATCTTATCTAGGCATATGCCTAGCAAGGAATTGTAAACTAGAAATCAAAATGTGTTATTGCGAAATCTTATTGAATGTGTTTTTCCTATGACAACTGCTAACCTTTACGTATCTCCTAAATATCGCCTTATTCATCAATGCTTCAGATGATGAAAAAACTGGAACTCATTGATTAAGAATCATCATCATCATCATCTTCACCGCATGTCATTAAGAATGTTGTTTTATTGAATGTATCACCAAGGATAGTAGGAGCATCTTCTCTGTATAGTTTTTAAAGAACGTTTGAAGATAGATGTGCAGAGGTAAGGTGTGACGGGTCATTCAGTCTAATACATGTATAACCAGCTACTGCCGCGCCCCGTGCCTGCCAAGCTGGTGTGTTACACCGAAGGGTGGTTATACCGGCCATATACTAGATAAAACTACAGAAAGTGTTTTTTCTACAATAACTGTTAAATCTTTACATATCTCCTGAAAATTACGTGATTCATCAATGCTTCAGATGATAAGAAAACTGAACTTCAGTAAGCATGTTCTTCGTTACTACAGGGGTCTTGCCTGCAAAAGTTGTGGTCAGTGCCATACGCAATGCCTACCAACTCTACTTCAGCCGTCATCTGGCCTCTCTTCAAACGGACTACACCAGCATGATGTCTACAACGGACTTTAACAGCCTGGTGGATGTCTCTGCTCCTGTGCCCAGTCGAATTGAGCTAAACGAACGCTTCTACTTACAGCGACTCCCAGCGACATTATCATGGTCTGTGCAGGCCAACCCCCAGGTCGAGTTTAGCATCAGTGTATCCCCAAGTACAACTGACAGAGTCATTCTGGTCAGTTTTACTCAACCGAGTGTTGAAGGTAGGTCTACAATCATGACTTCCTTTTGAAGATTAAGCTTGTCCTGAAACATACGGAAAATGAGGCCTATAGTTTTCCTTGAAAGACTATGATTCCTTGTTTCTTTCTTTTAATTTGCGAAAGTTGTCATTACTATAATGTGCATCGGAAACAGATGACTGAAAATATGCTGTTTTGCTATTTCTCTCTTTAGTTTTCGATTACTCAACTCTGCATGCTGACGTGGCAGACTGGGAATCGAACTTGGATGCTGCACTGTCCGAAGAACTTCAACTGGAAGAATTCCAGGAGTCGTTAACAGAGCTGCAGAGCCAAGACGGACAGCCACTGACCAATCTCCTAGGAACAGCCAATGTGGAGTTGACGTCGGAGCGCTGGGTGTTGGTGTACAAGGAAGGTCCGGGAGTCACACATACAGCGCTTATTCTGACGGAACTGGACAACCTAGACATATCTCAGGGTCTGACAGGTTTGTTGTTTTTAAATTGTAACTGAGCATTAATTTCGTTTTCTAATTGGTAGCTTAAATTGACACTAGACATTTTTATTGATTTTCCATTCAAATTAATGCAAAGTTTTTTTGTGGGGAGGGGTCAAATTTGATGCATCATAGATTAACAATTTGAAGTCTAAGTATCTTCAAATTCAACTTAATTCCAACATCTGTGCGGTAACTTTACTTTTGCCTTTTAATTAATCGAGTTTTTACGCAGCCATTTCTATTGCAGGGGTCTTGCCTGGCGAGCTTCAAGTCAGCGTCATACGCAAGATCTTCCAACTCTACTTCAGCCGTCATCTGGCCTCTCTTCAAACGGACTACACCAGCATGATGTCTACAACGGACTTTACCAGCCTGGTGGATGTCTCTGCTCCTGTGCCCAGTCGGATTGAGCTAAACGAACGCTTCTACTTACAACGACTCCCAGCGACATTATCATGGTCTGTGCAGGCCAACCCCCAGGTCGAGTTTAGCATCAGTGTATCTCCAAGTACAACTGACAGAGTCATTCTGGTCAGTTTTACTCAACCGAGTGTTGAAGGTAGGTCTACAATCATGACTTCCTTTTGAAGATTAAGCTTGTCCTGAAACATACGAAAAATGAGGCCTATAGTTTCCTTGAAAGACTATGATTCCTTGTTTCTTTCTTTTAATTTGCGAAAGTTGTCATTAGTATAATGTGCATCGGAAACAGATGACTGAAAATATGCTGTTTTGCTATTTCTCTCTTTAGTTTTCGATTACTCAACTCTGCATGCTGACGTGGCAGACTGGGAATCGAACTTGGATGCTGCACTGTCCGAAGAACTTCAACTGGAAGAATTCCAGGAGTCGTTAACAGAGCTGCAGAGCCAAGACGGACAGCCACTGACCAATCTCCTAGGAACAGCCAATGTGGAGTTGACGTCGGAGCGCTGGGTGTTGGTGTACAAGGAAGGTCCGGGAGTCACACATACAGCGCTTATTCTGACGGAACTGGACAACCTAGACATATCTCAGGGTCTGACAGGTTTGTTGTTTTTAAATTGTAACTGAGCATTAATTTCGTTTTCTAATTGGTAGCTTAAATTGACACTAGACATTTTTATTGATTTTCCATTCAAATTAATGCAAAGTTTTTTTGGGGGGAGGGGTCAAATTTGATGCATCATAGATTAACAATTTGAAGTCTAAGTATTTTCAAATTCAACTTAATTCCAACATCTGTGCGGTAACTTTACTTTTGCCTTTTGATTAATCGAGTTTTTACGCAGCCATTTCTATTGCAGGGGTCTTGCCTGGCGAGCTTCAAGTCAGCGTCATACGCAAGATCTTCCAACTCTACTTCAGCCGTCATCTGGCCTCTCTTCAAACGGACTACACCAGCATGATGTCTACAACGGACTTTACCAGCCTGGTGGATGTCTCTGCTCCTGTGCCCAGTCGGATTGAGCTAAACGAACGCTTCTACTTACAACAACTCCCAGCGACATTATCATGGTCTGTGCAGGCCAACCCCCAGGTCGAGTTTAGCATCAGTGTATCCCCAAGTACAACTGACAGAGTCATTCTGGTCAGCTTTACTCAGCCGATTGTCGAAGGTGAGTATAACACATAGTGTTTTGAAGAAGGTAAATCTAAGTTTTTTTAAAGAATTGTATGACAACTATTCTCAGCCATTGTGAATTTTTGCCGGTGGACAGTGTATGCTATAAATACGCCATTTGATTCAAGGATAGACTTAGTTGTTCTTCTCTACTTCCAGTGTTCGATTACACGGTTATGAGCGCTGACGTAACGGCCTGGGAATCGAACTTGGATGCTGCACTGTCCGAAGAACTCCAGCTCGGACAATTCCAGGCGTCGCTAACAGAGCTGCAGAGCCAAGACGGAGTGCCACTGGCCAATCTTATAGCAACAGCCAATGTGACATTGAAGGCGGAGCGCTGGGTGTTGGTGTACCAGGAAGGTCCGGGCGTCACACATACAGCGCTTATTCTGACGGAGCTGAAGAACCTATTCGTAACCCAGGGATTGACAGGTGTGTAGTTCTGCTGTTAAGATTTAATATTAGTAAATATATGTTATGTGTTTGTAGTGCAAAAATGTCAAATTCATATTGCTTTCTGGAAATCTATTCAACATTGTTGCCCTATAATAGAATAATCTTACATCTTGAATTAATACAGTTTAACAGGTTAAGTATAACGTGAAGTTAACATTTCATCATGATCTATTTTTTCTTGATAATGGCTTTGTAATCAGAGATGTGCTTGAAAGTATACGTCAAGCTCACTTATTGTTTTGTTTGCTTTGACAGGTGCCTTGCCTACGGATGTTCAGGTCAGCGTCATACGCGCGACCTTCCAACTCTACTTCAGCCGTCATCTGGCCTCTCTTCAAACGGACTACACCAGCATGATGTCTACAACGGACTTTACCAGCCTGGTGGATGTCTCTGCTCCTGTGCCAAGTCGGATTGAGCTAAACGAACGCTTCTACTTACAACGACTCCCAGTGACATTATCATGGTCTGTGCAGGCCAACCCCCAGGTCGAGTTTAGCATCAGTTTATCTCCAAGTACAACTGACAGAGTCATTCTGGTCAGCTTTACTCAACCGAGCGTCGAAGGTGAGTGTGACACATAGTCTTTCAGAGAAGGTTAATCTAAGGTTTTTTAAAATTGTATTTACAACTATTCTCAGCCATTATGTATATTTGTCTGTGGCCAATGTAGTCTTTTTATATGCAATTTAATTGAAGGATGATACACTAAGCTGCTCTTCTCTCCTTTCAGTATTTGATTATGCGGCTATACGAACTGACGTAACAGCCTGGGAATCGAACTTGGATGCTGCACTGTCCGAAGAACTCCAGCTGGAACAGTTCCAGGTGTCACTAACAGAGCTGCAGAGCCAAGACGGAGTGCCACTGGTCAATCTTATTGCAACAGCCAATGTGAGATTGAAGGCGGAGCGCTGGGTGTTGGTGTACCAGGAAGGTCCGGGCGTCATACATACAGCGCTTATTCTGACGGAGCTGGAGGATCTTGATATAACACAGGGTCTGACAGGTTTGTACTTTTTATATCATTATTGGATATAATCTTAGATAAAAAGTTTAGGTATGGTTCATTGATTAAAATTAAGCCAATCTATATTCCTGGGTCGAAGCCATTTCAGCTATTTGGTTTCAGAAAAAGGAACTGTAGCTTACTCAATCTTATGTTTTCACAGCAGGGGCCTTGCCTATGGATGTTCAGGTCAGCGTCATACGCGCGACCTTCCAACTCTACTTCAGCCGTCATCTGGCCTCTCTTCAAACGGACTACACCAGCATGATGTCTACAACGGACTTTACCAGCCTGGTGGATGTCTCTGCTCCTGTGCCAAGTCGGATTGAGCTAAACGAACGCTTCTACTTACAACGACTCCCAGCGACATTATCATGGTCTGTGCAGGCCAACCCCCAGGTCGAGTTTAGCATCAGTTTATCTCCAAGTACAACTGACAGGGTCATTCTTGTCAGCTTTACTCAGCCGAGTGTCGAAGGTGGGTGTGTCCTACAAAGAAGGTTAATCTAAGGTTTTTTAGAATTGTATTTACAACTATTCTCAGCCATTATGTATATTTGTCTGTGGCCAGTGTAGGCTATCTAAATATGCCATGTAAATAAAGGATAATAGCCTTAGTTGTTCTTCTCTTCTTCCAGTGTTTGATTATGCTGCTATGAGCGCTGACGTAACGGCCTGGGAATCGAACTTGGATGCTGCCCTTTCCGAAGAAATTCAGATGGAACAATTCCAGGTGTCGCTAACAGAGCTGCAGAGCCAAGACGGAGTGCCACTGGCCAATCTTGCAAGAACAGCCAATGTGAGGTTGAAGGCCGAGCGCTGGGTGTTGGTGTACCAGGAAGGTCCGGGCGTCACACATACAGCGCTTATTCTGACGGAGCTGGAGGATCTGGATATAACCCAGGGTCTGACAGGTGTGTACTTTTTGTGTTATCATTCGATATATAATCTTTGTTAAAAATATTAGGTATGGTTCATTGATTAATATTGAGCCAATCTATATTCCTGGGTCGAAGCCTTATCAGTTTCTTGTTCTCAGATAAACTGTAGCTTACTCAATCTTATGTTTTCACAGCAGGGGCCTTGCCTATGGATGTTCAGGTCAGCGTCATACGTGCGACGTTCCAACTCTTCTTCAGCCGTCATCTGGCCTCTCTTCAAACGGACTACACCAGCCTGATGTCTACAACGGACTTTAACAGCCTGGTGGATGTCTCTGCTCCTGTGCCAAACCGGATTGAGCTAAACGAACGCTTCTACTTACAACGACTCCCAGCGACATTATCATGGTCTGTGCAGGCCAACCCCCAGGTCGAGTTTAGCATCAGTGTATCTCCAAGTACAACTGACAGAGTCATTCTGGTCAGTTTTACTCAGCCGACTGTCGAAGGTAAGTATATCACATAGTCTTAAAATAAAAGGTAAATTCTAGGTTCTTTTAGAATTGAATGACAACTATTCTCAGCCATTATGTAAATTGTTCTGTGGCCGTTGTAGGCTATCTAGATATGCCATGTAACTAAAGGATGATAGACTTAGTTGTTCTTCTCTTCTTCCAGTGTTTGATTACACAGCTATGAGCGCTGACGTAACGGCCTGGGAATCGAACTTGGATGCTGCACTGTCCGAAGAACTCCAGTTCGAACAATTCCAGGTGTCGCTAACAGAGCTGCAGAGCCAAGACGGAGTGCCACTGACCAATCTTGCAAGAACAGCCAGTATGAGGTTGAAGGCGGAGCGCTGGGTGTTGGTGTACCAGGAAGGTCCGGGCGTCACACATACAGCGCTGATTCTGGCGGAGCTGGAGAACCTATTTATATCTCAGGGCCTGACAGGTGTGTAGTTCTGCAGTTAAGATTTGCTATAACTAGAAATATCTTATGTGTTTGTAGTGCAATAATGTCGAATTTATATTGCTGGGTAGAAATCGATTCAACATTGTTGCCCTAAAATAGTATAATCTTACATCTTTTATCGAAATAGTTTAGTATGATTACGTTCAATTGCCGTTTCATCATTGTGACTTTTTTCCTATTATGCTTTGTAATCAGACATATGTTTGAACCTTAACTTATTCATTATGCTGTTTGGTACTGCAGGGGCATTGCCTACAAATGTCCAAGTCAGCGTCATCCGTGCGACCTTCCAACTCTACTTCAGCCGTCATCTGGCCTCTCTTCAAACGGACTACACCAGCATGATCTCTACAACGGACTTTACCAGCCTGGTGGATGTCTCTGCTCCTGTGCCCAGTCGGATTGAGCTAAACGAACGCTTCTACTTACAACAACTCCCAGCGACATTATCATGGTCTGTGCAGGCCAACCCCCAGGTCGAGTTTAGCATCAGTTTATCTCCAAGTACAACTGACAGGGTCATTCTGGTCAGCTTTACTCAACCGAGCGTCGAAGGTGAGTGTGACACATAGTCTTTCAGAGAAGGTTAATCTAAGGTTTTTTAAAATTGTATTTACAACTATTCTCAGCCATTATGTATATTTGTCTGTAGCCAATGTAGTCTTTTTATATGCAATTTAATTGAAGGATGATACACTAAGCTGTTCTTCTCTTCTTTCAGTATTTGATTATGCGGCTATACGAACTGACGTAACAGCCTGGGAATCGAACTTGGATGCTGCACTGTCCGAAGAACTCCAGCTGGAACAGTTCCAGGTGTCACTAACAGAGCTGCAGAGCCAAGACGGAGTGCCACTGGTCAATCTTATTGCAACAGCCAATGTGAGATTGAAGGCGGAGCGCTGGGTGTTGGTGTACCAGGAAGGTCCGGGCGTCATACATACAGCGCTTATTCTGACGGAGCTGGAGGATCTTGATATAACACAGGGTCTGACAGGTTTGTACTTTTTATATTATTATTGGATATAATCTTAGATAAAAAGTTTAGGTATGGTTCATTGATTAAAATTAAGCCAATCTATATTCCTGGGTCGAAGCCATTTCAGCTATTTGGTTTCAGAAAAAGGAACTGTAGCTTACTCAATCTTATGTTTTCACAGCAGGGGCATTGCCTATGGATGTTCAGGTCAGCGTCATACGTGCGACCTTCCAACTCTACTTCAGCCGTCATCTGGCCTCTCTTCAAACGGACTACACCAGCATGATGTCTACAACGGACTTTACCAGCCTGGTGGATGTCTCTGCTCCTGTGCCAAGTCGGATTGAGCTAAACGAACGCTTCTACTTACAACGACTCCCAGCGACATTATCATGGTCTGTGCAGGCCAACCCCCAGGTCGAGTTTAGCATCAGTTTATCTCCAAGTACAACTGACAGGGTCATTCTTGTCAGCTTTACTCAGCCGAGTGTCGAAGGTGGGTGTGTCTTACAAAGAAGGTTAATCTAAGGTTTTTTAGAATTGTATTTACAACTATTCTCAGCCATTATGTATATTTGTCTGTGGCCAGTGTAGGCTATCTAAATATGCCATGTAAATAAAGGATAATAGCCTTAGTTGTTCTTCTCTTCTTCCAGTGTTTGATTATGCTGCTATGAGCGCTGACGTAACGGCCTGGGAATCGAACTCGGATGCTGCCCTTTCCGAAGAAATTCAGATGGAACAATTCCAGGTGTCGCTAACAGAGCTTCAGAGCCAAGACGGAGTGCCATTGGCCAATCTTGCAAGAACAGCCAATGTGAGGTTGAAGGCCGAGCGCTGGGTGTTGGTGTACCAGGAAGGTCCGGGCGTCACACATACAGCGCTTATTCTGACGGAGCTGGAGGATCTGGATATAACCCAGGGTCTGACAGGTGTGTACTTTTTGTGTTATCATTCGATATATAATCTTTGTTAAAAATATTAGGTATGGTTTGAGTTTGAGTTTGAGTTTATTTATTCGCACGTAGAACACAAAAACAGAGAAATGTACATTGGATAAAACAAATACTGTGCGGGAGGAAGGGAGGAAGCCTAACGGCTTATGCGAGCCCTCCTCCTATAACGTATGCAATTCTAATGAAATAATTGAGGTGATAAACAATTGATAATAAAACAAGGAAATGTATCAACTAAATTAACACAAAAAAGCCATCAAATAGAGAAGCTAAATAACAATTAAATTATTAAAAGCAGGGAAATATATCAACTAAATACCAACTTAAGCTATCAAATGGAGAAGTTAAGGAAAAAATTATTGGCAACAATTTAAATATTGAAACTATCGTAACACAAATGAAGCTATATAATATAATAGAGAAGCTAAAGTTAACGAATTAAGAAAAAACAAGGATATATCGTAACTAAAGTGACACAAATAAAGCTATTATCAAATGACTAAAACAAGGAAATGTAGAAGCTAAATACCTAATGATTAAAACAACAATTAAATTATTAAGAACAGGGAAATATATCAACTAAATAACAACTTAAGCTATCAAATGGAGAAATTAAGATAAGATGTCAAATATCAGTGGGAAAGGAAAGTAGGTGATTTTTTAGATTGCGTTTAAAACTAATTATTGATGTTAAACATTTTAGATGGAGGGGGAGATTATTCCAATTAATTATACATTTGTATTTTACACTCATTTGGGCTACTGACGTTCTAACTAGGGGAATATGGAAATGAGCACTTTGTCGAGTTTGGTAATTATGAAAATGAGAATTAAGATGTAGAAGACCATTAAATGTTTCTGGAAGAGAACAGTTTAGGAATTTAAACGTAAATAGCATCAGATGAAGTCTGTTGATATCAAAAATATTCAAAATCTTAAGTTTTGTAAACAAAGGTGCAGAATGTGCATGAAAACTGGCGCCCGTGGCTGAACGAACAAATCTTTTTTGGAGCAATATCAGGGGCTGTAGTGTGGTTTTGTAGGCGCATCCCCAGACTATATTCCCGTAGGTTAGATACGGGTATATTAAACTATTATATATGGTAATAATGGTTTTTTGAGTAAGAATATGTTTAAGTTTTCCAATGATACCGATAGTTTTTGAAATCTTTTTACCTAACATAGTTATATGCGATTTCCAGGTCAGTCGATCATCAATGATTATACCTAAGAATTTGGCTTGACTCTCTTGAGACAGGGGCACACTTTTTAAAAATATTTTGGCACTTTTGTTATAGGTTTTATTTCTATTACAGAAAATTAGATAATATGTCTTCTTAACATTTACTGATAATTTATTTGCCTCAAACCACGACATAACCTTTTTCATTTCTTCGTTAGCAAGTTTTACTAGCGTATCAAAATTCGAGTTTGAAAGAAAAAGATTTGAATCATCTGCAAATAGGATAAAGAATATAATTGAGGATGCTTTTTCGAGATCATTTATATAAATCAGAAAAAGTAGAGGTCCTAATATCGAACCCTGTGGGACACCACATTCTATTATTTTGGGTTGTGATTTATTATCGTTAAGAGCTACGTATTGTTGTCTATTGGATAGATAAGACGAGAACCATTTTATTGCGGAGTCACATATACCGTATCGTTTTAGTTTATTGAGTAGAATGGAATGATTAACCGTATCAAATGCTTTTGATAGATCGAGAAAGATTCCTATTGTGTATTCTGAATTATCTATGGCGGTTCATTGATTAAAATTGAGCCAATCTATATTCCTGGGTCGAAGCTTTATTAGTTTCTTGTTCTCAGATAAAGGAACTGTAGCTTACTCAATCTTACGTTTTCACAGCAGGGGCCTTGGCTGTGGATCTTCAGGTCAGCGTCATACGCGCGACCTTCCAACTCTACTTCAGCCGTCATCTGGCCTCTCTTCAAACGGACTACACCAGCATGATGTCTACAACGGACTTTAACAGCCTGGTGGATGTCTCTGCTCCTGTGCCAAGTCGGATTGAGCTAAACGAACGCTTCTACTTACAACGACTCCCAGCGACATTATCATGGTCTGTGCAGGCCAACCCCCAGGTCGAGTTTAGCATCAGTGTATCTCCAAGTAAAACAGACAGAGTCATTCTGGTCAGCTTTACTCAACCGAGTGTCGAAGGTGAGTGTGACACATAGTCTTAAATTAGACAAGATAAAATTTTTCTATCATTTACATGATAGCCTTTTTTATGACAATTGTTCTCTGCTGACATGGGTCCGGAAAAATAGAGTTATTAATAGGAATCTTGTATATTTGTCAAATATTACAAAAAGGATCTTAGACTTACATGTAGTTTTGTTGCTGCACCTTTTCAGTTTTCGATTACACGTCTATGCGTGCTGACGTAACGGCCTGGGAATCGAACTTGGATGCTGCACTGTCTGAAGAACTCCAGCTGGAACAGTTCCAGGTGTCGCTAACGGAGCTGCAGAGCCAAGACGGAGTGCCACTGGCCAATCTTATAGCAACAGCCAATGTGAGGTTGAAGGCGGAGCGTTGGGTTTTGGTGTACCAGGAAGGTCCGGGCATCACACATACAGCGCTTATTCTGACGGAGCTGGAGGATCAGGATATAACACAGGGTCTAACAGGTGTGTAGTTTTTGTGTTTAATTGGATATAACCTTAGCTAAAAGTTTTTGGCATGGTTCATTGATCAAAATTAAGACAATTTATTTTCCTGGGTCGAAGTCTTATCAGCTATCTGTTTTCAGATAAAGGAGCTGTAGCTTACTCAATCTTATGTTTTCACAGCAGGGGCCTTGTCTGTGGATGTTCAGGTCAGCGTCATACGTGCGACCTTCCAACTCTACTTCAGCCGTCATCTGGCCTCTCTTCAAACGGACTACACCAGCATGATGTCTACAACGGACTTTAACAGCCTGGTGGATGTCTCTGCTCCTGTGCCAAGTCGGATTGAGCTAAACGAACGCTTCTACTTACAACGACTCCCAGCGACATTATCATGGTCTGTGCAGGCCAACCCCCAGGTCGAGTTTAGCATCAGTGTATCTCCAAGTACAACTGACAGAGTCATTCTGGTCAGCTTTACTCAACCGAGTGTCGAAGGTGAGTGTGTCTTACAAAGAAGGTTAATCTAAGGTTTTTTAGAATTGTATTTACAACTATTCTCAGCCATTATGTATATTTGTCTGTGGCCAGTGTAGGCTATCTAAATATGCCATGTAAATAAAGGATAATAGCCTTAGTTGTTCTTCTCTTCTTCCAGTGTTTGATTATGCTGCTATGAGCGCTGACGTAACGGCCTGGGAATCGAACTCGGATGCTGCCCTTTCCGAAGAAATTCAGATGGAACAATTCCAGGTGTCGCTAACAGAGCTGCAGAGCCAAGACGGAGTGCCACTGGCCAATCTTGCAAGAACAGCCAATGTGAGGTTGAAGGCCGAGCGCTGGGTGTTGGTGTACCAGGAAGGTCCGGGCGTCACACATACAGCGCTTATTCTGACGGAGCTGGAGGATCTGGATATAACCCAGGGTCTGACAGGTGTGTACTTTTTGTATTATCATTCGATATATAATCTTTGTTAAAAATATTAGGTATGGTTCATTGATTAAAATTGAGCCAATCTATATTCCTGGGTCGAAGCCTTATTAGTTTCTTGTTCTCAGATAAAGGAACTGTAGCTTACTCAATCTTACGTTTTCACAGCAGGGGCCTTGGCTGTGGATCTTCAGGTCAGCGTCATACGCGCGACCTTCCAACTCTACTTCAGCCGTCATCTGGCCTCTCTTCAAACGGACTACACCAGCATGATGTCTACAACGGACTTTACCAGCCTGGTGGATGTCTCTGCTCCTGTGCCAAGTCGGATTGAGCTAAACGAACGCTTCTACTTACAACGAATCCCAGCGACATTATCATGGTCTGTGCAGGCCAACCCCCAGGTCGAGTTTAGCATCAGTGTATCTCCAAGTACAACTGACAGAGTCATTCTGGTCAGCTTTACTCAACCGAGTGTCGAAGGTGAGTGTGACACATAGTCTTAAATTAGACAAGATAAGATTTTTCTATCATTTACATGATAGCCTTTTTTATGACAATTGTTCTCTGCTGACATGGGTCCGGAAAAATAGAGTTATTAATAGGAATCTGGTATATTTGTCAAATATTACAAAAAGGATCTTAGACTTACATGTAGTTTTGTTGCTGCACCTTTTCAGTTTTCGATTACACGTCTATGCGTGCTGACGTAACGGCCTGGGAATCGAACTTGGATGCTGCACTGTCTGAAGAACTCCAGCTGGAACAGTTCCAGGTGTCGCTAACAGAGCTGCAGAGCCAAGACGGAGTGCCACTGGCCAATCTTATAGCAACAGCCAATGTGAGGTTGAAGGCGGAGCGTTGGGTTTTGGTGTACCAGGAAGGTCCGGGCGTCACACATACAGCGCTTATTCTGACGGAGCTGGAGGATCAGGATATAACACAGGGTCTAACAGGTGTGTAGTTTTTGTGTTTAATTGGATATAACCTTAGCTAAAAGTTTTTGGCATGGTTCATTGATCAAAATTAAGACAATTTATTTTCCTGGGTCGAAGTCTTATCAGCTATCTGTTTTCAGATAAAGGAGCTGTAGCTTACTCAATCTTACGTTTTCACAGCAGGGGCCTTGTCTGTGGATGTTCAGGTCAGCGTCATACGTGCGACCTTCCAACTCTACTTCAGCCGTCATCTGGCCTCTCTTCAAACGGACTACACCAGCATGATGTCTACAACGGACTTTACCAGCCTGGTGGATGTCTCTGCTCCTGTGCCAAGTCGGATTGAGCTAAACGAACGCTTCTACTTACAACGACTCCCAGCGACATTATCATGGTCTGTGCAGGTCAACCCCCAGATCGAGTTTAGCATCAGTGTATCTCCAAGTACAACTGACAGAGTCATTCTGGTCAGCTTTACTCAACCGACTGTCGAAGGTGAGTGTAACACAAAGTCTTAAATTAGAGAAGATAAAATGTTTCTATAATTTGCTTGATAGTTTTTTTTCCACATTTGTTTTTCTCTGACATGGGTCCAGGAAAATTGAGTTACTTAGAGGAATCTGGTATATTCGTCAAGCACTACAAGAAGGATCTGAGACTTACATGTAGTTTTGTTGCTGCACCTTTTCAGTTTTCGATTACACGTCTATGCGTGCTGACGTAACGGCCTGGGAATCGAACTTGGATGCTGCACTGTCCGAAGAACTTCAGCTCGAAGAATTCCAGGAGTCGCTAACAGAGCTGCAGAGCCAAGATGGAGTGCCACTGGCCAATCTTATAGCAACAGCCAATGTGAGGTTGAAGGCGAAGCGCTGGGTGTTGGTGTACCAGGAAGGTCCGGGCGTCACACATACAGCACTTATTCTGACGGAGCTGGGGAGCCTAGACATAACCGAGGGTCTGACAGGTGTGTAGTTTCTGTATCTTATTCTCATCTTAACTCTAATGTACCATTTTATTTCCTAATGCAATGTATGAAATCTTATACCTTGGTGTAGAGACTGATCCAAAGTTTATTGCAGAAAAATAAAGTGACGATGAAGTGTAATTGTAACTTGATTTCCAGGTATGCCACATTATATTTAGTTTTTATAATCTAACTTTTTCAATATTTTGCCTTTTTTGTTTGTCATGTACTTAGAGATAAAAAAACTGTGTTAACAACTTATTCAATCATTTTTACAGCAGGGGACTTACCTACGGATGTTCAGGTCAGCGTCATACGTGCGGTCTTCCAACTCTACTTCAGTCGTTATCTTGCCTCTCTTCAAACGGACTACACCAGCATGATGTCTACAACGGACTTTACCAGCCTGGTGGATGTCTCTGCTCCTGTGCCAAGTCGGATTGAGCTAAACGAACGCTTCTACTTACAACGACTCCCAGCGACATTATCGTGGTCTGTGCAGGCCAACCCCCAGGTCGAGTTTAGCATCAGTGTATCCCCAAGTACAACTGACAGAGTCATTCTGGTCAGTTTTACTCAACCGAGTGTCGAAGGTGAGTGTATCACATAGTCCTAAAATAAAATAAAAGGTAAATTCTAGGTTCTTTTAGAATTGAATGACAACTATTCTCAGCCATCATGTAAATTGTTCTCTGGCCAGTGTAGGCTATCTACATATGACATGTAAATAAAGGATGATAGACTTAGTTGTTCTTCTCTTATTCCAGTGTTTGATTACACGGCTATGAGCGCTGACGTAACGCTCTGGGAATCGAACTTGGATGCTGCACTGTCCGAAGAACTCCAGCTCGAACAGTTCCAGGTGTCGCTAACAGAGCTGCAGAGCCAAGACGGAGTGCCACTGACCAATCTTGCAAGAACAACCAATGTGAGGTTGAAGGCGGAGCGTTGGGTGTTGGTGTACCAGGAAGGTCCGGGCGTCACACATACAGCGCTTATTCTGACGGAGCTGGAGGATCTGGATGTAACCCAGGGTCTGACAGGTTGTCCTTTTTGTGTTATCATTCGATATATAATCTTTGTTAAAAATATTAGGTATGGTTCATTGATTAAAATTGAGCCAATCTATATTCCTGGGTCGAAGCCTTATCAGTTTTTTGCTCTCAGATAAAGGAACTGTAGCTTACTCAATCTTACGTTTTCACAGCAGGGGCCTTGGCTGGGGATCTTCAGGTCAGCGTCATACGCGCGACCTTCCAACTCTACTTCAGCCGTCATCTGGCCTCTCTTCAAACGGACTACACCAGCATGATGTCTACAACGGACTTTTCCAGCCTGGTGGATGTCTCTGCTCCTGTGCCAAGTCGGATTGAGCTAAACGAACGCTTCTACTTACAACGACTCCCAGCGACATTATCATGGTCTGTGCAGGCCAACCCCCAGGTCGAGTTTAGCATCAGTGTATCCCCAAGTACAACTGACAGAGTCATTCTGGTCAGTTTTACTCAACCGAGTGTCGAAGGTGGGTATAACACATAGTCTTTTGAAGAAGGTAAATTAAGGTTCAATTAGGGTAGAATTGTCTGACAACTATTCTAAACCATTATGTGTATTCTTTGTGGTCAGTGTAGGCTATTCATATGCCTTGCAAATGAAGGATGACAGACAAGTATGATACACTCAGTTGTTGTTCTCTTTTTTTCAGTGTTCGATTACACGGCTATGAGTGCTGACGTAACGGTCTGGGAATTGAACTTGGACGCTACACTGTCCGAAGAACTCCAGCTCGAAGATTTCCACTTGTCGCTAACAGAACTTCAGAGCCAAGACGGAGTGCCACTAGTCAATCTTATAGCAACAGCCAATGTGAGACTGAAGTCGGAGCGCTGGGTGCTGGTGTACCAGGAAGGTCCAGGTGTCACACATACAGGGTTTTTGCTGACGCAGCTTGAAAATCTCGACATAACCCAGGGTCTAATAGGTGCGTATTAAAGCATCTTATTTGCAAAGCTTTTTGTTCACTTCACACATGCTGTAGTAGTTGGTCACTATGGTCTGCTGCCGCAGTTGTCTTAGACACTCAGCATCTACAATCAGTCTTTCTTCTACTCTCTCCACTAATGTAAAATGTGCATGCATACTGTATCTATGTCAAAAGCTTTTAGAATTTGTAGTTTGCAACATAGATGCCAAATGTAATATTTCTCTTTCTTTCAGGTGTATTTCCATCGCAACTTTCACTCAGCACGACAGATAAAACGATGCTGATCTACTTTGAACAGCATCTCACAAACCTACAAGCGCACTACACCACCATGGTGACCACAATAGACTTCAGCAGCTTGGTTGATGTTTCGGCTCCTGTGCCGAGACTAATCGAGCTGAACGAGAGGTTCTACCTACAGCGACTGTTGCCAGCCTTTTCATGGTCTACCGAAGTTAGCAGCGAGACACATGTCGAGATTTCTGTCTCTATAACACGTGTGGAAAGGGTTATCTTGATGTCCTTCATAATAGCTGGTGAGTTTCTGCATTTTGTCTCGTTTTGTGTAAATTGAGTGAAATCATCGTCAAAGATTGAATGAGCTTTCAACAAAGAGTCAAATCATACTATTTTCCGGGTAATAAGTATATTTTTGCTAAAACGAGCTGTTCTGATGTTAAACTCATAATATGTCATGATTCTTGTACACCTCGAATAGTTAGTTCCAAAGTGTTTGCCTCTGCGTGACTTAAATTTTACGTAATTGCAAGTGGTTTGAAATGGACAGATCGTTTGGTCTTAATCAAAATGGCACGATGTGTTCTTTTGTGATCATAATGAATCTGGATTTGCTTAAGTTAATATCATAAAAAAAGTATTTTGTATTCACCGACATTATTTCTGAGGCATCCTTCCCCCTTTATACCTCGATTGCGATATCCTTTAGCCCTATTTAGGGCTAGTCTTCCAGGGTTCGAACACTAAAAACATACATATACATCGCAGACATTGACATTAACTTGAGAATAAATCGTTGTCGTTGATGTCCTGCAGGACCCATAGATGGGATGTTCGGGCCGTGGAGTAACTGGACAGAGTGCACGGCCACGTGCGGTGTGAGCGTGCAGGTCCGCAGCAGAACCTGTGACAACCCGGCTCCACAGAACGGCGGCCGCTACTGCCAGGGGGACGCCACCGCGTTCAAAGTCTGTGTTGGCCAGGACTGCCCAGTCGGCTGTAAGTTTTGCCAAGAAAGTCATGCCTTCGGTAGCGTATGTATGTTTTTATGTATAATCAGCATAACTCGAGAACGCTTGAATAGGTTGTCCTGAGGAGGCCTGGAAACGATTAGACTTTGGGCCCCCTAGCGACTTGTTACGATACTGCGAGGGTGACGCCACTGAGTTCAAAGTCTGTGTTGGTCAGGACTGCCCACTCGGCAGTAAGTTATTTATTACTCTCGCCAAGAAGGTTATGTTTTGGGTCCCCTAGCGACTTGTTTCGGTACTGCGAGGGGGACGCCACCGAGTTCAAAGTCTGTGTTGGTCAGGACTGCCCGGTTGGCTGTAAGTTATTTGTTCCACTCGCCAAGTAGGTTATGTTTTGGGCCCCTTAGTGACTTGTTACGGTACTGCGAGGGGGACGCCACCGCGTTCAAAGTCTGTGTTGGTCAGGACTGCCCAGTTGGCTGTAAGTTATTTGTTACTCTCGCCAAGTAGGTTACGTTTTGGGCCCCCTAGCGTCTTGTTATGGTACTGCGAGGGGGACGCTACCGCGTTCAAAGTCTGTGTTGGTCAGGACTGTCCAGTTGGCTGTAAGTTATTTGTTACTCTCGCCAAGTAGGTTACGTTTTGGGCCCCCTAGCGACTTGTTACGGTACTGCGAGGGTGGCGCCACTGAGTTCAATGTCTGTGTTGGTCAGGGTTGTCCACTCGGCTGTAAGTTATTGATCACTTTCGCCAAGAAGGTTATGTTTTGGGCCCCCTAGCGACTTGTTACGGTACTGCGAGGGTGGCGCCACTGAGTTCAATGTCTGTGTTGGTCAGGGTTGTCCACTCGGCTGTAAGTTATTGATCACTTTCGCCAAGAAGGTTATGTTTTGGGCCCCCTAGCGACTTGTTACGATATTGCGAGGTTGGCGCCACTGAGTTCAAAGTCTGTGTTGGTCAGGACTGCCCAGTTGGCTGTAAGTTATTTATAACCTCCACGAAAAATGATTTCATGTGTCTGTCGCTGTGTGTGTCTGTTTGTTTGGGTTTCCGGATATTTGTGGTCAGCATAACATCAGAACCTCTGGATGGTTTGTTGTGATATTTGGAATGTGGGTAGGTGTTGGGAAGGTCAAGGTCGATTTTGGGCCCCTGGTGTGTGACCTTGGTACTGCAGCAGAACGATTTTTTAAATCTCTTACAGTCTTCTGCAGGTAAACATTAGACAAACCAAGCCTGGAAAAGAATGGTCTGGATGTTTACTCTTTGATTTAGCAGTACGTTTTATTTTGCTGGATTTTTCTTTTTTTTTGGTCGCCCGCGCGCATTAGTTTTGGGATCTCCAGAGAATGTCATTCATAGATTAAGTCGGAGTGGCTTGTTGCTTGTACCGTTTACAGTTGTGGACTGGTGTGACCAAGTCGAGGATCGGTGCGGAGTGGAGTTCCACGGCGGCGTGTGTACTATGAGACAGCGGGACTACGTCTGTTACTGCCAAAACGGTTACAACCGGATCACGGACAACGTGGGCAACTTCCTGCGATGTATGGGTAAGTTAGCCTCCACCAGGCCTTCCTACAGGGGTGCGTAGATCGTAGAGCCACACCTCAAGCACAAAAGGATCGCAAAAGAGTAGTTGTCCTTCCCGGAAGCGGTTCAAAACCCACAGTGCTACAACAGAATGATCGATTGCCATTTCCCCCCCCCCCTCTTTTCAATGATAATTCTAAACCGTGAATGTCCTACGCACACAGCTGTTATAATCAGTATAATTCTGCTAAGATTTTAAATCAAGGTGCGGACATTGATCTTCAAGATAAATGGAGGTATTTGTAATATCTCAGATTTACTTCCACTTCTGCCTTACTCGTAGTACTGGTGAGCCAAGTTCGAGTTGATGGATAAGATCAGTGCTATTATCATCTTTCATGCAAGAATGCTTAATGGTTAAAACAGTTGAAGATATGTACCCTACAGAACCGCTATTTTTGGCGTGTTTTAGGCGTTTTATCGGGCAATATATTTAGTACCACTTTCTTTATGCCAGTTGATATCTATAGAGATCTCATATACCTATGCGTGTATATTGCAAAGTTATATTGTCTTGTTTCAGACGTTGACGAGTGTACGACCGGACTGTCGAACTGTGACCCTGAGGTGGGGATCTGTACCAACACTCCTGGTGGTTTCACCTGTAAATGTCCCAAGGGATTCACCGGAGACGGAGTAATCTGTATAGGTGGGTCATATTGTGAGAAGGACATTCATCTTAAATACATAACAAGCGTTCCCTACCAAAGTAGGCTCGATGTTCCTGAAAGATGTTGCGTCAGCCAATGCTTTATCTGGTTCATCTCCTAAATTTGTTTATAAACAAACAAATAAACAAACAAACAAACAAACAGTTCACAGATTAATACACTGGATTTCGCCTGGGACGTCTGACTCTTTTAGAGACCTTATTCAGCTATTTTATTTAATTTTACGATGGTTAAATGTAACGTTGAAAGGATGTGTCCCATGTGTATTGTCTCCATACATTAAATCTTACACATGATAACCATTTTGCATCTTTTTTAGATATCAACGAGTGTTTGGACCCTGCACTGTCTAGATGCGACGAAAACGCCCACTGCACCAACAGCATAGGAAGTTACACCTGTGAATGTGTGGAAGGTTTTGTTAGCATTGCCGACGAAGGTACCGCCTTTACTGGGCAGTGCAAAGGTACATCTTTCATATCTATATCTTTACAAGGAGAGAGCAATGATGATGCCCTCGCTTATCAATGACGTATGTCGGAATTTGAATGAGTAAAGAGAATTCTGAGAGTTGGGGTAAAGTGTTTTGCTTTTTAACTCAGTTAAACTTACAACGTTTAAGATTAACGAAGGAATGTCTTTCTAAGAATGGATAACTGCTACCTGAATGAGATTTTTCCTATATCCATATTGATATTTAGAAAGTGTTTGTTTTTGAGTCGACATCTATGCTATTTGTCTTTAGAAAAGACAAGACCTTATAATAACGAATTTATCTCCGTTTGTTCTTTTGACTTATATCAATATTTTTCGTGTTCTGTGGAACTGCTGCCTTGGTCCTGCTTCGTCGAATTGTTATCAACATTATAAACGTCAGGAAGTAAGTTGTGAACTGCTTTAGTAGTCCACTGTGTTTTGCTGCTGCGGTGGTTTTAGGCACTCTGCAGCTGCAATCAGTCTTTCTTCAACTCTCTCCACTTTGTCTTGTTCATCGCCAGCTTATACCACCTTTCCACTAGGACGGCGCTCTTAGCGCTCTCTCTGCGACCTACAGTTTGACAGATCGCTCAACGAATTGTATGAAAAGGAAACAAATCTTTTCACACTTTGTGTGTTTTGTTGTCTTTTTGGTCACACTTTTACATTTTGTATGATATAACCAGTGTGAAAGCGAAGGATACACATATTCTATTCAGGTCGCAGTGAGAGTGCAGCGCGATTGCCGTCTAGTGGACGTTGGCCCAACTGAGCTCCCTTAGTTTTCTTTCTGGTCGCAATGGTCCAAGTGCTCAAACTGCTCTTAGCTAGATCAAACGCTGTTATGGTGTGCTCGGATGGTGCCGCTGGACAAAGGGTGAAGCCGGTGTTATTGATGCAGCAAAAGCAGGGTGCGCGTTAAGGTGGCTGAAATCAGATGTAATGCAATAGATGGCGGCAGTAAAAGCAATGCATGAGCTTATGCGGCTCTCTAGTTCAATCATTTTTTTAACAAAAATGTACACTGTGCCATGTTACCAGTTCTAAGAAATCTAATCTAATCGTAATTCTAATTGCCCGCTATTAACGTGTATGATGTACGATTCAAATGCAAAAAGCAATGTGACAAATGCATCCAAACATTCAGAGTTGTACTTGCATGGAATATCCGTGAAGGGGAGGGAGTTGTTTTCCGGAGCTGCGCAGAAAGTGCCCGGTGCCTACCCTTAGCCTGTTTCTTTTAGATAATTTTTTTCCCTGGGCAAATTTCGATCACAAAGGTCTATATTTCTGCAAGAGTGACTGAAGCATGTATATTTTTAAAATCTTGCCAAAAATTGTGACCTTTGGCAAGCTTTGACCTATGAGTGACCTTCATATTCATGACTGGCACATGGACTGATCCATTAGGGGAGGGGGTGCAATCCTGACATCATGACAATCATCTGGCTGTAGCTCGTTAAAATGCCGGAGTTGAACTCGGGCTTTTTGAACCAAAACAAAGCTGACAAATTCAGCTTTGCAGTGGGGGTAAAGACTTGAGGTTTGAAATGTAGGTAAATGTGTTTTTAAGTGATTGTTTGACATGGCTTAACCATGTAGGGAATGGGCAATTCGATTTAGCAGCCCCTCCCCTGAACTGAATGAAGTAAAATGTATATATTAACCCATCCTCAACTTTTTTTATTGTTAGATGTGGTAAATCATGTCTCAACATTATCAAGAAGTATTTGACCCCATTTGGGGAATGTGGGAGCATTGTTGTGCCTGTTTTTTGTCAAAAGTGTGATACCATTGCAATATCCATTATGTACATATAGAGCAGTGTGAAAATGGATTATCAAAGCTGTCAGAAGTGGCTGGGAGAGCTTAGATGAGTGCAAATGTGGTATGGAGTTATTGAAAATGATGGACTAAGTGATTCATTTAGGTTTATACCAATCTATTCTTAATCAATGAAGACCTATCAATCAAAAAGTGGCTGCCTGGGACTCCCCCCCCCCCAGCACACAGATATGGTCATTTTAGAGTTTACAGAAGCCAAAACAAGAGGTTGTATTGCCTGATTTGTCCTAAATGTAGTACTGGCTAGTACTCCAAGTCAAATAAAAAGGATTTGGTGTATGCATGAACTTCCCAGGTATTTATTTTGGTCTTTTTGTATGTACATGTTGTGGTTTTGCTGGTAAGGTACCTGATAAAAAAGTTGTAAAAACAAGAAAAATTTCAATTGCAAAGTTGAAATTTCACATCAAAGTAGTAGAACAGGATATGGTGAGTGCTAATTGACAGTTGTAATCAGACAAACAACATTGAAATTTGAGAAAAGTCATGTGATCTTAGCAGTGACTGCCCCAGTGACATACAAGTTACAGCATAGGCAGGGTATGGTTCTGGCTCTCAATTCCCAAGGGAACAATCAATGAACTTCATATTTTGGGAATATCATCACACCCCCTCAGTGTTTCAGCCAGGGGGGGTAGAGATCTCTCAATCACCTTGCTGTGCTACCTGTAAGGGGAGGGAGTTGTTTTCCGGAGCTGCGCAGAAAGTGCCCGGTGCCTACCCTTAGCCTGTTTCTTTTAGATAATTTTTTTCCCTGGGCAAATTTCGATCACAAAGGTCTATATTTCTGCAAGAGTGACTGAAGCATGTATATTTTTAAAATCTTGCCAAAAATTGTGACCTTTGTAATGCTTTGACCTATGAGTGACCTTCATATTCATGACTGGCACATGGACTGATCCATTAGGGGAGGGGGTGCAATCCTGACATCATGGCAATTATCTGGCTGTAGCTCGTTAAAATGCCGGAGTTGAACTCGGGCTTTTTGAACCAAAACAAAGCTAACAAATTCAGCTTTGCAGTGGGAGTAAAGACTTGAGGTTTGAAATGTAGGTAAATGTGTTTTTAAGTGATTGTTTGACATGGCTTAACCATGTAGGGAATGGGCAATTCGATTTAGCAGCCCCTCCCCTGAAGCTGTCTTGTTCTGACGTAAAAGAAATGGTTTCGGGATAGATCTATGGAATTGTTAAGTTTATCGTTATGGCGGTTTTGAAAAGGTGTCCTCTGCCGAGGAACACCAGTTCCGCCACACCTTCCACTATGTTGAAGAATTTTTATGAAGAAAAATGAAGAAATACATAAATGACTACAATGCACAATTATAAAAGCAGTTACCGAATAGTACAGCATTTTGTACTAATCTACCAGAATGGAATTGAGTGCTAGAATCCCATACTATGTACCCTTGTGTCAGGTAGACTAGCCTCCCAGAACTGTAATTATGTATCAGTAGATGCTATCCTGTGTACCTTTCGCAAGAAATCATTATGTATATCAATTACTGATCGCTCAGAAGGCCAGTTTATAAACATTTGATTTCCTCCTTTAGCCATCGACCTTCTCCCATACGGTGCCGTTGCTGGGGACTTCCAGCTGTTCATCAGACTGCACTACGTGTGGCAGTTCCCGCCGCTCATCGTCACCGAGACCGTGTCTCCTCCCATCTACGTGGAGTACGGGGTTCCTCTCATGGCTGGGAAACTGTTCCACTACCTCTACGTGAGTAAACGTCCGAAGATAGTTTCACCACGTTTTGTAACTTCCTTGTCAAATTGTCTTCCTCGTCACAAAGCCCTCTTTTATTCTTCTGCTGACGTTTTAACGACTTGTCTGCCGTTTTGCATCAGTGCATCAGTGGTCAGTTTTGTAATGATGTGGACACTTCTTTTCCCAATCTTGCACTTGAACACACACATCATATCGTCTATTCAATACATAGTTCATACAGTCACTAGTTCATTTTAACTTATTCTTCTACAATATCTTCCTTACAGGTTATAGAAAACGGTCTCGTCATCATGACTGACAGGAGAATAATTGTCCCGACGTTCCGCAACCCCTTGCCTCTTTCCTCTGTCCTTCGCTACGTGAATGTAGACAACATCGCTGTGTTTGCACCCTTCTGGACCAACAACCGCTTCTACAATCTACTCCTCGGTCACGCGCCAAAGGTGACTAAAATACATACATGTTGCTTGCAGACGATGGCTCCAATATCTCACGATAACTATGTTAAAAAGTATTAGAAAATTATGCCTTTTGTATCATCAGGAAGTTCACATGAAATGTTAGCTTCGATGACTAACAATTTTTCATTTGATAATTGTTAATTGATTATATGGATGTTATTAGGCACATAAGTATAAGTACATATTTTGCACCGTACATATTTCGAAAACGCGTGGTTACATGTGGAAAATATCTGCATTTCTTCATAAACTGAGAGCAGAACCAAGTAGCACGCATCTATGTTTTGTATCATATAACTTTTCTCATATATCATACTTTGCCTTTTTTATTGCGTTGTACGTATGGAGCAGAACGTTTTTGCCGAAATTTCATTACTAACTTACATAGTACGATATAACGCATATGCTATACCCTGGAATCCAGTCTACTGCTGGCTCGGCCTACCGTAGTTAGTACAGGCTTTGTACGGGGCCAGGGAAGCTCCCAGCCGCCGGGGTAATCGGCCACACCCGGTAGGATTTCACGCTGGCCGGCAATTAACCCCCCCTGGGCAAAGTCTAACCGCGTGAAAATCCTACCGGGTGTGAATGATTATCCCGGCGGCGGACACCTACTCTGGCCCCGTAGAGAGCCTGCACTAACTACGGTATAAGGCCGTGCCACATGTAGACCTGATTCCAGGTTACATACGCTATTGCTTATCTTAATAATTCTTAACATTTACATGTCAACAGCTAAGTAAATGATGATATCTGCTGCGTCTAATTCCCAGGTGTGGTACCAGATGTACACGGTGCAGTCCCACGTTGTCATGACAATCGTCAACAGACTCGTCATCCAGCAGTTCTCTCCATCCTTCTCCTTCCGCGCCAGACTCGTGTTAGTGGTGACGTATGACAACATGGTACCTCCATGGACAGCGCCTACCCAAGAGGTCAGGATCAAACTCAATCTCATGGTTACATTTCGATGCGGTCATTCCTTTGCTCTGTATGCCATCTTGATTCTTGACCTGCCTATTGTTTTTTGTGTTGTTTGGTAGTGTCTGAAACCTTTGACGAGCATTCTTTCCATCGTTCCTTTTTTCTTTAAGTCACCATTTTAGCTCTTGTACCACATGCGGATTTTTATCAGATGTGAATGTGTTTTCGTAATAATTCAATAATGCATATATTATGTATATTGTATGTTTTACTTCTGATATTTTGTATTCTGATGTACCATAAAGATTGGGAGGATACGTTGCTATACCGTACGGTAAAACAATATCACACAACAAGACATATAAAACTAGATGGTGTACATGTACTGTGTCAGTTTTGTCTTCACGAAACGACATACCCTGGGGACCAGGGAGCTAGGGCAGTTTATTAGGTGGCCCAAGGTAGTCAGGCCCGCCGATCTCCTATTAGCACCCCGGGACGCCTTCGGGCTTAAACTCTCCGGAGAGCTAATGTGAGATCGGTGGGCTGACTGCCTTGCGTCCCCGAACAAAACTCGCTAGTTACCCGATCTTGTCTGACACCTAGGGAAGAAACGACAACGAAACTGACCTTATATCTTTGATTTACAGGTAAACACTGTCCAGTTGGTCATCGCCTCTGACTACGCCCACACCTACGTGCTGTATAAATATCCCAGAGGACGGATGAAGTGGACTCCAGTCTTCAGCACCAACGAGGTGCAGGTCTACTCCTTCCCAGCACGAATCGGCTTCATCATCCGGACCACAAACTCGTTCGGCATTCGCACGGAGTGGAGCGTGGAGGACCCGAACTCCGGACAGTGGTCAAGGATGACCGGACGGCCGAACGCGTTCAGGATCAGTGACCTGCTCCCTAAGGGGCTTTTGGCGTACCGCGTGGAAACCAACAGTGACACGTGGGTGAACCCAAGACTTGCCTGTCTGTCTTGGTTTGAGGTAAGACAGTTTTGTTTTATTTTTTGTTTCATTTTATTGATAGCTTCATTTATCAAAATTCAAGTGCAGAAGTGACTCTACAATCACCCACACATTACCTAGTAATGACTTTGACTTTGGACGGTCGCGAGATCAAATCTGCGTCACAAATGTGCAATTCAGAACTTGACAGACACCTCTGCCATTGGACTAGCCCACAGGTGTACCATTTTCACAATAGTGTGGCTCAAGAGCTATACAAATAAAGATCGGCACCGCCCTTTATGCCGAAATATGTTGGAACGATTCTGTCCTACCTACTGTTGTCCCAACAACAGTTAAAGTTGATTCATAGCTTGAAAGTTCATCTGTGTTGCTAGAATTCATTATTGAACTAGTTTAACTGTAATATCCAACACAAACATTTTCGACTGAACAGCATCACTTTTTGTCAAGGAATGAACAATCCACTGTCGTGACGTCACGTTATGCAGATATACTGTAAATGCAGAAATGTTCGCGGTGGATTAATGTTCGCGGTTTTCGCGGTGACCACTTCACCGCGAATTTAAATCCACCGCGAACATTTTTTCTATTATGGTATTAGATTGTAGTCTATGGTGTTACCGCGAAATTAAATCCACCGCGAAAAGTCATTTATCCCGCTACCGCGAAATTAAATCCCCGCAAACTTAAATGCATTTACAGTATATAAAGTTTATTCAGCTGAATTACGTTTAGTTACGCTGAGTTGATGTACTCATTGACAGTCTAATCCAAGCAATTTTTCATTCCCAGGAAGAGGAGGATCCCATGACGTGGGGCTCGTCACTCATCGGACGGTGTCCTCCTACCATGGCACACGCTCTCCAGGAGTACGGCACATACACGACCACTCCCAGCGACTACAGCAACGCCATCTGCTTTACCAGGCTGTTCAGCTCTTCGTCAGGTCTGTAACTGAATTCTCACGTGTCAGTAATGAGAGTCTGCATGCTCTTTTACGTAAGGCGTAGGCAGCCTATTTTATTTTCCGTAATTCGTAGGGAAAACCATCTTATCTACGTAAAGCGTAGCGAGGTGACGAAATTTAGCGTAAATTGCCTTCCTTAATTTAGCGTAATACGTAAGGGGTTCTCCTGAATTCAGCGTAAATCGTTGTCGTGACCCCCCATACTGACCCTCAGTAATGTAGCAGTGGTATCGCGGCATTGCCGTTTGGGTTGTTGATTTCGAATCTAGACATTCTGGGTTCGCATCCCCAACGAATCCTCATGCTGTCCCTTTTTGAGATTTTCTTCTGTGATAATGCATACATAGATCTAATAACGTACCAAAATGTATGATGATGTTACTTAGGTGTGCATATGTTTGTTTGTTTGTTTGTTTGTGTGTGTGTGTGTGCGTGCGTGTGTGTGTGCGTGTCTGTGTTTGCGTGTCTGTGTGTGTCTGTGAACGCGATAACGGAGGCGACGAGAACGTCTAGTGGATCCAGATTGACTTGATATTTGGTACATGGGTAGTTCTTGATCCACCAAGATGGAAGGATGCCTACCTAGGACTTTGTGAGGCATCGAAATAATAAAATTTGTGGCCACCTAGCGGCTTGTAACATTTATTTAAACTTGTCATGCAGTTATCATTGTATCATGTATGCAGCGAGGGGATCCGTTAATCACGTGTCTGCGGGGTCGGTTGACAACTTGATAAGGTAATGTGTCAACCTGTTATGTCAATCCTTCCAAAACGTGGTAAATCTCAAGTAAACGCCTGTCTCCACCATTGCAGGAGGGAACATGGACTGCTGCTATGAGATGTCCTCCGGAGCTCTTCTCGGGGGAAACCGCGAGAATAGCGGTGCAGGGTTCCTCCGGCGTTATGAGAGGGTAATATAGCAGTCTTTGTTACTTCAAACTAATCTCCAGGCGGATTTACCAGTGGCATATGATAGTATCAAAGCTGGAAAAGCAGTCACTAACTCCACTTGGCCGGCTACACTCCTTGGCCAGCTTTGATCCTATCATATGCCACTGGTAAATCTGCATGGGGATTAATTCAAACTAGAAAAATACTAGACTTAGACTTGGACACGTCCTTTCAGCTGTTGACGCTGCTGTTACAGTTCTACACCGCATGACTCTACTACTTGTATCCAGTTGTAGAGATTGAGTATCTGTATCTGTATCTATATAGCCGGTATAACCGCCGTTCGGCGTAACACACCAGCTTCGCAGGCACGCGGCGCGGCAGCAGCTGGTTATATTACATTGAACGATCCGTCACACCTAACTTCTGCACATCTATCTGCAAGCGTTCTTTAAAACTATCCAGAGAAGATGCCCCTACTGTGCTTGGTGATAAAGCCTTTTGATACTTTGCCTGGATGTCTAACCTTCATAAATGTATTCCTGAATTTCAGACGTCCCTGTCGGACACCAGCAGTCTTTATTACACCAGAGAGTACCTACCTTACCAGTGGTGCACCATGCAAGCAGCTTCTTCTGCCTACTTGGACATGTATGTCAGTAGACGGATCAGATCAACCAGTACTTCATACAGTATGGTCATTCAAGGTAAGAATTATTGAATAGCATCATGATCAAAGCGAGAAAATTTGGCATGTAACAGCCTGATGACACACTGTAAAATATGGTTCAGTTCGTAGTGCCCGTACTCGTAACGACAACATTTCTCTGTGTGCTTTACATTTACGACAGCATTAAATTCATGATCATGTTTGTGATGTCAATGATTTTGGTGTAATAGTAATTCAAAACCATCTCAAACATGATGAACCGTCACATTGAATTTTGTTTCCAATTTCCATTTCCAAAACATTCCATAATAGTCTGGCCAATTACTTTCTATCGTCTACAGGATTCAGAATCATATATGATGTTTATTCTAGTACCTATTCTTTTAAAATTGTTTTCAAGTTTCAAGAATGTCATGTTGAAATACCGCCCACTTCGTGTTTGATCTTCAACGTGTATGTCAGATTTTGGTGTCATTTGACTTTGAATTTATTTGGATCTACATGTAGCTTAACAATATTGTTAGCTATTCTTCCTGTGGTCCTCCACATAAAAATACATCAATACACACCTAACGGACATAACAAAATATTACAAAAATAAACACACCAAAATTACATCAGATACATCATGCATATACTTCTATTTTGCCCTATGTACAAACTCGATATACTAATCATTGTACCCAGGCACTGGATTTGGAGACCCTCATTTAGCCAGCGCTGACGGCATTGAGTTCACTTTCAACGGCTTCGGCGAGTACGTCCTTCTGCGCAGTCGCAGCAGCGCCCCCTACCGATTTGAACTGCAGGGACGCACCTCCCAACCGTCGACCCGGAACGAAAACGTCAAGGCTACGATTTTTACGTATGACAGTGTTTTATGGGCATTATTCTCCTTCCTGTTTTTCAGCTGGTGTCTTCTTGCCTTTCCGGTCCGCTTCTTTATCCTTTGTTATTTTACTCCCTCCAAGCTGCTTCACAATACTTCAAATTTTCAGCCCGTGCTCTCGCCTTTAGTATGAATGCACCAAAGTTCTCCCACTAGTTGCATTAGGTGACTTGTAATAAAAAATACCTGTCCACTTAAATATATGACTAAATCTGTCTAGCTAACGAAACGAGTGACCAGTATTGCTCTTTTTAAGTATTTCCTAGGATGTTAGTAGTTTCTGCCTTCTTTGCTAGTCTACCAGCAAATGTGTTATTCTTTTATCCTGCGCAGTTTAGATTTCTATATTTTGAGCAGATAAACTTCTTGCCAAGTTGAATATGATTTCACATGCTTTAGAATACCATGTTTCTGTTCCATCTGTAGTGCCTTTGCCTTCCGACAACCGAACGACAAAGTCGAGGTGTTCCTGACCGAGGATTCCAGTAGATTCCGGGTCCGAGTGAACGGCCAAGAGGTGCCGGTCTCAGCTATCGTTAACGGCAGCAGGAGCACGTTCAGCGATGGCAGGTTCTTTCCAAGATACGGTACGTACCTTTTGTTAATTACACACATCACGTATGCAAATTACATACCTGACGCGGTAAATCAGTTGTGATGGAAATAAAACGACATGCTACTACCTGTTACCTTTCTGAAGTGGGTGGATTGATGACTAATAGATGTGGAATATAATCCTTAAAAATCGAAGGGCACTGTATTGGAAATGTTACCAGTTCACTCCATGGATCAGTTTATGCAGTGTCAGAGTGCTGGCAACAAATTCTATAGTGAAGACGGCGCTTTATATTGGGAATTCTTTTGCTTTCACTAAAATCCCCCAAAGCAAAGTTACCGGTTTACACTTGAAATTTCTCAAAGCTCGTTCTGTTACAAAAAGTTAAAATTTCAACTCTTCTGTCCGCAGCTAATGGCAACGGCCAAACAAACCAGACTAACCCGAGCGGCCTCCTGGTGTCCTTCCCGTCCGGAGCATCGATCGTCATCACCCACTCCAACAACATCCTCACCTACATCGTGGGCGTGGCGCTGGACATGCAGGGACAGCTCGAGGGCATGCTGGGTAATTTTGACGGACGTTACCAGGATGATTTCGTCTACCCCAACGGAACGGATGTGCCGTTAGCAGACCCCAAGAAGCCGAAAGAAGAGGAGCTGTTCAGTTTTGGAAACACATGTGAGTATTCCCATTGAATCTTATGAATCTTTCATTGGCATCAAGTCCACCTTGTTGATTCACAGGTTCCGTCTGTTGATCAAACCAAATGCTGTTGTGATCCAATTAACGACGATATGCTCCCCACGCATTCAAATCATACTCATTACGATTCAATTAGAATTCTTTGTACGCTGCAGCTTTCACGCCCATATACGCTTTCTAATGATCCAAAAGGAGAACATCAAAAGACATGATTTGTTAACTACAACATGTTACATTTTTTCTAGTACTCTGTTGTTAGTTAAGTTGAGTTTGTGTGTAAGTAATCTGTTTGCTTTCATATAGCATGTAATCAAGTTCCAACCACCTTGGTCCAACATATTTGGGTAACATTTTTTTTCAATGACTGTACATCTTGTTGATTGAAAGGCTTATAATGTTTATCTACATAATTGCATGTTGCAAATAAATTATGATGATATATCAAACAGGGTCTCTGCGAGCATTGAGCACCTTTGACGGCACAACCGTCAGCGACATGAGCCTGTTCACCTACTACCCAGAAGGCACCACGGCAATGACGTACGGTGACGACTCGTACCAACCGACGTTTTTTGGGGACGACCTGACGGCCCTGTTTGGCGACGCCGCGCTGCTGCAGCAGGCTGTGGCCGTGTGTGGAGGCACAACGGCTAAAGAATGTCTGTACGACATTGCCGTGACGGGGGATCTTTCTGTGGGGAACGACACGATGTCTCATGAGAAAACCTTCCAGGAGGGGTGTGCCATACTCAGTAAGTTTATAATATAAGCATGTTTACCGTTTCGAGTACGCATGTGCAGCGACGGGACTTATGGTTCATAGGCCATTTTACCAAGGAGCTTTTGATCAGCCGGATAAAAGCTCCTTCCTTGATTTACATACTATTTTAGATTAAAACACATGTGTGGCGACAGGAATTCCAGGTAATATGTCAAAGTAAAGGTCCTGAAAAAATAAACAAAACCCGTCTGGACATTGTTATGCAAACCGAAACAATGGTCGACACAAGGACTGTTTTCTTTGGGGGTACTTTACCTTTAACATATTACCCACAGTTCCCGTCACGACACATGCGTACTCGGAACAGGGAACGTGTTTAATATACCTCTCTCACAGAATCCACTACGCAGGAATTATTAGTGATGTGTCAAAGGTGAAGGCCCTATAGTAAACATTCCGCCATTTTGTATGCGCCATTACGCAATTCTTGACAATGGTCGAGGCGATACTGCTGAATACTGATGGTACTTCACTTTTGACATTTTACCCAGGATTCCTGTCGCCTGCGCATGCGTAGTTAATTCTGCGAATAGTTTATACTATCATTTTAGTCACGATTCTTAACATCCATAACGTTATAAGCTTGTGAAAGTAGTACATTGTATTATAACTAGATGAATATCTTTTCTTCCCTCTTCAGTGAACAGTCCTCCCCAGTTCGAGTCTCCCCAAGAAATCGTTGCGTACGTCAATCAAGAATACAACGTCACTCTCAACGCCACGGACGACAGGGACAAAATGGTGACGTTTTCGTTGTCCGGCAACGGTACGATGACGCCATTGGGTAACTTCACGGCGACTTACAGTTGGCTCCCGACCTCTGCTGAGAAGGCTTTTGTGGAGTTCATCGTCACCGACACTGCCGGAGCTGCATCGTGTAGCACACCGAAGATAACGGTATGATTGCATTTTTCTTAATAACAAGTGGGCACTACACTGAATTTGATTCATTATTTTGATGTTGTCAACAAGAACAAAATAATTCTAAAAAACATAACAATATTAGTAACAATTATGATATGAAGCAATAACGCCGTGTACTAACACCATATCCGACGATGTCATGGAGTGTTGTGACTTCGTTGTTGCTTCATCTTTATAAAACTTTAACAATACCCTTATATACCTTACGATAGCATTGCTGATGTTTCAGGGTCTGTTCCTGCCTGTTCGGACGACAGTATATATATATGTCAGTGTTTTGTGTACAGTATTTAATGTAAAATCTAATTTTTGAAAAGAGGTCTGAAATAAACAATTTGTCCTCTTCTCTCACTGGTAGTGTTGTATCATGGTCACCCAAACCTTAATCATTGTTGCATGACACAGATCTGTGGGTGCCAGAACAACGGCACATGCGCGTTTGACCGGATGGTCAGCAGAGATAACGGTTTCGCGGTGGCGCCCTTCACCTGTGTTTTAAAGGGGATCTAAAATAAAAACGATTTTTCATCTTTTCTCACTGGAAATTTTGTATCATGGTTACCCAAATCTTAACAATCCTTACATTACACAGATATGTGGGTGTCAGAACAACGGAACGTGCGCGTTTGACCGGATCGTCAGCAGAGATAACGGTTTCGCGGTGGCGCCCTGCACCTGTGTATCTGGGTTTGACGGTGATCTGTGCGAGCTGGACGCCAACGGGTGCGCAGACAACCCCTGCTTCCAGGGTAAGGGTTTTTTAGTTAGCTGAACTATATATAGAATATCTGCTTTGTTAAATATAGAAGGAATATCGAAAATAGTGATTAGCCCACTCGTTTGCAACAATATTTCCAAGACTTATTTTAGCCCTTACTGTTGTGGTATGTATGGTATGTTATTAGTATGTTAAGCTTTTTTTTATACATATGTTTTGTACTTAGTGTAATTATAGTTGTTGCAGTACATTGCAACATGTTTAATTGTCGTGTCCTTTCCTATTACTTTATGATGTTTGCATTAGGGGTGACTTGCACCGATGTAAAAGGAGCGATAAACGAAACAGCTGGTGAGAAGGGGTACAAATGTGGGCCCTGTCCGGCCGATACAACAGGGGATGGCGAGACCTGTGAAGGTACGTAAACTTACTCTTATCATGTGCTCGTCAGAGAATCTTCAAATAACCATTATAAAGATAACTTATAAAGTAAACAAGATATGAAATTGGATGCTTTGGTATTAGACAAAGGCTGACATGACTCAATCATAAACTCGCCATGCCCCTGCCCCCATGACGGTGGAGTGACGCCCACCGAGCCTCACAGCTAATCTGTCTAAAGGTGCCAAAAAACACCTACGGATTTGGTGCTGCCAGTGTGTCAACATCTGCACACTTGCCACTGAGACCCGTGATTTTTTTTAACGTTGATTTAGTTAGTAACATAATTCAATTCAAATGATAACTAAAATAAGCTCTACATTGTTGTCTAATAGTGAACAGGAGCTATCTTGATTCTAGAGCAACATCAAATGTTTATAAGATCACGTGCCTGGGGTTATTATTGGTACTGAAGAAGGCGACAGTGGTCGTTGAAAATTTTCTCTGTGTATACCTTTGTGTTGGTAGAAAGGTTAGCTTTGTCTTAAAAGATAACCCCTTTTCATGTATTTGCATTTGATATTCACACACACTTAGTGTGAACGATTGCATTACATTACATAATATGATATGATAATTTTTCCAGACGTGGATGAGTGTATGTTGGCCGTTGGGGATCCCCGCCGGCACAAGTGTGTAAATGCCAACTGCATCAACACCCCGGGCAGCTACACATGTGTATGTAAGGAGGGATACCACAAGGATGGCGAGGACAAAGTGTGCTATGGTAGGTCGCACCGATTGTACTTAACGTCATAAGATCGCCATAAGATTTTGATGCGGTAGAATTTTCAAGCAATGACAGAGGTAACCACCAAGGAAGATCTAAGGTGATCATTTCCGTAACAATACAGCTGAATTTGAAGGACATTGTAATGCCAAGAATGCTCTCAGTTTTGGAATCGTCGATCGTGCGATGATCGTACGAAGCTGTTGTTACTTTTGTCGCCCGACAGTTTTACGACAGAAAATTCAAGGACACTCAAGAATGTGCCACAAGGATTCAGCTGTCTTATGACATTTTAGAAAGTTTTCATAGACGTTTAATTCTGTCTCAGCCTTGTTCACAACCCAGCAACAAAAGACGTAACACAAAAATGTCATCGCTTCGTGATTGACATGTCCTTGGTACTGAATTGACGATTTCTATGCTGTTTTCCATTTCTTATCTTTAACACACCGATTTACTCTCAACCGATCGACTGCATTGCACATTTTCTCAACAGATATATTTGTGACGATTTTGTAATTCAGCAACCCTCTTTTTCCGTCTTCATACCGCACTAAAACAATAAACTCATGGCACCGGGAGAGTAGTGTATTTGCCGCGACGTGTTTTTTTTTTATTCTAATATATTTACCATAAGGAGGGTGATCATATTATACAGACCGTGTTTTGACCTTCCTTTGTTTTCTTCGTACAGACATCGATGAATGTCGAAGTGACAGCACCAACGACTGTGACTGGGTGTTCGGGTACTGTAACAACACGGACGGTGGCTACGAGTGCCTATGTGATACTGGTTACATCAGTTATGACGACGGATTCACATGTGAAGGTATGAGAATTACAAAAAGGCGTTTATTTTTTATTTCCCAGTACACTAGAAATGGTAACACTCATGGTTGGCCCTTTGCCTTTGTTTTCCTTTTCAGCAACATTGTTTTATATCTTTAGAAGTTTAGATAAAAAAAGTGTATAATTATATTCTGTTTCCCTTACTCTGCGCTAGCTTGTACCAAGTAGTAGAACCCTCATCATAGAATCCTATTCGAACATAAAATACGTAACTCACCTTCTTGATAGTATATATGTCTTTCCAGTTCGTTATATCTTAAACGTTATAGTTTGTTTATCTGTTTGTAATCTTTTATTTGTTTTACAAGGGATTATCATTATTTAGGAAATCGACATTCTGTTAGAAATAAGCAACAATAATGCTTGGACTCCCTTGCATGACATTTGAATACTCAAGTCAGAAAAAAGGCTCAACTAAAAGTTGATCCTTTGCATATTTTTATCTTCCAGATTTCAATGAATGTTTGGTCGATAATGGCGGCTGTGAGCGCATCTGCAAAAACTACCAGGGCGGCTACGAGTGCGACTGTGGGGTTGCGTACTTTCTTCAGGCAGACGAACGAACGTGCACAGGTAAGAGGGGAATACTGTATGTCTTGGATGCCTTACGTTCTAGATAGCATGAATACTTTCTTGTTGACATATTTTGTGTTAACTTTCATACGTTACCAAACTGGTTATTCTGTACATTTGGCGTCCTTAATGCTACTTCTTGTATATAATTCTTGGATCTTTATAAAGCTTTCTCGATTCTTTCCCGATAAGAGTCAATTACTATTCACTCGTCACATGCCATTTTGAACTTATTCCACTGCATCATATGATGTTGCCATTCATTTGTTATAGCAAGAAAAATACCGATGGTCATCGGCAGCAAAGCATTGTAGATCTACCCAGAGCTACTATTATTCTGTAACAGCAAGATAACATAATCTTAATCTAGTCCGAGACGGGGGTTGATACCGACTTCCTTGCCCTTTTACCCTTTGCTGACGTCACACTTCCGGTCATGGATGTGTGACGTAGGCTTTGGGTCATTACAACTTGATAAGGATCAGAGAAATGATCGAAAGGTTGTTGGTAAGCGCTATATATTTGTGAATGAGTATTAAGTTTAAAATTGCAACATAATGATGTGAGTGCTCTGTTTAACACGAAAATGGGCCGGCCACCGTTTGATGATGCGACTTGTCTTCGTACAGAACTTGATGAGTGTGCAACTAACAACAAGTGCGAGTACTTCTGTGATGACTTCGTGGGTCATTACGAGTGCCACTGCCCGGATCTGTTTGCTCTTGATGACAACGGCAGAACCTGTAGCCGTAAGTATCAGAATTGCCAAAATTCAAATAAATAATTTCGTTGTCTTCGACCCGCGACCATTTTAGTAAATAGTAAACATATTAGGGCTCACCGGGCTATCCTGCCTTAACAAAGAGTATTTATTGGTTGGTTCAAGCTACTTGCAAACACATGATGCAATTTAGTTATGATTTTGTATTTTTTCAAATGTTTCATTAACAGACAATCTGAAAATCATACAGTGAATTAAAAATTACTCGCTCAGTTGTACAATATTGATTAATGGTAAAGTAAATTAATGTCTCTGTTGTGCATGTGGTTACTCTTGTTTTTAAATAGTAATTGACTTAATCGAAATATGATCATCCAAATGCTCGTTTTTACACCCAACTTGCAGCATACGTCAACTGCAGCTCTAACCACACATGTCATCCCGCTCCCATCGGGGAATGCGCACAGAACTGGACCACTGGTAAAGACACGTGTTTTTGCGTTCAGGGCTACCAGCTCCAACCGGACAACTCCTGCCGAGGTAGAATTTTCTCCTATTGATCATTTTCCATGTCAAACGTTTCGCAATTTTTCGTGTTTTTTTTTTTTCGTTTATATTGGGAGCGGGATAACGAAAAGTTTTTTTTTTATATTTACATTAATTTTATACTTGATACCACTTCCCGAAGGGATGAAGGAACACTCAGAAAAAATAACATAGAAGGGTAAACATGGCCATTTTATAAATCTATTGTTTTTCTTACTTCATTGTTTCTCCTTCTTTCTTTGCTGGCCTTACAGAACGACGCGTTTTTACGAGATTGGGATCATTCAGCTTACTAGCGTGGTTAAAAAGCCCTTTTCTTGTGAAGGAGCAGCCATATGATAGATATCTTTATCATTTTGTAACGACCAACTGTCACCAGCATCATCACGTCTTGGCTGGAACAACCGGATGAATCCTTATTGATGAGAAACTTTGCTCAAACCGATCCATAAACAAGATGGCGGGATCCAACATGGCCGAGCGATGGCGTCACAAGTCAAAATGGTGCCCGCCATTGACTAAAGGGTAGAGTAGAATACAATTTCGCTGTCCCAAAACCTAGTGATGGCTAAAAACATATTTTGTGCACTGCAAACAAACAGACATCGATGAATGCACAAACGGAGAGGCTAAGTGTGACGAGAACGCCATCAGGTGTGACAACATCCCAGGCGACTACAAGTGTGTCTGCAAGGCAGGGTACGAGCACTCCGTCAGCCATGGACTCCGCAAATGTCACAGTACGTACTTCCTTTTCTTCTTCCATATACGTGTCCAACTTCAAGACTCTGACACGTATTGGGAAGAGGATCTTTTGGTAGAAGACGAGGTGGTTTGTTTTTCTTTGTCATATTTGTGTGTGTATGTGTGTGTGTGGGGGGGGGAGGGTGACGGGGAGCCTATCTTCTCAAAGGCAGGGGCGCTACTCACTGTCCTGTAGGTGGACGGCGGTGAGTACCCATAACTCTAATAGCAGTTTACATGTTGATCAGGGCATTTTTGAATGCCTGGAGTGTTTTGGCTCTAACTAACCATTCCCTGACAGTACACTAAGAGTCCTATCTGTATTGCGTATGTAAAGGGGGGGGGGGGGGGGGGGGGGCTGGTCACAGATGCGTATACATTCAAGTCCGTATGAGGTTCGTATTATAGCATCAAATGAAAAGAGGCTAGATGTTGGGGCTAGTAACAAGCATTGCCTTTCTCTAATATTTGTCTTTAGACATAAACAAGTGCAATGACAACTACGGAAACTGCTCCCAGGAGTGTAGGGACACGGTCGGCTCATTCTACTAGTACTCTGGTTACTTGTGTTGTGTGAAAACGTTTTTGTCAAGCAATTACCGTTGTCACTTGCCCTTTCATAAAGAAGAAGTTCATTTGCAAGTTCGTGCCCGAGAGCTAATTGCAAGAATATGTATAAACATAGTACATATGCAAGTAACAATGGACAGTTATGAACAATATTCTACTCTAATACTAGTGTTGGCTATTTCTAAACAGGTTGAGTTTGACTTAAATAAATTGTTTTTACGTTGTGCGTGACGGCGTTTAGCATCAAATGAAAAGAGGCTAGGTGTTGATTATTTTTCTCTACCCTTTGCCTTTAGACATAAACGAGTGCAATGACAACTACGGGAACTGCTCCCACGAGTGTAGAGACACGATCGGCTCCTTCTACTGCGAGTGCCCCCCAGGCTGGAGACTTGGTAGCGACCAGAGGACATGCGAAGGTAAAGTTTCGTCGATTTATTTTTAAAAGCTTCCTAGAGGATATGGCAAGGTAAAGTTTTGTCGATTCAGATTCAAATTCAACCGAATTAATAATGTGGTAATTTACTAATTTAAGACCTTCTGTACTGAGAATCAGCTTCGGAATTACACGTCTCAAAATGCCTTCAACGTTGAAAGTTAGTACTTTAATACGCGTAAACTGTAGAGTGTAGAGTATTTACTTGTTCTAAATAACATTAATTGAAATCTGTTTTATCTGTGAATCTTTCTACTAAAATTGACAACCATCTACAAATTGGTTCAAAATCAAAACATGTCAAAACTCCCGAACAACATTGTTGATGATGATTTTTTCCAATGTATTTTTACAGATATAGACGAGTGTTCGTCTGACGCGCTGAACGACTGTAGTTACAACGCCGTGTGTAACAACACCATCGGAGGGTTCATGTGCAACTGTCGGGAGGGGTTCACAGGAGACGGATCTCTCTGTGGAGGTGAGGGCGTGGTCACACAGGTCGTACGATCGCTAGCCTGTGTTTAAACAATCTCTCGCTTACTGGGGTTGATGACCCCCTCCCCAAGGGTGGCGGCAATGATAGGGCCGGCCGCTAGGAGCGCGATTTTAGTCAGGCTAGTACGATCGCTAACTTTGGGCATTTTGGAGGACGAAAATCCTATGGCATCAAAATCGTACGACGATTTCACGACAATCGCACGACCTACGAAAGCATCATTCTCTTCGTATACATTGAGACGTATTAACTTTTGAAGCGATTGAAAGATTTGTAAGGTATCAAATATGGTACTTAGTCCCCGAAAACTCATGTTCAATGTATCGAGGATAGTCAACACATCTAAAAAAACTTTGCAATTGTTACATATTCTTATGTTATCGTTCTTAGTACCATTACTCGTTTCCTAGGTGATTTTTTACTTAATCTATTAGCAATCTCAAAATGTTAGTGATCGAAGACGTATAGTCTTGTGACATTTTCTTTGAATTTTATAACACAAAGGTCTCCCATTAGATGTAATTTTTGCCTTTTTTGGAGTCACCACAACAACTTCGGTTACTCTATATCGTTCTTTTCACAACAAATCATGTTATTTGTGCCTATGCCTTCTCATGTGTTCTGAATACCACCGTTCCATGTATTCAGTGAGTGATTGAAATTGATAACTATGATATGCATTAGATAACTGCATGCATTATATATATGTTTCAGACATTGATGAGTGTATGCAGTTTGGTGAGCGCGGACAGGGTGGTTGTGAGGTCGGCTGTAGGAACTTTAACGGAGGTTACGTCTGCACCTGCGGCACGGGGTACCAGCTCAAAAATGACAGCGTTTCATGCGAAGGTACGGTGTCTTTTACTTACTAAAAAATCGTGATTACGATTTAATGCATGTTAGGTTGACAAAAAACAAGTGGCGTAGCGTAGCACAACAGTGGGGTGTTTGGCTCAAGGCCCAGACGTTCTGATATCTCTGGACGGATGCCTGTCTTGTATCAACCATAAGGTGATTTATATCATTCACCCCAAGCTTGTCCTGGAGTTCTAGAAGAGATAAGCACCGTCAGGAGAAAATGCCTGTTCTGTCAGCATGAAAATTGGGTATTGCTTCTCCGACTGTTAAAGCTACGGGGCTGATGATGATGATGGTGGTGATGATGATGATGGTGATGCATGGTAATGATGATGGTGATGGTAATGATGGTGATGGTGGTGAGGATGATGATGTTAAATCCCTTATTGATAATTTTGTCGTCCCTCCACAGACACTGACGAGTGCTCCATCCCGGATACCTGTGAACAGGTGTGTAACAACACGTTAGGATCCTACATCTGCTCTTGTAGGGGAGACAACGTCTTACGGGAGGACGGGAGGACATGCCGACTCAACAGTAAGTCTGTATTTAGGGTCACAGACCTAAGCTTACAAGTGTGCCCTGCGTGGCAGAGACTGTCATCATCGTATAGGACTATTTTGTCATAGTCGAAGCTGTAGGTGTCAATCAGGATTTTATCATATTGTCAATATTGACCGAAGGAGGCCATTTAGGGGTCACATCTCCAAACCGGGATTCAGGCAGTTTGCAAGCACGAAATGATGATATCCTTTATCCATCGTGGCCTTTGATGACTTATGCATGCAAAAGCCAAATGGAAAATCCAAAGAAGGTTATGAGCATAAGAAGGTTTTGTGCGTTATTCTTGATACAAGCTAGCCTTTATTCTTCGTTTCTGTAACCTGCCCGGTCGGGCCCCGGTTTGGAGATGTGATCCTAGTTTAAGATTACTTCGTACTTAGGGTAAGACTACTCCAATCTCCATGTTCGCATTACTTTTCTTTACGATTATCAATGGTTTTCTTATGACAATGCTCAAAAACTAACACCTCTTTTCCATAACGTTTTGAAACAGCTAATCTGTGCAATTTCGGATGTCACGAAAAGGCAAAGTACTTCGAAGAAAACTCCACGTGTGTCTGCCGGAGCGGCTACAGTGGCAATGGGACACAATGCGAGCTAGGTAAGTCTAGTGTTATAGCTAATGTTTAAGTAATGTTAGATAACCGTGTCACGTTCGCACTTGCAGCTGCAGTATTTTCGCTCACTTGCTAACTCACCCACCCACTCACTCACTCACTCACTCACTTACTCACTCACTCACTCACTCACTCACTCACTCACTCACTCACTCACTCACTTAATCACTTACTCACTTACTCAGTCCAATTGCATTTTAGTACTTTGTCTAACAAGAGCTAGAGAAGCTCCTGGACTGTGAGAACATAGCGTAGAATCAAATGGAATGGAGTGGAAGTTGTCAAACTGTATACCCTGTGTGTTTTTACTGAAGGACCTACATTGTTTGAAATATCCCGGAGAAAGTGTGAATCTTTATATGCCATGTATTTTGCTACAGTTGATTTTTGACCGTCGCAAGTTGAAGGAATAAAAACTGGTGACTGAAGATGGTGAGACCTTTTTAGACAGTAGTTCAATTGAGACGAACTAAATAGAAGTCTTCTCTTTTCCCTAGATGAACCCGGCGTGGTTGTGGAAGTGACTCTGGCTGATTTAGAGTACACGGAGGTGCTGGGAGACTGTACGTCTGCGGCGTTCGTCAAGTTGAAAGGAGATGTAGAAGCAGCTGTGGGTACACCCTTTTCGTTACGCCAAAAAAACAGTTACTCAAGCAACTAGATATGATTTTGGAAACGGTCAGACGTTTTGGACAGCCATCCGGTGTTTTTCGTCAGTGACGCTTGCGAAATCTTCATAATCTTAATATCCTAGCTGTGAATAGATAAGCAAAAGAGATCAGTCGGAGAACAGGTTTATCCTAACTAGCCTTTTTGTTCCTTGTCATACATACTTCCAATGACGACAAATCCATTTATTCTCGCTCATGTCACACATGGATAGCCAACTGTAACGTTTCTGAAATCTTTCTGCGTCTGTATTTGCTCTCCGTTTCTCCGTCAAACCCTGCTAAAAATTATGCCTGAAATCACTGAAAATAAATATCAATCTTAGGATTCATCGAGTAATTTTCGTCAGAGCTTAAGGACAACCATTTACAGCTTTAGTAATACAATATTGTTCACAATTGCAATATTCAGTCGTTAAATCTATAACGGGACAAAAGAGCCTTCTAGTTTATTAACAAAGTTTCAAATGTATTTCTTTTGCAGCTGAGCGGTCACTTCACCGGTCACCAAAACTTCACGGTTAGAGACAACTTCCTGAGTTTCATCCTATCAACTTTCAGCAATGGGAGCGTCGTGGCCAACTTAACACTGGCGACCAAAACTCTCATGTCGACTCAGGACATCCAACAGGCCATGGTCAATGTCCGTGCTCTCAGCATCGGGAACCTGAACATTGTTACAGGTACTTTCCATGTGACCACGGGAAGGAAGAATACCTAACAGAAATGTCAAGCTAATTGTGGACCACAGAAAGAATAAGCTAACAGGATTTGTGGAACAAAATTAAGTAAAGTTCATATACGGGCTTAGAGCTCTGTGTCTGTGACGTAATCTTGCGTCAAAGTCTCGCAAATGATCGTATATGATGTTATTACTAATAGTGACTATGAGGCCAATCAGCATCATAGTCATGTGACTGCCCGCATACGGTATTAGTGCTGATGTGACTATGGCGTCATTTAAGCGTCTATTTTGGTGAGTAAAGAAGAGTGGAATTTCATTGAGAGAGATTGTTCTAAATAGTTGATTCTCTAGTTTTATTATTCATTTTTGTTTTGTTTTACAGAGCTTTGCTACCCCGGGCACTGTCTGTATGGTGGGAGTTGCTCTGTTAAAGACACACAGCGGAAATGCAGGTAAGCTTTCATCACAGTGAATATGCTGTTTTGCAGGGTCCGGCAACAACACAGGATTTTAAAAAGTCCCGTTCACTATTAGACATTTTGTCGGATGGTGAATCCGATTTTGGCCTGATTAAACAAAGGTTTCTCTCTCTCCCTCTCACCACAGCTGGTAAAATTTTTCGAAATGGAAATGATTTGCATAGAAATAAGTACCTGTTAACTTGCCGAAATTACAGACAGGACGGAGAACCTGCCAGAAATATTGATAAAACTGTCAATGTGTACAAATTGATCCTACCATAACATGTTATATGTTCGTTTAATTTGTTACCGTTACTTAGCACTCGTAATTCCATATCACCCCTTTATTCCGGCGATAACGACTTTGCTATTGGATGACTTGTGATCCAGATTTCCGTCAATCTTTTTTGTTGGTGATTAGCAATAACCAGCAGCTATGAAATTATCTAGTTTAATGTAGTAGTATATCGGATTAATCAATGGTTTTCTTCTTTTTCTAGTTGCACGTTGGGCCGGGGTGGAAGTCGCTGCGAGTACCTTCTGTCAGGTAAATAGGTTATCAATTCCTAGCCTGGCGATAAAATAATTCATCTAAAAACCTTTGCTTATTACACTACTGTCACCATTAAGTCTCTGTTGGCATGTATTAATTATCCATTATGTATATATATATATATATATATATATATATATATATATATATATATATATATCAAAAGATGTATATTTATATCCAGCGTTATTAAAATATGTATCCAGCGTTATTGAAATTACATGATAAAGTACCCAAATGTCATGGCTAGCTATCATAGCGAGTACTATTTTGCAAATATTTCATAGCTTGTGTGAAACACAAAAATTGATTCATGTATGCATTCTTGTTTTACTTATCATTGCTCAATAGAAATACACTGCATTAACAAATAATTTTCATTTTATAGAAACTACGGCTGGCATCGTGATCGCTATCTTACTTGTAGTGACACCTCTCCTTCTGGTAGCGGCTTGCGTCCTGAGGGGTAAGAAGATCGAGGAAGCGGCAAAACTCTACAGGTACGAGAATATATACGTAGTATATATTTCACCAATTTAAAGACGTAATGACCATTTTTGCAAGGCAGAACAAGATCCAACTTTCCTTAGGACTACTTATAGTCACTAAATGAAAATTAAGAATTGTAGAATCTCTGGCATGTTCATGTTTAAATGAAAACATCTATATATAAATCGATACTAATGAAATGACTTAATGACATAAAAAACGTATCACAACATCAGAGTAAGCCAAATTCTTTACAAAACAAACAAGCATAGAACAGATATTAATAAAATTCACCCATAGTTTAGATAGCCTAAATTGATATCAGTTTCTGTTGTTTTTGTCATTACTATCATTACTAGTATCATATTAAAAACTGTTTTCTACTTTTCTTAGGGGTAACCGGTCCCACACCCACATGTGGTGGAACATGGCCCGTCCGAAGTTCAAGGCGAGTTTCCCGAACGTTCCGATGCAGGGTGCCGGCTGGGTCACGCTCCGGAGGCGCCACGGGCTCGGCACCTACGTGGAGGCCTTCCCGTACGTCGACCTGGACGTCAGGCGGTACTTTCCAGGCCGCAGGTACGGTAGTCTACAGAGGCTTTGGACTAGGCATAGCACAGCAGTTGAGCTCTGTGTTTTCGCAGAGCTGAAGTAGGAGGGTCGTAGGCATTCATGAAATCTTAACGAGGAGATTATGACGCTAGTATGATTGATTGCTAATGTCATAGTGCTTAGTTTTGTTTTCCGACAAGTAGATATAGTTATTTTTTTAGCAATACTCCTTTTCGTTACGATATAGTTTCGAATATTATATCCCTTCTTCACAAATAATTTAACGTATAGTCAATCCGATTTTGGTCAATCATATATACCACGTCGATCAGGTAATAGATACGCCTTAAGGCAGTTACTCAAGCAACAGGATCTTTCTAAAGTCATATCCAGTTGCTTGAGTAACTGCTTTTTTGGTGTACCTTAACATGCTATTTGTAAAGCCTAGCTATAAAACTGTATATTATATATTTCGTGCAAACTAAAGAGGACAATAATAACAAATGAATACATGTAGTGCGTTTCTGTATGGCACTACAATAATGTAAATACGTATACAGTACAACGTACAAACATCAAAGTAGATCTGGATCCCATTGCTAAGTGACCAAAGTATTATATCTCCCCCGGAAAGGTACGACATGTTGTCGAAGGGCTCGGCCAGCTCCAGGCGCAGCTCCAGCGGCTCCACGGTCTCGAGGGGGACCGACGGCAGCAACTGGGTCGCCGAGTGGGACGACTACATGAAGATCTTCGGAGGAGATGCAGAGGTGAGCTCATAAGATCTATTCCAATATTAATATCCAGGCAGAGATTTACTGGTGCCATATCAAAGATAGTATCAAAGCTGGCTACGGAAGGAGTAAAGCCGGCCAAGGGGACTCCCTTTGGTCAACTATACTCCTTCCATGGCCAACTGTACTCTTTTCCAGCCATGGAAGGAGACAGTTGACCAAAGGGAGTCCCGGTTCCCGACTGACTCCCCTTGGCCGGCTGTATTCCTTTCATGGCCAGCTTTGATTCTATCTTTCATTTGGCACCAGAAATCTGCCAAAATTAATCCAAGACAGCTTCGTTTAAAACGAGTTTCGTCGGGCTATTCTCCATTCAGATTTAGGGTGTGGCTCGGTGCTTTATACGCGTTTCTTTGATGCGTTAACCTTCTGACACACGTTTTTACTGAAAGACGAATAAAAAGCAACCAAAGCACGAGTAAATCGATAATCCGAACAGTATATTTGATTGGAGGTTGCGATGCGGCAGCAATAAACAAGGAAGAATGTTCAGGAAAACAGTTAAAAATGCTTAATAAATACTAGTATCTATTTCTGTCTTTTTCACTTTTCCTATAGTTCCGATTTCCGAGGAACATAGTCTGTGACATCACCTCTTTGATAGAGGACGACGACAACATGTCCGTTGCAACTGACCAGTCCCGTCTGACAGGCTTTATGGCTCTTCAAAGCGAAGGAAGCTCCCTGTCTTCAAGTGTAACATCTCTGGAAACCCTAGGGGCCGAGAGTTTGGACACTTCACGTAAAAACATGGAGCCAACAGTGACAAAAGAAGGGTGGTTGAATTGGACGATTGAACCGTCTTCCTCAGCCAGTGGAGCCGGTCACAAGTGGGCCATATGGTCCACGTCACCATCCAACAGTCAGGAAACGCCTACCGAGGGAGCTAAAAAGTCGTCAGATGGCGCGCATACCAATATGGAGTCCGGCAAAGGTTCCTCCGACAACTCAAGCCTCTTTGGGTGGACGAGGCTACCCACATATGTAGCCTACAAACCCTTCCGCACATACACCAGCGGGTCTGCTTCATCGCGGCGGTCTAGCTTGTTTGGGTGGACTGTCACCTCTCAGGTTCCCCCAAACATGCCAACAGGGTTCGAAGACGAACAAGGTTGGTTTGCTTGGCCAGTCGGTCATCACGACACGGAGACGGGTACAAGTTCTCCCCATACCGCCGGTAACGAGGAGGTAGGTACGAGTCAGGACAGTGGACAGGGAATTGGCTCAAACCATTACAGTTCATCAAGCGACGGCTTTAAACCAATAGTACCACCAACGAAGGAAAACGAGTCGAATGAATCGGACATGTCGCCTCGGTCGGACGCCGTCTTGGACGACAACCCTGATCAGTCAGACGGTCACATGACCAACAGCGCTGTCAATCAAGATGAAGGATCCAATCAAAGCCGCGAAGAACTGGCAGAAGAATCTCCTCCCATCTCAATGAGTGATGGATTTATACCTTTAGCTCCAAAACCACCACCACCATCATCATCATCATCATCGTCATCGACATCTCCTGTTTTCCTAGCCGCTACAGATGAGGGAAGTAGCTCGGATGAATCGGGAATCTCTCCGCGGTCGGACGACCGTTCGTATGACACTGTGGGGAACTCCGCAACTAACGGCTTTACACCTCTAGTACCTTTACAGAAGGAGGAAAACGAATCTGACGAGTCCGTCATGTCTGATGACCGTTCGTCAGAAGACAGTGTCAGCTTGTCTGATGACCGTGCGTCAGAAGACAGTGTCATCATGATTGAACCAGAGCTTCTTACGACAGTCCTACCTCCTGCAGAGGCCAGTGGTTCTACCAGTTCTGATAGCGAGGGTTCTCGTCAAAAGACGCGTGAAAAATATACCAGACTTTGAGAAAGTTATAGAGCAAAGGGCGAGAGTATGTTTACCCAAACTTAGACTAAAAGTATATGTTAGACCTCGCGCCATTTCTTCAAAAGAAATTCTACTTCGAAGTCTCTAAATCAGGAATAGATGCCGTGAATTTAAGGAGACGTTTAGCCATTTCATTTACCAGGTGTCGGTTGTTAGGAAGACTGATGTCTCCAGCACTTTAAAAAACAAAACACTCGTTTTAAAGAATTAGGGTGTGCTCCTATGAACAATGCATGACAAAACATAGTGCGTGGTGGCTTACTGGTATATAAAACCTATATTATATTTTCTTTCAAAACGTTCAAACTACTTTCAAAAACTTAGATCTACTCGTCTACAAACTCTTGCAATTCTACATTGCCTGAATATTCGATACTGTATGTTTGACTATGGTATGTGGCCTGCTGATATTTGTAACCTATGATAAATTTACTTTCAAAAAGTTAAGAAGTTACATGCATTACGTAGGGACCGAAAAGGGTTTAAGGTACCTGATGAATATGCAAAAGAATAAGCAATAATTAAAGATGTTCAGCAATGACAAACAACTCAAGTCATTCTTTTACAAGATTTTATTTAATTTTTTGTTGCATGCATCAGCCTGATAAGTACTATGTAATAAATAACATGCAAATTGGCTTATGTATCATTGATACTGAGCATGAAACAGATATCACATTTATCACATTTAATAGAATGCTTTACAGATGACGAATTATACTATGCTGCCGAACGATGTTGCCTGTATGACGTTTATATTTACCAACTCCTCTACAAGTTCGTAAAGCATTACCTAAATATTCCTAAATATTCGATACTGTACAGTTGACTATGGTATAGTAGAATCGTCGAAATCCATTTTAAGGACTATGCAGGATTTTACCCAATGGAACTTGATTGTATAGCTCACGAAGTTTTAATTTTGCAACATGACAATTATTTTTCAAATATTCTATGATAAAATACAAGCAAATATGGATTAAATAATTTGACTTATTCGGACTCAAAACGTTTCAAAATATTACGTTTTCTGTATTAAAATTCTTTTTAAGAACTAAATGAATGATAAATAACCAAGCAAACAATGGTGATGCCACACAGTTTGTTGAATGAAAAATCATGTTTTAACATTGAATTATGATAATCATACACATGCAGGTTTCACACATAATAAAGATATCATGATAACATCATAACGATGCTTTAACATTACGCTAACCACACTAGGGTCGCACTTACTTGATTTTCAGGATGACATTATCGTGCGAAATTATTTCAATCGGTTGAACAAACGAACATAAAATCTTTGTAACCCTTGTTTCATGCCATATGCATGTTTTCTGCCAAGCTTTCTTTTGTCAAAATTGATGCCGGTCTTTACTTGGCCAAATACATGGTCATGGGAGCAGCTACCGTGATGCTGAGAATGTACAGCACAAGACTAAGCCTGTCCAGCACCTTAGCCAGCAGGGTGTAGTCGGACACCTCTTCCTCATTCTTCAGGGCCTTGGTCAGCTCCTCTGTTTCGTTGTTGATCGCCTCAGTCAGCTTCTTGATTCCGTTCTCAACCCCCCTAACACCAGAGATCAGATGGAACATTCCGGCATCTTCCACACTTACCAGCTGTCCGGTCGTGTCGTCATCGTCGGCGGGTTTCTCGTCCTTGATCGCAGCCTTTTCGTCGGCTTGAAAGGCGTAGTTGGTCAGTTGTATGGCAGTGACGTTGGGAAGGACGGTCTCTTCGTCATCAGTCTCCTCTTCTGTCAGGTCTCCCAATAGCATTATCCTTGATAACAAACAGGAACGGGTAACAAATGAAATAACGTAATCGTTTCTCTGAGCTGTTCACATACAAACATACATAGTCATTCATCAATATTGATAATTGAATTTGCAGTTTAATGTCCCCATAATATTTGTACATAGACTATGTACTGAACATAAGGTATTATTTAGCATAACTAACGAAAAAGACAAAGAAGAACTTTGCAGGTGAAAAGTTAAATGGAGGAGGTGATAAACTGAGATATGATACATTCTGGAAATAAACATCGTTAAAGAAGTTGCAGTTAAGTGGATATGTATTATATGTATAAACACACAGTATAGAAACAAAAATGACGAAACCTATAATAATTACTTTGCAATGTGTCGGAGAAAAATAACCTTCGCCGTCGGAGACAGGCTGCCCTCCTTGTCGTGAATAACGATAATGGCCATGGTGAAGAAGAGGAAAACTCCCATCAGCCCCATGCACACGATGATCAGCGTAGCTGTAAAATTATACATTTTACACAGTTATCAGTATGCTGAAGGAGTCAAATATCAAAATAAGTACAACTATCAACTATCTTGAATTGATGGTTTAAAACAATATCTAATTTTACCCACCGAAAAATGGCAAAGCCCCCTTGACAGGAAGAACGTCTGTCACAAATACAAGAGACACGACCATGGAGAGCAGAATGGTCACTCCGAACGAAATCCGGTCTCCCCTGTCCAGGGGCATGACGAATGTGATAATCATCAACACAACCAGAATGATGCAGGGTCCAACTGTGGTGGCGATGTGGAACAAGGGGATCCTCTTTAGATGAACAACAAAGCAAGCTTCCCTGTTGTCTTCTGCGAAGATCTTATCCTTTCTGTACCATTCGCCCTCCGTTCGTTCATCAGTATAGAAGTTGCACAGGGTCTTTCCCTTATCAGCTCCTGCTTGGCAATCTGCGTTCAACAAATGGTTCTATCACTTATCATATGTTCGCTGGTATTAGATTAATGCATGTGATGTACAGCAAAAAATCAAAATGTGGTTGATGACGACACAGTTTCATTTACATGTAACTGGTCCTGGTCTTCTTATATTTAATGATTGTCCTCTTTTCCTGTAGACAAATACTTCTATTTGTGCATTTTTGTTCTCTTAAAAACATTGCCAGACAAAATATTGTGTCTATACAGCTTTGGGGAGACAAAACTGACATAAACCTGAGTTAAGAATTATTTTCCGAAAGTCTTACAAATGGTTTGCTCCACTGCTGCGATCGCAGAGAAGCAGACGTGACATTCCATGGTGTCCGCAGGAAAGTAGAAGGGGTCTGCATCACACACGGTGGTGGTCAGGGTTCCCACACTCCAGGCTACCCGGCCATTGCTGCTCACTCGGATCGGGACATCATTTTGTAGGCTTTTCTGGTCTGTATTAGCACTGCATAGTAATGAACAAATTTTGGTTATATTTTTTAATGGCCTTCTAGTGTTATTGCATGCCATCACAGGTCGTTCAGTACTAGAATAACGAAAAACATTTGTCATTGCTTTGCCAGTAAGAGAAATAAATATGCAATAATCTTGATATAGAAGAAATTTGATGCAAGAATCCGTTAATTTACAGTTGGTTAATCTAAAAGGTGACAACGTACTTCCTCTTCAGTGTCATTGTTGGAGTCCAGATTCTGTCGCCCGGAATGGTGAGTGTAGTGATGTCATCGTAGTATTTTGGATCCCAACTCAGTCTGCTGTCTTCCCATGTCTAAGAAATTTTATCGTACAGGACGACCGTTACAATGAACAAGTGTGTCAACGTCTGAAGACTGAAATAACGTCACATTGTCCAAACGCTCTTAAAAGACCCCTGCACAGCAACGTTCTTTTTTATGTAGCCATGCTTCAATTTCTTATCTGTTGTCCCTAGAGTTTTAAATGACTTCAAGAGTAACAACTTTTTTTCTTAGGGAGATTTCCACCGATGTAAATAGCATACTGAAATTTGTAGTTAACACTATACAGTAGGGTCTGGTCATCTGTGGTATCATCAGGGTCTTTAAAAGGAAACTTCAGGTATCATAACTGCCAACTTACGAAGTCGATGGCGACAGATGCAACCAACTGCTCCTTCTTTTCATCCTGAAATGAAAGTTTGAGCATGGATTTAGTTATGTATTTTGCTCCAAGAAGTAATTTCAGACCGATATCAGAACGCCACAATAGATGAGTAACAGATAGAAGTACTTGCCAAGTCGACTATCTGTTCCACAGCTCCAGTGAAGTTGATGACGACATTCTCAGGTGCAAGACTGGCACTGTAAATCTCCAGTAGCTCCTCCTGAAGCCTTCGTCGATGGTTTACTACAGGTGTTAGACAGAAAAACGGTTGAAGGCTTAGATATACCTATGCACAATTAATTCAACCGTTACAGAAAGTAAGACTCTAATGATAATGATCACCTGAACAGCTAGGCTTGTCATACTGCCAGACACCCTCTCCAATGCACCTCACTTCCCTGGTGTAACCGGACTTCAGTGTGTAGCCTTCGTTGCACGTGTACGTGACTCTTTCTCCTACGTTATAGAACCTCTTGGCTGGGCTTCTCTTGCCGTAGTTTGGAGGACCTCTGTCCCAGCAGCCTTCCGCACCTAATACAGCAAGAGATAGTAAAATTAGCATCTGATGAGTTGGCAGTTTGTGTGACGAAAAATTTGGGTTAGCCAAAGTAACAACAAGGTTCTTGTTTTCTCTCAAAATGTGAGAAATTGTACATAGCGTTACCAAAGCAACACAAAATAACAAATATCTTTCTATTAGTATTTTGACGTTATGGTTTCGTATTTAAAGCAGTCGCTCCGTATCAGACAGCTTACCGCACGGAATGACGTCACATTCCTCCTGGCTACCGTCTTCTGTCAAACAAAATGGCCGATCGAGCCCAGTCGGGTTGCGGCAGTAGTTGTTATCCAGGTTAGCCCAGGGGTACTCTGTCTTGTAGTAACCGGCTTGTGCAGCTGACCACTCCACGCAATTTGCCCCGGATGTAGTTTTACTCCATGTACCACGGTAGTTCATGCCGATACCATGATAGCAAACTGTGGACAAACAAACACATATCAGCAGGTGGCAGTATACATGTAAAAAAAAACTTAAGCATCGCTAAGTAAGTGTGATTAAATAAATATGTTGCCGTACAGGAATCAAACTTACAATATGGCTGAGATACAATAACTAAATGCTGTTACAACCGACACCAAACTATGACTGATCAGAAAAGATTACATGCAGGATAATAGACAGGATTAAATCCAGTGATATAAGAATCAACATCATCATCATCATCATCATCATCATAATAATAATAAACTATCTTAAGCGGAGATTACAAAATGGGGTGTTCCCTTTTCACCTTCGTTTCCCTTCTTAGCCGCATTGGGGTTCGAACAGCTGTGCCTGGATGACGGGAACAAGTCGCATCGAGGCAGCAAATTTTTCATCCAATCGGCGGCCGTGTTGAGAACCTCCTCACACCACGAACGGCATGGCACCAGTTGTGTACCACTAAAAACATATTATGAAGATCTGTAGGTTTATGAAGGTTAGGCATCTAGGATGACAATATTCAAATACAATTCAAGCTCTGGCAGAAACAATCTAATTTGAATATTAGATTTAGAACCGGTCAGTGCAATTACCACCTTTACAAAATGATGTTACCTTGCGGGGGATTGAACAAAGTAAGTGTTGCTTCTTTTTCTTTATTTATTAGTGGTAGCAAGTCTTTTGATTCAAGTAACTGCGTACGTTTTAATATGGGAATGATCAAATGACATTGAAAGCTGTTTTTAAGCATACAAAAAAATTAAACGTTAACTCCAATATCGTGGCGTTTTTTCCACTTACGTGCATGAAGTGGTGTTGGTTGCATTTGGAGACGCATAGCAATCGGTCTTGTTCTCTATGGTGACATTGCACTCCGGGAAAATGATCCCCGATGCGAATTTTCGTAACTCCGGGTGGTAGTTTCCGGAGCTGCTGTACGAACTGTTGAGCAGCTCCACCACAGAGGAGTTCTGGATCTCCTCAAACGTCGTCTGGCCCAGCTGATTCGGCAGCATGGCCAGTCTGATGTCGAAATAAAACTCCTCGGGTACTAGCTGGCAGTCTGAAAAAAAGGTTTAAAATAATAGATTAATGCCTACTATTACATGACTTCACAGCGTACCGTATTCACAACCACATGTAAATGCAGCTTAGAAAGGATCCCATTGATTTGTATCTACCGTTTGTGTTGTTTGAGAAGATATTTGATATAGAACACTTGAAAATTTCTTCTCTTGTTAATTTGTATTGAGAGCAACATTCGAAATCAAAGGCATAAATTTATAAAAAAAATAGTCGATATGTTGATGAACTTCATATTGCGGAATTAGTGTCTACTTGGACTATTGATTTACGAGGAACGCCCAGTACATGGGTAGAGTGTTTGTCACGCATTCCGCTGAGTCCTATACCAAAGACATGGTACATACTGCTTTCTATGCTTTCTCCGCTTAGCACTAATGAGGAAGAGTATGGAAGTTAAACACACATCTCTACTTGCGGACTAGCCCCCTACTGTAGTGGCTTGCACAAATGTATGGCCCAAGGGCCTACAGAATTGGAGATGGGCGCCAACCATAAGCATCTGTTATAGATGCACTGGCAACTTTAACTTAAAACAGGGTCACCCCCTGACAGTGACTTACCACAGCCCGTCTCATCACTCCCGTCCGTACAGTCCGAGATCCCGTCACACCGCTTCCATGACAGGATACACGCACGGCCGTGGCCACAGCGGAAGTATCCTACAGAGCAGCTGATTCCTGTGAATGGGAACAGTTCACAAATGGGTTCGTTAGGGTTTTAAATTTATTAGGCGTGATTTGAAGCCACTTTATATCAATATGATAATGTTTCCTTAGCGATATTGATGTAATCATGCTAACATATGCAGAGAAACGTGCCAAAACTACCAAATACCATGAAGAATCCGTCAAAGTTTGCAGTCCACAATTACCAACAACCATATTCCCACCACACCACCCCACACAACCAAACATGCCATGGCACCAAAAGCATTATTCTTCTTGACAAAGTGATCATTAATAATTAATACGAAAAGGCCCCAGAAAATCAAGTACAGATTGAATTGAACACATTTGTCAAAACTACAATATATGTTAAGATATCCCTAATTTTTCTTAGAGTCCAATAAAAACTTTGTAATTTCACAGAAGAAAAAGCAACAACGCCAATGTCTGGCTGATGTTGAACAAATAAAATATAGTAATACCTTCTTTCAGTTGGCAGATGAACTTGTAAGCAGAGGAGCACGGTGCGTCATTCCATCCGGAACCACCGTAGTTCGCACAGTCTTCTCCTCCCTGGTTATCGTTAGGTTCTCCCAGCTGCCAGTTGCTCCAGTCCCCGATGGTGTCGTGTGTAGTCCCGTCTTCCCACATCCACTCACCCTCGTCGTTCTGATCGCTCAGGCCGATCCAGAAACGTGAGATGGCATCCAAGGCGTTCTTCAGTCCCCTTAGGAAGCTGTCCACGCCTGCGTCTTTCGGCATGGCCAGAATCCCTCCGTCCGCTGCACACATTTCCCTGGCATGGCTGTAGGTTGTCTCTTGGCTGTTAGCCCTGAAGCATGAACCTCCGTATGCGGTGTAACCAGTGGGACAACCTGTAGAAAATATCATACCGTTTGCTTCACAATACATATATTTAATTCTATTTTACGTTTAGTCTATTTCTATTATCCGGATCTCTTTGAATTTGCAAATGATACCTGTAGACAACTTTTACGAATGAAATAGTCTCGAGTCTAGTCTTATCACATGACCAAACAAAGCACACGTACATGGAACATACACTAAAAAAAAATTTATTTTACTGTTAGAATCAACCCTTATATCAATTATTCCGTCCTTGATGTATTTATTATAAAGGTTAACATTGTTACAAGGCGGCTAATTTCGTATCCTCTTCCAAATGACTGCAGTCACACGTGTGTGCGCGCGCGCGCGTGCGTGTGTGTGTGTGTGTGTGCGCGCGTGCGTGTGTGTGTGTGTCTGTGTGTGTCTGTGTGTGTGTTTGTGTGTGTGTTTATGTTTGTGTGTTTGTGTGTGTGTATGTGTGTGTGTTTGTGTGTGTGTGTGTGTGCGTGCATGCGTGTGCGTGTGTTTGTGTTTGTGTGTGTGTGTGTGCGTGCGTGCGTGTTTGTGTGTGTGTGTGTTTGTGTGTGTGTGTGTGTGTTTGTTTGTTTGTATGTATGCGTGCGTGCGTGCGTGCTTATGTGTATGTGTATGTGTGTGTGTGTGTGTGTAGATAACTTCAATGGTTTATATGCTAACCTTCACAAGTGGGTGTAGCATCACTCCACGTCCCGTCAGACTGGCAGGTGATGTTGGCAGTCCCCCACAGCTGGTACCCGGCCATACAGGTGTACCTGACCGTCTGTCCTGGCACAAAGCTCGTGCTGTTGTTATCCCTGTTCCCATTGGTGGGCACACCAGGATCCCAGCAATGGCCGGGGGCACGGCCTGAGAAAGAAAAAAAAAACAGAGGAAAGTCAATTTGAATCGTACTCTGTACTAGTTTGGACGTCTCTTTTAAACCATGTCTCTTGCCTAGCAGTTTCAATCAAGCTTTCCTTCTGTAGTATTTTGATTCTTGATAATATTTGATTCTCTTGTTCACCGATTTTAAATCTATGTAAAGTCTAACATCAATTCAGCCCCTGGTATGACAGACCTAAATCTTTAGAGTATGTCTTCTCATTAAATCATTCATAAAGTATGAACCTCCTTCCTCTGAATACTGGTTCATCGTTTCTTTAAAAGCATACAAATCGTTGAGATGGAACCAAAATACATGAAAAATGAGTAGTTTATACTGAACAGAACACAAACATGGGTACACTAACTGGACCAACTAAACTGAATCTGAGTTTTGGCATGACTCTATGATGGGATCACCATGCAAAACGCAATGATATGACTAAAATGATAACAAAAAAGTGTAAAAATACTAGTTTTTATCGATGACACAAGACTCGATTTCCATTTTTCCATCGAAAAAATTTGTTGCACTTTCTGTCAAATCGGTCGGCCGAAGCGATTCCGCCAACGTACCACAGTTTCAATCTTATTCCAACCAGTGTAATGAAAGACCTTACTTATGTAGGAGAACTGGAACCCCTGACGAGTGACGCTGCTGTCAGATGTAAACCTGAGGAACATCATGTTAGATGTGCTGGTCATGGGACCGACTGTCTGTTGTCCTGTCAACCTGGGCATCAAAGAATGATATTCAGAAGTTTATAAATTGCACGTTTATGCCCTTAGGCTAACTGCTGGTAGTACATAAACATAGGAGATATACAAGTGACAATAAACTGTAAGTGATAAACATTATTGTAAAAAGAGGCTACTCAAATACTAGTGTTGGCTATATCTAAACAATAATAATCAAGATAATACATACAACATATTCTAATGTTTCCTGGCTTCAGCACTATTTTCTTTCTACCATCCAGAATATACTGAAGCTTTTTTTTACAGACAAGTGGCTTGGAAGCCTCACACTAATTGGCTATAACAACATACGTAGTTGCAGCATAATGTTTGTTTCTTTGTTTGTTTTTAAGGAATCTGAGTTAGTGGTGACATACAACCCCTACTCTTCCTGGAGCCCTCTTCCGTAAAATGCAAAAAATATTATGTGCAAAGTCCTATTAGAATATTGTCTAATTGTTTGGAAAATTACCTTTGTAACTCTGTGGCAGTATCGCTGGCTCCATCGTAGACAGCCAGAGAGTCGCCATTTGCATCAACGTCAAATCTGTCAAACATGACACGAATGATGCTTCCAGGTGGTACCGTGATGCTCCACTCACAGGTCTCATCGTTGCTATAGTTACTGGGATAGTTCGGTGACGTCATGGGACCTCCAGAGGGGGCCGTCAGGGTCCCTCCACATCCCTGGGCCCTGGTCGGTGTCACTTAGGAATGACAAATTACTAGCATTAAGATCATGTCATGTTCAGATAAGTAAAAAAAAAATAGCAAGACTCTGTCGTAAATACGTTACATGCGCTGTTAAACAAAACGCAGCGACAATACAACTCTTTATTGATCATCAAGTTCTCGGCCTCAACCAGAACAGAAAAGGTGCACAACTCAAATTTCGAAGCATACATGTAAAGTATAAAGTCTTTTATGAATGTGTACCAAAATTCAAATCATTGTGATCATCACTTTGAATGCGACACCCAGTAACGGAAACAACATGGACAATTGAGATGCGATCTGAGGTGTGCAGGTCAACTGAAGGTCAGACACCCACTTCTTTCTACTTGAAATGGGAAGGGAATCCTTATGAACTATTTTGACAATGTCTTGAAATAATTTACAGCATGGGGAACTCGACCAACACTTTTCTGATCACAGTTCACCCTTGTTTTATAATATCTAGCCGATTCCCCCCTGATTTTCTGACGTTGCCTGGAAAGCAATGACTACAATGATATGAAATTTAGAGCTCAAGGACATTGATAAAAGGCTTGATACTACGATGTTGTTTCTCGAAATTGTAAATATTATGTGCTTATCATTTCTTGGTGAGGCTGACAACGTATTGATCACCCCTCGTACCTTTTGACAACAACGCCCTCGACTCATTAAAATTTCATGATGCAATTTCGCTGCAAGTACTTTTCAAAGAGAACAACAAAAGAAAATTCCTCTCCAATACAAAATCGTTTTGTTGTGAGCGTATGATTATAACATTGTAACTGTTATTTACAGTAAACGTTACAAAATTGCCTCTCATATTATTTCGCGTTCAGTTAGTATTTTTGCAACAGAATCATGATACATCTGACGCCATGTGTGTTTCAAGCTAAGTCGCAGAATAGAAGTAAACAATCCCACTGTATACGCAGTTGGATATGTGTTAGCTTTCCAGTAGAATTTCACTTAACCTGTCCTAAAACCCTTTACAAGTTTCAGTAACATAAACTACATTACAGAAAATTACAGGACAAAAATTGACTTTCCTATCAAGACATAATCTTATTTGGATAAATTTTATATATTTCCAACCAAAATTTCAAATCCATGTTTGGAAAAATGACTGCTTATACGATATTTTAGAGTTAGGGACAGTCTGACAAACATTTGACCTAAGTTATTGAACCAAAAGGCCAACTCTAGCAAGAATGCAACGCAGCCGACCGATGATGATGATGATGACTCTCAACAAAGCTTAACTTAATACAGCTGAAACCACCAATGAAATAAGAAAGACAGTCATTCCTGCCTAGTGCAGTTGTCGTGACAGTGTAAACACCTTTTAAGACAAAACCGGAGAACCAATGGGAGCAGAGGAAATACCAGGATTGAGAAGAGGTTGTTACAACAGTCAGTGAGACGTCTACAAGTATTCATCCTCAATTTATCCACAAGGTATCTATCTCCATGTTTTCAGCCACAGCAAGTAAATTCTATGGATGGCATCAAGTGCTCATTAATTTTCACCTGATTTCAGAAAAAAATATCTATAAAAAAAAGATTTTCTTGTACGAATCTTGTTCTTTTTGCACTGCCTCACTATTTCTGCAGTCTGAATAGGATGCCATCCATAAATTTATTTGCTGTGGCCTTATGTGTCACGGACCGTCTTTTTACCTGCAAGTAAGTGCAACCCCTATACGTGGCAAGCATCAGCCAGTAGATAACCGTAGCCCAGGAAAGTTGTGCCACCGTATTATCCTCAAAGTATCCATCTCCCTGTTTGTATATCACGACCCGTAATTGTCTTGAAGTTCAACCTTAAAATAGATACAATTCGTACCTGTGGCAAACACCAGCCAGCAGATGACCGCAGCCCAGGAAAGTTGTGCCGCCATCTTACCACGCCCGCGCGGGTAGGTTGACTGTTCGTCGGTTCCCGCTGACAGTACTGAGACGACGTTACCTTGTAGCGCTACAGAAACGTTGTGTGCCCCACAGAGACCTACTACACAAGACTGCCCTTCTCGTAAATCATAACAAAGTTACAGAAACGCAAGCACACTAGTTCTGTGGAGGGTTGAGTGTCATAGCCATAAAGAGCACTGAAAACTATCCCACTTCACTCTGGCAAATGTTGTCTCATATATGACGATTTGTAGGTGTGTTCCAGGTATACTGTAAAATACCATAGCAACACAACATCAAATGTCAAAACTCGGGCAATTATCGTCACCACAAGTATGATGAGTTCTCTTGTTCACACTCCCACCCTGCTGTGCACATTTTATCAAATTGAAATATGAATAATTAATGCAGCCCAGTACAACCCACCAGACCATGTACAATTGTTAGCTGTAAAAAGCCAAAGCGGTAAGCGTTTTGCCGTTACGAACAATGATCTTAAGCAGGACCGCGTGTCAACTTCGAACAATCGACTTTTCAAAGGTTTTTGAAGCATCAAACCGCGCTGAGGCAATCAACATGATTTTGATAGAGACCGGTAAGGATCATAATATATAAGGATCATAAGATATAACAGAGATATCATCTAGCATATATCATGTTTTGAATATTTCTTATGACGCTCAGTAATAAATAATATATCATTAGGCATAGGGAACTACCCGAGTGGACAATTTTGACTCATGCGCATATCATTCACAATGCAAATGTGTTCCAGACGTGCTGTGATCAAAAGTCAAAGAATAAAATGTCAAAACTCGGGTAATTATCACCATCGCTAATAGTATTGCTACTTTTTGTCACTAATCCCTTCTGTTCAAATTTATGAAATTAAAACATGAATATTTAAAGAAGAGTATATTATTAGGGAACTGTCGAACTGGACAATGTCGGCTAAAATATGAGTTTTGTGACTTCTACCATGGTGAATCGGTATAGCAACACGCCATTAAAAGTAAAATTACATCTTTACCACCAAAACGATTGCTACTTTTGTTCGTAACTTGAGCTATTCAACTTTTCGAAATTACTACTATGGAACTGCTGACTGAACCATAGAATGAAACGTCAGGTAATCCTCATCATCATTAATGTAGCTATGTTCCAGACATGCGGTGATCAAAAGTCAGGTAATTATCTTCATCGCCGAGATGATTGCTACCTATGTCACTAATCCCACCTTTTCAACTTTATGGAATTGAAACATGAAGAAATGAAGAAGAGTATATTATTAGTGAACTGTCCGACTGGATAATGTCGACTCAACCGTGAATTTTGTGTCTTCCAACCTTGGTGAATCGGCATAGCAACACAACCTTAAAAGTAAAATTACATCTTTCCCACTCATATTGCAACTCCGCCTATTCAGCTTTTCAAAATGGAAAAAAAATTAAATAATTGCTAACGCTCAGTAATAAAGAGCATACTAACAGGTAACTGTAATAATAATTGTAACTCTAATTGGAGATCGAAATAAACAAACTGACCAGGCTAGGGAAATTTGAGTCAAAGGTCGGTAATTTAGCTGATGTATACCCTGAAATGTACAAGTTACCTTAAAACAAAATTAGTTTCTCATGTCAGAATCAAGTACAGGAAAAGTAAGGAATAGCCATCTTTATGTTATATGCTATATATCTAGGTTACTCTCTACAAAATTCGCAGACTGACCTTAAAACGTGTTGTTGTACACAATTTGATAAAAAAGGAAAAGTTTCAATTTTGTTTCAAATTTGTTTCACAGATGATTTAGGAGAAGCTGTTTCGTAGAAAGAAGGACATTATAAAATGTGAAAACATCACATGATGATAACTGACCAATAACCGCGAGCTATAGCTGGATTTGTAAATACGTCATAATATGTTGATAAGAACATCTATTTTCTGCCACCTGACGAACACAGTGTAATCGACCCAACCTTACCCTTGACCCGAAACGTGCGTGACGTCACTTGACCTTTGTACTGCACGTAAAGTTGTATGAACTTCAGCGGGGCTACGTTAGCCGTGACAGGGCTCACTGACATTCTGTTCCATCACAAGACAGCTGCAGAGTAGATTTTGTGTCACCCAGGACAAGGAAGAGTTCCGTTTCATTGCAAGTTGTAAACCACCTGCGTGCGGTATTTGTCTTGGCAAACAACATGAACTACATGTAGTACAACCGAGCTGAGCCCCCCTCCACCACTTCGTCATGGCAGACCAGAGTCCAAATCTTTCGTTCCGTCTCGCGTCGCACGATGACTACAAAGCCGTGATGCGTATGTCTAAGGACATTTATGGCGACACCGACTACCTGCCGGAGTTTTTTCACTCCTTCATTGATGATCCTGACACCACGATTTTCCTGGCGGTGGCGGGAACACAAGTGGTGAGTTTTGATTACAACGAAACATACCAAATATATATAACGTTACACAACCGTTGTTCAATTTCACCCGTCTATCAACTACATTAGGGCAATGATTACTGGTTCACATTGCAAGGCAGAGCGTCAGTGTCACTGGTTAGTGGCCCGATACGTAAATACACATGTAGTATTTACATAATATACTAGTAACAGTTACTAGTATTGCTTCATGTGGTGTTAGAAATGCGGTCCCAAACATAAAGGAGTGTACTAAGTAAATAACAGTTGTGAACGTCAAAACAATTTTCACCTACAACTTAAGACGGTGGTCCTAAACATGCATGTAAAACATACAGTACTGCTACAATATTCATAGGATAGTGCATAGCTTTAATCTTGCAGCTCAGTTTCTTCTTGTATTCTTATCGCTGCCAAGTGTCGCAAAAATACCTAGAGTTCGGCGAATTCATACCTCCATGAAATATTGAGGGCTTTTGTGAATTTTATACAAATGACTTACTACATGTACACAATTCATGCATTGTGATATTCACTATTGACTAACTTATGCAAGAATGAAATTCCCACAAACACATAGCACACAAAACACACATGTATAAACACACACATGCATTCTTAACCCTTAAACTGCCAGAGTTTGAGCCCTATTAAATGCTTTAATGCCAGGGTTGGCCGCTGACGCCCGAAAAGAGACACCCGAACAAGGCCGAAGTCCCTAACTTCCGGGGTTCGTGCGCTACACGCGCGCAAAGTTGCTTCTTCGGGGGAATACGCTATCCGGTTATAACCGTGCACGGCACATAGGGCATGTATATGTGTGCCGGTTATATCCAGTTTTGTCAGTTTACGGTTAACTTTTTGAGACATTTAAGTTGTCTTTTCGGCATACTAAAATACATTGTAAAATTCACGGAAAGAAACACGACATATTAAGTTACATTTAAAAACGCTGAAATCTTACGTAAAGGCCAGATGTATGTTTCCGATGCCTTTAATAGATCTTAAAATCTGCTGAAATATATCTCCGCCTTTAAGGGATTTATACGTATGTCTGAAACTTAGCTTAAATACTTGTTTTCGTGCTGTGGATCCTGTGCTTTCTTAGGTAGGACTACTAGTGGCAACAATCACGGAGGAAGGAAAGGCCTTCATCAGTACGTCAGCGAGAGTTGCTCCTGCCTGGAGAGGGAAGCGCGTCATCGGGAAGTTGGAGCAGTATCAAGACGCCTGGATCCGACAGAACCGTCCGACAGCCAGGTATAAACGAGCCACGGCATCCACTGCTAGCGTCTTTACAAGGAGACATATAAAAGGCATGCCAGAAGTTTTCTGTATGGTAAGTTTACATTTAGAGAACGTTTCATGCTGTATAAGTCATAAAGTTTACAATAAGCATGATCACGATTCCGAGTGCGCAAAATTGTGTCATGACAGGAATTGTGGGTTATATATCAAAGGCGAAGGCAGCTGACTTGTAGAAAACTGTCTCGTCCATTGTCTTGATTTTCACTGCACTGTCCAGACGTTATTGTTTATGTCCCAGGGGCCGTAACCTTTAACATATTACGCATAATTTCTATTGCTGCACATGTGCACTCGAAGAGGTAAGCATGGCTATTGCTCTACAGTAAAAACGTCTTACCTCATGTGAAGTACTGGATCGATTCAATCTAGAATTGAGGTCACTTTCTTCACTTTTTAGCCCTACGTAGAATACAAGGGCGAACCCAATCTCTGGTGGCGACAGAACCCCGCTCAGCTGGCTCAACTGGACACGACCGGCTTACCGGACGTCGTGCGTCTACATACCGCAGACGACGACTTCTGTACGGCAGTACAGAAATGGCTTCCCGCGGGAGCTTGCGGTGGCTACGACGGCAAACCCATCATAATTGTAGACTGGGACCCTTTCACCCTGTGCCCCGCCAATTTGAAGATTCTAAAAGCACAGAATGATATTCACATGTTGAACTACAAGGGAGAAGCTAGTCTGAGTGTTTCCAACACGTATCCAACCGCTGCAGTGAGAATGATGTCCGTTACAATCTACGCTATGGACGAATTAACCGTCCAAAAACACCTTTTGAAACACCTAGAGGACGTAAGCCGTAGCTACAAAAACGACGTCATACAACTGAGCGTATTTGTCGGTCTTGCTGAGCTGGAGGATCCTATCCACCAGTTTTGTAGGGATACTTTGCAGATGGAAAATCTGCTGGACAGGAAGAGTGAAGTTATCATGACTGAAAGTGACATGTTAACCAGCCACCTGTGAGAGGCCTCAAGGCTGTGTGGATTCAATCGTATGATTCACATCCTTTGGGAAACCCCAAAATTATGCAGACGTGTGAAAAAAAGGCTCTTAAAAAGCTGCATTCATTGTGTAATCTTTGTGGTCAGGAAGGGTGAACAAATGATATAACACACAGAGCACGGTATACCGCCCAGTGTATTCTCAATTTTTGTTAACATCTTTGACTTTGAAATTTTTCTGCAATACTCTCTGGCATATATAATTGTTCTCTTTTTGTAGCTGTTTTGCATTCTCCGAGCAGAGGTTGGGTCACGGGGATAGTCGTGGTAGGGATTTTTACTGTCTCGCTTCCCTCAACAGAGCTAGTAAAAACCTGAAGCCAACCCACTACAACTATCTCCGCGACCCAAGCCCTGAAAGGAAAATAGCTGCTTATTTACAGTATGGTCGAAAACTTGATTTTAACGTTCAAAACTTGATAAGCGCGCGGAGGTAATCCACCTGATCAAATCAACAAAACATAAACAGCAGCTATTTCCGCCCGTCATACCTAATACAACGCAAAGTGGAACATTTAATTGAACAGAAAGATAGTAATTAGTTTTAGCCATCTCTGCAACCTTCATCAGTATGATTGACCCATGCTTTCATATGCGTGATCTAGTTTCAGATTTGAGTTAATCATGTGTTTTCTATGAGAACTGTAAATGTATGTATGTGTTGGCACCCAATATCAGCGACGCTGCCTGGGTTGTTTGCCGTGTATTGCGTTATCTACAATCTCAATAAATGAACAAATAAATCTCTGCAGCCTTCATCAGTATGACTGGCCCATGATTTCATACACGTGATCTACTTGATACGTGATACCTTTTGTAGGGCGTCGTTGTGCAAGTGTTGTATCTGTATCTATAAAGCCGGTATAACCGCCCTTCGGCGTAACACACCAGCTTCGCAAGCACGCGGCGCGGCAGCAGCTGGTTATATTACACTGAACGACCTGTCACACATAACTTTTGCACATCTATCTGCAAGCGTTCTTTAAAACTATCCAGAGATGATGCCCCTACTGTGCTTGATGATAACATGTTCCACTCTACGAAAGTTCTGGGAAAATACGAGTTGTTGTGCACGTGTTCGGGACGTGATAGCCTCGCCCTGTTCCCAGAAAGATGGACATGTAATAAGTCTCCTGTAGGACAGCGTGATGATGTAAACATGCAATCATGTATCTCGTACTTTTTGTTTTAGAATTGCTTATATAAGATGATATTTACCCTCAAATCTGCAAGTCATCTTGAAACAAGATTATAATTTTTCACGTCAGAAACAAGTACATGAAAAGTAAAAGTAAACAAAAGTCATTTCTATGACATAGGTTACGATCTAGGTTACTTTCTATAATTTCTTTTCAGACTGTCTTTCAAAACAAATGTTATTTGTTGCATACAGTTTCATGGTCGAGACATGTGCGCAGACAATTTTGGAGGACATGTTTCGTAGAAAAGAATGACTTATTTAGTGTCCCTTTGTGAAAACATCACATGGTCTTAACTGACCGATTTTAAATGCATCGCAATATGTTGATAGGTCTGGAACAGTTATTTTCTGCCAGACATACGTTGGCGGTACCGCACACCGGCAAGCTGAGGAAGAGAGTCGGGTCCTACATCAGCCGTGCCCTTCCACAATCAGGTAATTTGCAGATGAGGTAATCATTTTGTGCCATTCTAAGCATTTTGAAAACCTAACGTCAAATATCTTCACAGTAAAGTGCTAGAGTAACTTGAATAAATATCACATTGGAAATTAACTTGAAACACATTTCATTTGTGAATGTCCCCTTTGTGAAGCCATATTCTGTATACTGTATGTACATTCATTGACTTAATCTAAGTATGTTTAGAATTAAGATTATTTACTTGACTTGTAGTTATTCTGTGTTCAATGACAATGTAATGGTAGTACGTTAGTATTTAATTTTGTTCAGTTGCAATAAGCGTCATGGACATGGATTTGCTATAAATCTATATCGTATTATAAAGGAAACAATGGGTGGCTTTTCGTGCCTGTAAATTGTGAATCAATTATTTAGGCCGCACTGACTTAAATTTATGGATGACATCTTCTGAGAACCCCAAAACTAATGCGAAAGGGCGAAAAAAAAGAAAAAGCAAACAAAAGCAAAAATACCACTTAGGCCTACGTCACATTACCCAGGGTGTCCGCGCGGTGTCTAACCGATCTAGGCCCCGGCCGGGCTCTAAAGCCGGGTAGACACCGGCTCACGTAGTCACAAATCATTTTTTCTTCACGCGTCCCGTTAGGGGTCCCGGGGGGCTCCGGTGGGCATTCCAGCGGCTTTCATCCAATAGTCGTATGCTTTAATCCTTTATCGGTCGATTTCCGGCAGGCACCCGTTAGCTGCCCTGGGAATATCGCGGGGTACCCCGTAAGGGTCTGGTGGGCACGTGACGCACGTGCTGAGGGTGGCGACGGCTCGTCACCGTTGCTTCCTTGTTTTTGTTGCTTCTTTGTCCTTGAAGAAGAGAGACTAGCGGAACGGCAGTGCCAGAGAAGAAGATCGTGGTGGGTTCAACTCTAGTTGAGGCGCCGACCCATGTTTGGGTTCTACAATGCGCTGATGAGCGAGCTAATGCCAGAACATTGTTGCGACTTTAACTTCTTCATGCGCATGGAGCCCCAAATGTTCTATGACCTGCTCATGTGTGTGTGACCTTCCATTGAGACGAGCAGAAAGTGAGTTTTTTACTGCTGATATTTCCCCAATATTTCCCCGGCGGGCCCCTGGTTCATTTTAAGTCCGACTTAAAATCCACCGGGACCCCGCCCGAGACCAAAAATAACCCGGCAGCCGCTGGGAGACCCACAAGACCCCGACCGGATGTGCCAAAAAACATTCCGTAAATTACCAGCTCGGATCCCTACGTGGAAATGTGACCATGGCCCAAATAGTCCTGGTTGATGACCGAGGGACCCGTCAGCGGCCCTGGCGGTGTTCCGGGATGACACAACGGATGCAATAGTTTGTAATGCAAGAAGGTTGGGCCTGTACCGACGAGTACCGTCGGGGTACCGGGCAGGTACCGGGCGGATACTGTAGGGGACCCTGTCGATGTGTTCACGATTAGTTGACGGCTTGCATTCGGCGTATTTTCCTGCCCGGGCCCCGGTGGATTTTAAGTCCTACTTAGAATCAACCGGGGCCCCTCCCGAGCCCCAAAATAACCCGGCAGCCGCCGGGGGTCTTGTGGGGCCCCGCCCGAAAGTGCACGAAATAAGCCCCTAACATACCCGGTCGGGCCCCTTTGTGGAAATGTGACGTTAGCATAAATCACAGGATAAACCTCCAGTCCATTCTTTCCCAGGCTTGGTTTGTCTTTTTAATGTTCATCTCCAGTAAGACTGTAAGACAGAATCAATGTTTTTATTGCAGTTCTTGTATAAAGAGGGAACACTTACTTTTGCCCCATACCCTTACCTTGGAGAGCAGGTCCTCTGGCAAGCATAAAATCCAGATTGACCAGGCCGCTTTTGGGTGACATTTGGGTAGATTTGTTTTGCAAGAGGCAAAAATCAACGCGCGCGGATGTCATCCATAAAATTGAGTGGCCTTATTTGTAAGAAAAGGTTTATTCTGTACTTCTACCGTCATCAAATTAGACTGTATGTTACAATTAAGGAAAAGTTTCATATATTCATTAATCTATTCCATGTTTATCTGTTGTTATAGGGGACCTTTGTCTGCAGAATATGATAATACCGCTATACAAAATGGAATCCGCAACTTGCCTTTTCATTCTCTTAACTCTGCTAACAATCACTGTTGGGAAGACCGTTCATTATATCGGCCGTAACTTGACGCAGGTCCCGATAGACGCCATTACACCAGACGTCTATTCTGTCAAGCTGTCAAACAATAAAATATCCCACCTGGACTCATTTAGCACAACCCCGTACATATGGTATCTGTTTATCGACAACAATCGGGTAAAGGATTTATTCCCGCAAACCTTCCAACGTCTGGACAAGCTTCGCATTCTGGATCTGGACAGAAATTACATCGTTATCCTTCGTGACTTCATCTTTTCTGATCTTTCCGCCCTTTGGGATCTGTTCCTCTCCAACAACCTAATTTATGCTGTATCAGAACGCGCGTTCCACGGTCTGGCAAGTCTGGAGTTCCTGGAACTTTCCGGGAATCGACTTTCTTCGGTTCCCATGCAGGCAATCAAGCTGATTCCGAGTAAACAACTCTTGTCAGTGCTGCTTAGGGTCAACAACATTAGTCACATACCCCAAGATCTTAAATCTGCACACCCGTCCACAACTTATCAGTTACAGGGTAACCCTTTGCACTGTAGCGATGCACAAGGCAGTCATGGTGACGAGTTAAATATTGCTAATATGGATAAATGGCCCATTATTACACCTTACATTATCAACATTGAACATAATCGGACTTTCGTCGAAAGGCATTTCCTACTCAAAAGTCATCACAAGAACTTTGGTGTTGTTCCCACTACTTTCTACGTACCTAAGCACATTTCCTTTATTCTACCTTTGTTTCTTTATGACAACCCAGTTGATTCATTCTTCTGGAACACCCCGACAGGCCGCCATTTAGTCAAACCTGCCAACAAACCGTTCGCGGTTGAATACTTCACCGCGGAAGACTCGGGCATTTACAAAAATGAAGCAAGTATGCAGGGTAGCACGAAAACATTTTATAGTGATCTGCTACTGTGCCTCATTCACCCACTGAAGGAGACAAAGGGACAAAACACGACAATGTCCCCATCCGACGACCTTTTGCCACAAAGGAAAAACAACACCGACACTTGTTCAGGTTCTACAAATCAATCCTGCTGTTCCTACTGGTTAGTTTTTAAGCCTTCTTTTTATCAGAAATTCTGTGATGTTAGGAACAATAAATCACATAGCAAACATGTCGTCTTGGTCATGGTTAAGTTGTTTGGTATTTTTAGTCTGGTGGTTCTCTGTCATACCGCATTTTTTTGTTGGAGAAAACAGCGAGCGAGACGAGAACACATTGGCATCGCCAGTACAACATTGCACATAGGGGTACAAGCTATGGCCGTCTGTATTCCCCATCACAGCCTGCTCATGGTGACAGATCAGTCAAGAGAAGGAGAATCGAGCCCAAACGACTTCTCTCTTAGACGATTGCGATCGCGAGAAACCCACTGGTCGGAGATTCCAAAAGGAGCCACGCAGTTTAGTTTCCATTACGTAACAGAAGCGCACCAGGCGGTCACAAATGGTGTTGCAGAGGCTGAGGTTCATCACTATGACAACGATGACGCGTCAGATGTAGATGAGGAGGCACAATATCACCAATACGCTTCTGCAGCGCCGCCCCCTCTACCGGTCTATGAGGAGACTGCACCCAAAGTGCTCGTGGAAGAAGAATCTGACCAGCCTGCTTTTCACATAGGCAATGCCGAAACTGGTGAGGAAGAAATGCCTTATGGCGTAGCCGCAGCAAATTCACTGTACCAACGGGACATGACTCCAAATCATAGTGATGTCACAAGTGAGCGTTCGTACAGCGCCTATACAAATAGCTGTGCGGTAGAAGGGGACAGAATGGAAGAAAGGTTTCATATCGTACCAGAGGCAAACACACTTTATCACCAAGATGCGGCTGCAAATTGTAGTACTCTAACAAGAGAACACGCAGCTAGAACCACTGCATATGGCAGTGCGGCAGATTCGATCCAAACGGAAACAGTCATCACTGACATGTATATCCAGCAAACTGCCATCACACGTGACGTCACAACCACGTTAAATCATGAGTCTGTGGAAGATTTTGGCATTCTGTACGGAAGTGGTGCGGCAACTGTCGAGTAAATGTATAAACTGTGAAAGAGTGAAACTTGTGACTAAGGACATCCTCGCATAATTTATAAACTTTGAATTATGTCCAGAGTTAGATGCGATAAACCTGTATCGTTCGTTAGTTTTGGAATTTTGTTGAATTCCTTTTTTCTTCATAAATGGGCAATTTGAAGTATTCTGTGTTATTTTGTTTCAATTAAATTACATCATCAATAAAGTAAAGTATCTTATCTCATTTGTGACTTGCCTGACTTTAGTGGTTTGGTACTGAGACTATTGCATCGAGATGATAGTCATTTTTTTTCAAATTTGATGAGTTCAGTCCGTAAAAGATATCATTATGACATTTTATGTTTCTATCTATTCAGACGGTTCACGCTGAAGATTTCCAACCAGGTGTAAAACTATAGCATTTGTCTCCCTAAAATATATCTTCGTCCTCCCAATGAACTACAACTATATATGTTTGAAACTCGACCTATTTCTACACATAGACAAAGAGATCGGGGACAGGGCTCCCTTGGAAATCAGTCTGCTGACTGAAGGGACCACCCTATAAGATTAATGAATAAATAAAAATGAATAGAAACCATACTCTGATTGAGGAATTTCTGTGTCAGATAATGCATGATTTATAGCGGACAACCAGCTGTGCACGTGTTGTGCACATGTTGTGAGCGTGATCGGGACGTGATAGCCTTGCCCTGCAACCAGAAGGAGGCACGTGTAATAAATAATAGGTCACCTAGATGCAATGCAACGTGTTAATGTAAGTATGCAGTAACTATCTAGTTTTTGTCTTTTATCTTTGATGATGATATGTACCCTCAAGTTACATGTTATCTTAGACCAACCTTAGTTTTTCACGTCAGAGACAAGGAAACTCAAATAAAAATGATTTCTTACTCAGTGCTAAGGCAAAGAACAGGCATGGATGAAGGAGACTTGTGCTAGAGGCAACCATGGTCCCCGACCCTCCTGATGAGGATGGGACTAGGTGAGGTGCTGAGACTGATAGCTGCAAACAAGGACTCTACAATTTCTTCTGGGACCGTCCTTAAAAACACGTGTTACTGAATACAGTATAATGGTCAAAACATGTGCCAATCACCCAGTTCCATGTAATTAAAAAGGCGCCAATTTTGTTTCCAATTTGTCAGCAGACAATTTAGAAGAAACTCTTTCGAAAAAGCAAGACTGTTGCATAAAGTCCTTGGGGAAAACATGGCACTGTTATATAACTGACAAATGATGACACCACAGGCGAGATGCTTGCTTGCGGCAGATATGATAAAAATATGGACATTTGATGTCACCAAAATACATAACGACATGTTGCCATCTATATGGCGATTTCTTTCATTAGTAAAAGTATACTGGATGTGAAAATAAAAAAGAAAATGCAACTGTGTAATCAACTAAAGGACCAGGAATACAGACAACAAAGATTAACTTTGAGAGCATTTATTACTTTTTTTTTCAAATGAACAAAACTAGCATCATATTCATCACAGCACCCAGGACCATTACAAAATGGTGTGTTAAGGTTTATCGACAATGTGAATGACTTAACTGAGATAGCAGGTGCTAGAACCATTTTATGGTGCTGAATAAAGTGCTAAGAATACACATATATCACACCTAACTCTATGCGTTGTTTAAGCGTTTAGGCGTAGACTTTATTACGTGGGGAGGACGTTATTGCAAAGTTCGACTCTTTGATTGTTCATGCAGCTACTCGACAGTTGCCGCACCATTCCGTACAGGTTGCAAAAACCTTCAAAAGAAACCTAATTTGACGTAGGTGTGACATCACGTATGATGATGGCAGTGTCGTCAGTTTGCTGGACACACAACTCATGATCAGTCATGTCTGTTTCTGTTTGGTCCAAATCTGCCGCACTGCCATATGCAGTGTTTCTAGCTGCGTGCTCTCTTGTAAGAGTACTACAAGTTGCAGCCGCATCTTGGTGATAAAGTACGTTTGCCTCTGCTACAACATGAAACCTAGCTTTCTTCCACCCTGTTCCCTTCTACGGCACAGTACTAGTAGTTTGCAGAGGCGCTGCATGCATGCTCACCTGTGAGTGCTCTTCGGTTTTCAGTCGTATCTTGGTGATAAAGTTCGGATGCCTCAACTACGGCAGGAAAACTTTCTTCTATACGGTTTTCTTCTATCGCACAGTAATTTGCAGAGGCGTGGCATTCATGCACACTTGTGAGACCGCTACGGTTTGGAGCCGTGTCCCGTTGGTACAGTGAATTTGCTGCGGCTACTCCGTAAGGTATTTCTTCCTCACCAGTTTCGGTACTGCCTACGTGAAAAGCAGGCTGGTCAGATTCTTCTTCTGCTAGCACTTTGGATGCAGTATCCTCGTAGACCGGTAGAGGGGCCGGCGCTGCGGAAGCGTATTGGTGATATTGTTCCTCCTCGTCTGCATCTGACGCGTCATCGTTGTCATAGTGATGAACCTGAGCCTCTGTAGTACCGTCCGTGTCCGCCTGGCGCGCCTCTGACACGCAATGGAAACTATATTGTGTGGCCCCCATTGTCATCGTCGACCAATGGGCTTGTGTCGGCCTCAAGCGTTTAAGAGGGAAGGCGTTTTGGTTCGATTCCCCTTCTCTTGAGTGATCTGTCAACTTGAGCAGGTTGGGATGGGGAATACAGACGGCCATGGCTTGCACTAGCACTCCAAAGTTCAATGTTGTAATGGTGGTGCTAATGTGGTCTTGTCTCGCTCGTCGATTTCTCCAATAAGATAACGCGGAAAGAGAGATAACCATAAGACTAACAAGACCGAACAGATTTAAAACCATGACCAAGACGACATGTTTTTCTTGTGAGTTAGTGTTTCTATCAACACAGAATTTCTGATGAAAAGAAGGCTTGAAAACTAGCCAGTAGCTACAACAGGATTGATTGGTAGAACTTAAACAAGTTGAATTGTCGGTTGTGTTCCTGCTCTGTGGTAAGAAGTCGTCGGATAGGGACATTGTGGTGTTTTGTTCCAGTGTCTCCTTTGGTTTGTGGAGGAGGCACAGCAGCAGATCAGAATAAAACTTTCTTCCTGATTCCCAGCCTACACCAGAGACTTCACCTGTGTACATGCCGGAGTCTTCCGCGGTAAAGTCTTCAACCGCGAACGGTTTGGTGGCAGGTTTGATCAAGTGGCGTCCTGTCGGGGTGTTCCAGAAGAATGAATCAATAAGCTGGGGGTTTCCCAACGGAGGTAGATCAAACGAAGTGTGCTCAGGTACGTACAAGGTGGTGGGAACAACACCAACGTTTTGGTACCGACGTTCTAGGAGGAAAATCTTTTCGACAAAAGTGCGGTTATGTTCAGTGTTGATACTGTAAGGCGTTGTTTGTGGCCATTTGTCCATATTATCAATGTTAAACTCGTCATCGTGGCTGACCTGTGTATCAGGACAGCGCAATGGGTTCCCCTGTAATAGGTAAGAAGCGGACGGGTGTGGTAACTGTAGATCTGGGGGTATTTGAATGATGTTATTGACCATGAGTGACACTAACGAGAGTTGTTTACTCGGAATCAGCTTGATTGCCTGCATGGGGACCGAAGAAAGTCGATTCCCGGAAAGTTCCAGGAACTCCAGACTTGCCAGACCGTGGAACGCGCGTTCCGATACAGCAGAAATCAGGTTGTTGGAGAGGAACAGATCCAAAAGCTCGGCGAGGTCGGAAAAGATGAAGTCACGAAGGAAAACGATGTAGTTTCTGTCCAGATCTAGAATACGAAGCTCATCCAGACGTTGGAAGGTTTGCGGGAATAAGTTGTTTACCCGATTGTTGTCGATAAACAGATAGCGTATGTACGGAGTTGAGTTAAAGGAATCGAGGTGAGATATTTTGTTGTCTGACAGCTTGACAGAATAGACGTCTGGTGTAATGGCGTCTATCGGGACCTGCGTCAAGTTACGGCCGGTATAGGTCTTCCCAACAGTGGTGGTCAGCAGAGTTAAGAGAATGAAAAGGCAAGTGGCGGGCCTGGCCGGCCTGGCTGCCGGGCATATCCAGAAGCTACATGTTCTTGTAGCTTGTCATGGCCCAGAACGTGCAGCTGTTCAAAAGGAACTGGAAATCTGGAACGGAGCTGATAGACTGGAACAGGCCTGACCGTGGGACAATTTATACTGATAGCCTGTAACAGGCCTGGCCACGTGGCCTTTCAACAGGACTACTGATAACCGGGAACAACATGGACTCGAACATTAATAATTACATGGATATCATATAATTTTGTTCACATTAACATTATCGTATATTGTATTATCATTGTTGTATGACTTTATCGCGTGATGAAAATCTGTGTATTTCATATCATTACACATTAATAAAAAATCAATTCTTCGGATTTTAACCAGAACTCGCTAATCCCATGGTGATCTGGATTCAAAATTACAAATAACATGTTTAAAGTAATGTATACATCTGTAAAAACTTGTCTCATTTTCTCTATGTATTGTATTGTATGGTCGTTTCGTGTAAATTGTATGCTATACTGAATCTAATTATTGTAGAAAAGCAAATGTAAATACATCCAATTTCGAAAGATTAGAAGTATGTAATAAATTGTAGTATGAAGTGTTCAACTTGGTAAATGACATTGTGGAAAAACTAAACTTTACGTAACCAACACCAAATTTTTAGCCGACCCCGTCAGCCTTGTTCACGGAATGTAATAAATTGTACGTTAGTGGAAACCTAAGTGTCTATTTTTTTTTGTATTTGAATGTATCAATTAATGAATGAGCGAACAAACGAATCAAGGGAAGAATGATTGGTTCATTAAATGAACGAACGAACAAATGAATGAAATAGGAAGAACACCCTTGCCTTATTTTGTATCAATATTTTTTCAGACCATTTAGCAGCGTCCTCTGTCGATCTATATGTAAAGTGCATGCAAAATGTACTATTGTTGCTCGTTACAGATATATCGCTGGAGGGCACAACTGTGTGGTCTTTATACATCTTTCTCACGCGGCGGCCATGATAGATCTAAAACGAGTTCAATGTGGCAAACAAAAGGCTGTCCATCATAATTAGCAGTTCGACCAATGGTAGCCTGCCAATTAGGAAATCGACCAATAAGTGAATGGCTGCAAATTCGTTAAAAATTTGCATTATTATGTTTTTATTTTGCATCTCTTAATGGACTATGGGGTCAGTCTACACTACTTTAAATTGCTACATCTTTCGGTGCATAACACTTCTTGTAATATTTATTATTCTATCTTATATCATGAAAATTTGTGTGGTTTGGGGGAAAACTAAATGGGACCTGATTTTAGAAATAAGTTTTGTCTGTTTGCCTCATTGACCTCTTCTTCGATCTATCATGGCCGCCGCGTGAGAAAGGTGTATTGTGTTGCTCAGCACAACCATACTAATCTCCAAGCAGATCCTACGGTAGCATAAGACAGTATCAAAAGCTGCCAGAGGACTGAAGCCGGCCTAGGAGTGTATTTTGCTACCGGGTAGCAAAAACACACTCCTAAGCCAGCTTCACTCCTCCGGCAGCTTTTGATACTATCTTATGCTACCGTAGGATCTGTTTGGAGATTACAACCATACGTTAACAGTTGGTAACGAAGCGTCAAGAAGAGTAATGATGCCGTGATCTGATTTCTAGTAGACGCATGTAGCTACGTAACGTTTTGCTAGACAGTTAAAACTTGAAAGGGAGTTTATTTTAGTAATTGATACCAGCACGTTGTTCGTGACAAATGCCACCGCGCAACTGTACTACTTCGCCCATAGAAAAGTATGACGCTGCACTTTGGAGCAATATCGCAAGAGGCCACTGCTGTGCGGCCTGCTTTGGGTTGTTCAACAGGTGTTAATCAGGTTGACGATCAATTTGCTTTCTGATAGAACAGTTATCGTCTAGATTGAAAACATAACTGTACGCTAGGCCATATCTCTAATGTCGCTGGATTTTTAATTCTATAGGGTGACGCAGCACTCATTGACAGATAATTTTTACACCAGAATTGATTACATGACAATATTTACGACGCAATGAAAAATAACAAACTATTGGGGATGTCGAACATTCTAGACTGGCGCATTTTTGACCGATTTCATAATTTCGTTTGAAATACAAGAATAATTGACTTGAAGGTGATGACGGTGTTGTTATGAAGTCTATCAACATGCAACCAACTACAACAGCGCGTTGATAGAATACTTTGTACTAGTATATGATTGCCTGAGCGCCCTGAGGGCAAAGACAGACCATGCAGCAGTGACATTTAGCGATCCATGTCCGAAGTGCAAGGTCGGAGGTCAATGTAAGCACTAATCTAAGTGGGCAACTGTTGGAATAGGCCTAGTTGTTTGGCCATTCACAAAATACTCATAGACTGGAACATACTCGGCTGGGTGAATTTGTGAATGATTTTCGCGATTTCATTCAATAAAGTAACGTGCTACAGGATGTTAAGTCATAAAGATAACGATAGAGTCGTTGTAAAGCTGTGGTAGTGAAGTCCGCGAATGATTTATTGGCTTATGTCATAATCGATTATATCTATGGATAAGCATAAATAAGCAAGAGTTGACAACACAATGTGCAAGTCTTGACAACAAGTTTGTATAAACTCTGTGTTCCTGACAAAACTCAAGTATTTTACACAGATGAAGAAGCAGATAAAAGAAACTCAAAGCTGTATTCTTTTCTATCGTAATTGATAATACCAATACTGTAAATGCAGAAATTTTTGCGGTGGTTTTATGTTCGAGGTTTTTACGTTGCAAATTCACCGCGAACTTAAAACCACCGCGAGCATTTTTCCATGGCAGTAAGAGACTACAGTGCCTGGTGCTACACCGAACAATCCTTTTTCCGCTACCGTCAAATCCTCGCGAACTTAAATGCATTTACAGTATATATGTAGATACATTCTCTCACCATGCGAGACTTGGCACAAGTACAAGTCATGACAACAAGTATTTCATGGAAATCCTAAATGACTTACAAAGTTAACAGTTACATGTATTCTACATACAATAATACAATGTGCAAGAAAGTAAGATGCATCAAACAAGTAAATTTCTATCTGACACAATTGATAATATATGAATGAATGGAATTTATCATTCAAAAGTTGGCACAGGGTACAACAAGTGCTGACAACAAGTAATCAACTTGCAAAGAAAATGCACTCGAAGTCTAAATGACTTACAAAGTGTATATTACTTGAACAAATGCAAAAGAAAGTAAGATACATCCAACTAATCGTTTCTAACTAGAGGTACACTAGTACCTGAAAAAAAATCAGTGGACCAAATTTTCGTCCAACTACAAAATGACCAGATTATATCGGCAGGGGTTTACACATTTTGGCGCTTGCTGGTTAAGAAAAATAACAGCGAAGTAGCTAGTAAGAGTAAGAGTTCATACTTTTTTTTTAGTTATTTTTAATAATGTTCTACAGTCAAACTTACAGACTTTGTATGAAGGTAGGATTTTGAAACGCCAGCGGGAGTCAGATACTTCGCCAAATAGATTCCATTGTAGAAAATCTGCCCATTGTTTTGAGTGTCACCCATTTAGAAGTTTGCACAATTAGGTCCGGCTGGTACCCACCCCTATTTCTGACACTATTGGTGTTGAACTTTACTGTTCACGTGTTGATACTAAATTCAAGTTTTGACAACGTGTACATTGTATTTTGTGAAAACTTTAAATGGCGTACAAGGTGTATTCTACTATACATACAGTGTACTTAGAAAATAAAGTACATCCAAAAAGTCAATCCTTTCTGACGCAATTAATAATATCTATAATTAGATAATATATAGAAATAGATAAAACTTTACCATGCAAGAGTTGTCATGAGATAAACGTTTTGACAACAGATATTTCATACATGACTTACAAAGCATATTAAAAATAACATATATTCAACAAGTCAATTGTTTCTGACATAATTGATAACATTATTTACATGTACAAATAGATACACTTTACTGTACAACAAGAGTTGGCACAAGGTAAAGCTTTGGAAACAAGTATTTGTAACAATTCTAAGGGACTTACAAACGATCGAAGTGTATTCTACAAACAATATACAAGAAATTCGAGTAACGCTAGTTCACCTTTATCCGCGGGGAAACCTATATCCGTTGTGTTGCTAAACTTATGCAGGCATATCTAGTCGATGGACGGTAATTTCAAATTGTGCTATTTTCAAAATATTTCAGATTGAAACCATCATCACCCAGCCAAGCCCTTCAATTTTCTTTCCTTTCTTTTCAGCAATTAGCTCAAATTGTGTAGAAGTTCCTTTTAAGAGCCCATGGCCCCCCTTTGATAGCTTGTTACTTACCATTGATATCAAAATGAAGAGGTGTACCATTGATATCAAAATAAAGAGGTGTACAATGCAATCTACATGCTTTTCATTTGTACTGTATATATTATGAATGATTGATGCACCTGTGTTCCTCACTAGTATTTCTTATAATAACGATCTCCTAGGGAACCAAACGACAGCGAAAAAGCATCACGTGTCATCATGAACCATGGTGATGCGACTTCATTTTTTTATTGGTAAACATATAAAAGAACAAGAGCTAATATCATCATCACCATTGGGACATTTGAAATAAAATAGACAAAGGACAATACAAAGTATAATAGAATAAAGTAAAGTATGGGGTGAGGTAATCCAACAAGTATACATAAATACATACAAGATTTTAAAGGACAATGTTTAATCAATTTGGAAACGTTTGGTCTCAAGGATATATGACTGGCTAAGATACATAATGTTTCCATTTGTTTCCTTTGATAAAGAGGGTGAACCCCTGAGTAAAAGATGAGTAAGGGCTGGATCAGACAAAGTTTTCAAATCAAGGGTTGAGCTTACAAGGTCCTGAAGATTGCATAGAAGGGATATTCTAAGTTGGTTGTAGTTAGGGCAGTACAGTAAATAGTAGACAACGCTTTCACATCGGGAGCCACAGCCGCAAGAAGGACTATCTGCTAAATTACGACTTCATCATTTTGCGAATCTTAGAAATATTTGAGGACTGCAATTTTAGTGGCTAATTCAATACAGGAGTACCGGTTAACCACTTAATTGTTGAAAATAGAAATGATTTTTACCGTACCATAATTTCCCTTAGCAAGATAAGGGCGACTTAATACAACTCTTATACCGATGAACTAAATTTTCATGCACTAGGGAAACAAAATTCATGTAGTTGTCATGTAGTAGTAGTCACTGTAGTATCCAATATTTGATCCATATGTTTTGTGATATTCAGTGCTACATTTACATTCAACGACAAGCTTTTCAAGTGTGACTACCTAAATCACAACACTTTATGACATAACTCAAAGCCTACAATGTGGATGAAATGTTTTGCACTAGTAGATGGTTCAAATCATACCTGACTGCGAGGTTGCTAGACAAATACAAGAATGCCGATACTACTCCTAGTTCATGAAAATATTATCAGGCAGTCAGGTGTCCTGAAAGAACGAACAGAATTGAACCTTTCTGACAGTGAACTAAAAAAATCGAGACATACGTGTGTATACGTAGTTTGACATCATGAATGCAGGGATAAATATTAATTGGTGTGAAAATTGAATTTAAGTTTGTTTTGGTGAAACATCATTTTGACGGTCACAAATTTAGATCTACTGCATTTTGGTTGCTTGCTTTTGTTACCTAGTACTTGTACTTTCCTCCAGGACAATTGATAGGAATCTAAGCTCTATGTAATTTGATGTTTACTTTTTCGTGCCACAAATTTTGTTACCTAGTACTTGTACTTTCTTCCAGGACAATTGATAGGAATCTAAACTCTATGTAATTTGATGTTTCCTTTTTCGTGCCACAAATTTTGTTACCTAGTACTTGTACTTAACTCCAGGACAATTGATAGGAATCTAAACTCTATGTAATTTGATGTTTCCTTTTTCGTGCCACAATTTTTTTTTACCCAGTACTTGTACTTTCCTCCAGGACAATTGAAAGGAATCTAAACTCTATGTAATTTGATGTTTACTTTTTCGTGCCACAAATTTTGTTACCTAGTACTTGTACTTAACTCCAGGACAATTGAAAGGAATCTAAACTATGTAATTTGATGTTTACTTTTTCGTGCCACAAATTTTGTTACCTAGTACTTGTACTTTTCTCCAGGACAATTGATAGGAATCTAAACTCTATGTCATTTGATGTACATGTTTCCTTTTTCGTGCCACAAATTATGTTACCTAGTACATGTACTAGGTAACATAATTTGTTTCCAGGACAATTGTAAGGAATCTAAGCTCTATGTAATTTGATGTTTCCTTTTTCGTGCCACAAATTTTGTTACCTAGTACTTGTACTTTCCTCCAGGACAATTGATAGGAATCTAAACTCTATGTAATTTGATGTTTCCTTTTCTTTATGGCACAAATATGCGCATCTTAGTTTACCAAGTCATTTTCCGATATTGTTGCGCAGATAATAGAATAGCAAACATTTGACAGAAACTCACGTTATGAAGTTGAGAATACGGTCCCAGATATGCTTGTACCCCTGGCGAATGTTTTTGTTCATGACGCCGTATACGATTGGGTTCAGGGCACCGCTCACTGAGGCCAGCAAGTGGCCGACAGTGAAGGCCTCACCAGGGACATAACTGGAGAACAGTCCCATGAGGAAAATGGGCAGATTGCATATGGTGTACACAGCAAACAGCATCATCATCATTTTGGTAATCTGCCTTTCGGCAGCGCTACTGTTTTGTGACTTGCCACCCGAGACAACGTGATGCTGTCGTTCATCTTTGTCTGCCTGATCTGACACTGTAGCAGCATTTAGGGTGATGCCTTTGGCTCTATATGGCTCATTGTTGTCATTCTCGTTTTGTTTCTCATCGCTTGATGAGGATTTTTTGCCCTGTTCTTGTTTACATGTGTCTGCCGCTGCAGCGACAAGGTCGGTGCCGTTAGGTTTACCTGGCTCTATGCAATCTTTGCCTTTTGGTCCGTCAATGCTTGATGAGGAATTGCCATCCCCCACCAATGTTATACCCTTCATATCTTTTAAAGGCTTTGTCACCTTGATGATACCTGTGCTTGCAGAAGGACCGGCGCTATCAATTTCCACTGGTACGACCTGCACTACCAAACCGGCAGAAGGGCCCTGTGCATTAGCCTGGACTCGGTTCTTACTCTTCCTCACATGATTCTGGATGAGAATGTAAAAGACGAGTGCTGCAACGTAAGGGAGCATTAAGTTCAAAATGCCTGGGGGAATCTTTGCCCAGAGGTTGTCAGAATTTCCCAATGCACACCGTTTCAACTTCGGGTCGACCTTGACTTCCTCAATGAGGTAAAGAGGCAAGAAGGAAACGATGGGGACCAACCATGCGAGCAAGAGCATGACAACGAGGGCAGACGTGGAATTCAGACGTGTACTGTGGGTACAGATCTTGAAGTAACGCTGAAGAGCGATACACAACATGTGGGCTAGTGATACCCCCCACAGCACTGGGGAGGCATAGCCCATAAGCCAACACAGTGCTGCTGGGGGCTCCCAATGGGGGTTAAGGATTTGATGGATCCATAAGGGGGAGAAGAAAGTGGCGTAAAGGATATCTGCACAGCCGAGGCTGACCAGGGGAACGTTGACCAGTCTCCGTAGGGCCGGACGTGTCCAGATGGTCAGTATGGTGAGGAGGCCACCAACGACAGTTAGGACAATGGTGACTGTAGGTCAAAATTGATAATTTTAAATTGTCAAAGTGAAAAAAGTGGTTAGACCTAGGAAAAATGTTGCGTTTCCTGTTTCAGTCCTGAAAGTAATCAGGGTCGGTAGGTAGGGATCATCTTCTCTTTTTTTTAGACTTTGGCCAATATATTTTAACAAAATAAAACTGAAATGCATGAGGTCAATGTCAAACTTGAATTTTGTGCAGAATGATTACAAATCTATTAATACATTTTTCCTTCATTAGAGAGGGCAAGCAGTTTTCTTTTACTTGAATAGGAAGTATACTGAATAAGAATTCTGACTGAAAGCTATGTGACTTGACTGCCCACCCTGTTGGTAAACAGGAAACATAACATTTTTTAGGCCTTAACAGGACATTACAGGCTCAATCTCATTGAAATGTGCAAAATGCTGTTGCCACGCATATTACAACTTGATATGAAGCAAATTACAGCAACATCAACTCCTTCTTTATTTCCCCATAATTTTTTACAAAAAGTACACCACATCAACATTTGTCTTGGTTGCATGGCTTGGAAGAAATTGAATTATCACTATTAAAAAATCGCCGTCCTCTGAGAAGACAGGAAGAATTCAATCAGCAGACGAAAATGTAACAATCAAACAAAAAATCTAGATTAGATCGTGGTATTTTATTTTACTAATCAGTAACAAATAGAACTCAAAGTAAAGAACCATGAACCATGAACTGTTCCTCACAGGCCATTACATAATTTTGGGCACCCTGAAAACTAATTCACCTTCTTTGTCTTGTGCTTTTCTGATTTCATAACAGTTTTCTGCAGGCAAAGAAATAAAAACGGAGGAAACAAAATGTCAAGACACCGCATTGTACAGGAAAACGGAAGACAGAAAAATAAACTTACTTCCGTTGGAGACAACAAGAATGTACTCTCCAGCAGTAGGCATGGCAAAGATTGGATCTCTTCTGTCGTCCGTCGATTTTGACGCTTACAAAACAGCCCTGTATGACACAATGAAGGATTGCTGTTTACAGTAGTGAAGCCTGGAAACGAGGAAAATGATTTTACTGTCCAAGAACAAAACATGGATGTGAAATCTTTTGTCAATCATCTCTCTATGTGTGTATGTGTGAGTAAGTGAGTGATAATGAATGAGTGAGTGAATATGTGCATCTGTGAGTGTATGTGTGAGTGAATGAGCTCATTTGTATCTAAGTGTATGTGTGTGCGTTAGTAAATGAGTGAGTGAATCTGACTGCTCTCATTGAGAAAGCAGAGGAGAAGGATGGAACCACAGGTAATGAGTTACCCACCTGTTGCAATGTCGAGACTCACTCACTCAGCTCCGCTTGCTCCTGAGAGGAGCATGGGGCCTCGGCACACAAATCTCCGGACCGTTCTGTCACTGGTGGCCTCCCAGGCTGCGGCGATGGTGAGGCCGGCTGTCTGCTGAAGGTCGTTGGCCAGTTGGTCCAGACAAGTCCGCCTAGGTCGTCCTCTGGGGCTTGGTTCTCTCAACAGGACGACATGTTCGGGAGGTGGTTCTGCCCGGGCAAGGTGGTCAAAGAGGCGGAGCCGGGCAGAGCGGATCTTTTGTCGAAAACGGCGAGAAATTCACAGAAACGCTTAAGCAGCAGCTGCACTCCTATGGCAGAGTGATCGATCAAATAGACGTGCTGAGATCATATAGACCAATAACAAACTCTTTGTCCCTTCACTCAAACCACCTTAATGATATGGCGTTAGTTTTCAGAAAAGAAACACATTGTAGAACGAACCCGTACCTTGGCTGTGGTTATGCCATGGCAACATGCCGGGATCCTGAGTACGTTCTTGGTGAGCCAATCACGAATGCATTGTCCCTCCATGCACATCAATATAAATGGCAATTGATGTTAGTTTTCATAAAGCAGAAAAACAAGACTTAGTGGCCCAAACTTCGCCATGGCAACTGCAACTGCCAGTTCAATGACCTCATACTATGGAGTGATGATATGATATATGACTAAAAAGATGCTCGATTCTGCAAAACTGGCATACAGTAATTGTCAAGTATGAAATCCTTTAGCATTTGCTCATTAGACATGTCTTAATAGCTAATTTCACATAAATTTATTATCTATTATGTATTTAGAGTCTTCTCCATTTCATGCGCATAAACTTTTGTACATGTGTATTTTGTCATTAGAGTACTTCAGTTTGTCTTAGACTTTGTTACTGACAGAAACTGCAGGCTGAAATGGCTCTTATGAGGTATACAAAATCCGACTAGATGCGAAAAACAATGTTGTGAAAGATACGCACAGGCGCGTGTATAGACAAAATGCAAACATTTGATATTGTCAAGAAAATAATCAAGATATATTCAAGAATGACTATATCTAGATAGATAAATTTAGATAAACAAAACAAAATAAACAAAACACAGGCAGATAATTATGAATTGCCTTTCATCGGTCCTGACTGATAAAAAAAAGACCCGAACAAAAACTTGTTTGTTACTGACGGAAATTGCTGTTGTTACAATTGTTTGAACGAGGAAAAGTAAGTCTGTTTTTTTTTTTTAATTTCCAGGTTGGTTGTCGCTTCTGGGATTTAGAAACTTGTCCAAACTGCCAGACGCTCTCGTCACTACCACCAAACAGGAAGTCACGGCCAGCTGACCCAGAAGTACTCAATAGCCCTGGGTCAAAGGGCACCTCCTGCTTATTCAAAAGTTGTCGCGATCTCGGTCATCTCGTTCAGCCAATGTACATGTACATGTATATAGAGGTGGAATATCTCTCTTAGACTTAGAGGCTTTAATACACTGTCAAGTTTTTATGTCTTGTAGTGCCATTTTTATCTAAATAAGGCCATGTTGTTTCGAGTATTTTGCCACTGATTTGTACGATTTACAGAGATGGCGCATCTTTCTCCGAAGATAACACTGTCCAACTTTTTAATTGTCCTGTGAAGTTTTTTCGGTAATAAAGCAATGTAAAATGTTTACTATTAGGAAGCATTTAGAACGCCTTGATTATTTTATTGCTGTAAATCATAATTAATAGTATTTTAATCTTAAGGCTGTAAATTTCATGTATAGCATTTTACCTAGTTGTATTATTAATTGTACTTCCAAAGTCAGTCTTTGACTCTGTCTTGAATTCTCATGTGAAAGGAGTGTACAATTCAGACGAAAGGCTGCGAAATGCTTCTACCAAATAAACCATTATTATTATAAAGATATGTTCATTCCCTTACATGGATGACTTGGAAAATACTTATTTTTTTTAATCTTCAAGCAGCTTCGATCAAAAAAAGTGTTAAGAAGTATACTTTCGGTCCAAAATTTAAATTTCACAACATATTCTACCCAAAATAAAGACGACATCAATGCGTTTCCAGTAAAGAAGCAGGAAACGGCTTACCACCGTACTTCTTCTTCTTCTTCGTGTCATCACTATACTTTTCTGCTCCAGTACTCCACACACTCCCTTCCTCTGGGGGTCAAAGCTTCCAAATCTTCTTTGGTGCATGGTTCGGACAGGAGGGGGCAGACAAGAAGATGTTTCATACCGTACTGATGACGTTTCGCGTCCGGACGCTTCTTAGCGGAACGGTATCCCTTCGGCCTGAGGTTTTCCGCCTACCAACGAAATCGTAAATGAAACTCGAGGGCGCCGAACTCCAGTTTGTATCGATTTATTTAATTGCTATTAAATCCATGTGTTATTATGGATTTTGTTCCTGTGTTAGTGTTGCGTTAGTTGGCTGGTATTATTTCGATTCTTTTCTTCCTTACGTTAACTGTGAGGTACTTTTGCTTTGGATCCGTGGTATATGAGCTGCCTTATTTTGGTGTATACATTCACTTTATGTAAAATGAAAAAAAAAATCTTTAAATTTTCCATCATTTTCTGCAACCTTTAAGCATTAACACAAGTTTGTAGCCTTAAATTGGTAGATGTAAATTACATTACAGTGGACATAATAAAAATCTGCTTCCTCAAGTGATATCTCTAAACAACTTTATTGAAAAAAAGACACTTAAAACAACAAATGCAACAGAACAACAAAACAAAACAATAACGCCTATAACCTACGCAAATCGTCAGTTCAAATTCAGGACGCAAACAATTGGCTATTGATTCTAATAGTACTGGAAGGAAACTGACTTCTCATGATCCTGAAGGTTAATATGAACTGTTATGCTATCTATACGTTATATTTTTTTTATCCTTGGCCGTTATCTCGGTTTGAAAGATTTATCCCAGTTACTGACAGAATAATACAAATCAAAGAACTTACTTCGCTACATGCTTACAAAGCCAAGAAACTAATTATAACGATGACAGAAACATCTACATAAATAAACTAAACAGATATAACAGGTACCTAAGATTGAAGTGAACTTCTGCATCTTTATTTGTACAATTAACGAATAATGCTAGATTCCCAGGGGCTCAATATTACAAGAGCAGTCTTCCGCAGCACAAGTACAACTGCTTCCAACAGCTATCAAGGATATGTCCCGTTAAAACTTCCCATGACCTCTTGCACGCGAACAAGGTAACACAAAACGTTCCTCAAAAAAGGCAAGAGATCAATAATTGCTGCTTATATTGTTGTCGGAATCTTTTTAACCAATGAATGGAATGCGCGGGCATAATAGAAATGACACAAGAAAGGAAAGTGTGTCACAAAGCCAGCCTACATACTATCACATACATACTATCACAGGGGTCACAATGTTAGAATTACCCTCGCATTCCCAGAAATTCAATATTTGTAAATAAACAGAAGTCGGGCGAACGTCGCCCGAACGTTTCCCGACTGACGGGCGTTCGCCATCCGGTTTGCGCTCGATGATTGATAACTATGTCTGTGCTCGCCTATCGGTCTTCAATCGTTGGATTGACGCAAGACTATTGACCGATACCCTTGCGAGGTACGCACTATTTGCACGCACGATCTGCGACTCGGTAACGAGCTCTGCGATCTCAGAGATCTCCTGCGACTTGTCGCTTATGTTAAGAACGTACTTGGCTGCACCGCGACCATCGTTCGACCCCTGTAAATCGCCGACGATCCCTAAAAATCGCAAGATGATCGTGAGAACACCGAACGTCTTACTCACGAAAATGTCATTTAGAGCTCGTAGACGAGTCTTACGATCGATTTTCGACTAATGTGAGGGGGGTAGATATATGAACACCAGATGTTTGTGACCGGCGGGAAGTTTCATTTTCTCACATTTTACACTCACATTTTTTTTGTAAAGTTTTTGGGTTGTGCGATTTCACACAATCGATTCACATTTTTCGAAGGGTCACATTATTTCACATAAAGTAACATTTGACGATTCACATTTTGAAAATAAGTCACATTTTGGGTTTCACATTTTTCCAATCGAATTACCATAATATCACATTTTCTTGGCATCGTGCACTAAATTCACATAAGTTTTACATTAATGCACCTTGTAGTGATATGCAACTGCCACAAATAATATAATAACAGGTTCGTCATCATAATTTTTCATTATGAATTATACTATAGATTGCAATTGCAGACGTTAAACTGCGGTTTGACATGCTCAGTGTAGCTCCTAAGAATATGTCACCATTATATACTAGCTCACCAACTTTGTAATGTTTGCTCTGCTAAGCACTGGTGACAAGTCACACAGGCGTGGTGAGGGGCGGAGCCATTGTTTATGGCACCCCTAGGCCCTTGTCACAAATAACATATCTATATCTTCAACTTCTTGTCCATATGAACAGGTATATTCAAAGTGTAGCTGTGAATACCTACCGTCCTGTCTAACCCTTAACGGAGAGTGTAACTCAGCGATATTCATGTAGCAGATGCCTGTTCACCTTCTAATAAAATGAGAACTATTTTAGATTTCCCGTTATTTCCTTTGATAGAAGATACCAATAGTAATTATATAGTAAATAGCAAATAAGGAATGATTAAAGTCTGAAGATAGCATACAGTATCTTGAGACTTTGAGCTAAAACTACCTCCTTGCTGACATGCCATGTTACCGTAAAGTAAAGAGGGTGTGAAATCTCACCTGTGTGAAGAATGGTACGAAGGACGCCTAAAGGTGCAACGTGGAAGACGCACTACAAGTTTTTGCTGAAATCTGTTTGTGCAACTAACTGTGTACTCGGTCCGTTAATAGAGGACTCCCCATAACTGTACTCTACGCACAATGATATCTTCGAAAACTGGCAGTACACATATAGTCCGCTCGACGCGCTTCAGTTGCTGCTGTACTTCCGTGTTCTGGCCACATGGATAACTCACGCAAAGGCCGACGAGAGTCAAACCAAGTTCGCCTCCGTACACTATGGTCGTGATGGAGAGGAGTCATTATTGATGCCTGCAACGACCGCAAGGCACATCCCTTTCTATTGAAACTGTTGTTAGCTCCTGCATGTCAGCCATGTACCGCTGGACAGACCTTCTGAGATTTAGGGGTTGTCAAAGGTATCATGCTGTAGCCTTAAATAGCTATGGTTATGGTAAGGAATCTAATAACCTCAGAGAGACGTCGGGAAAATTATTTCAGCGGAAAGAAGGTAAAGAACACAATTCGGTTCATTCTGTTTTGGTCTGATTGTCATGGTAAACAAGTATCAATGTCACTGTTCACGTACCTTGAGGCCTGAGGCACAATAATGCATGAGTATAGGCCCATGTTTTCAAGAGTTCTGCCTAAGTATCCAACACAACAGCTGTACATGTGCTGAGGTGTCCTGATGCTTGATTATATCCAGTTAATGATTCAATAGAGACATCTTTGTGAGCTGACTTCGAGAATGTTTAATTCTGCTTTAATTGTGCTCTGTACTTTGAAGTGATACGTAATTCAAAATCATTATGCCTGTAGATTAGATAAATAAAGGCTATTTTAGTGAAATTTCTTTTGAAACTACTATTAAGATGACTGATGAGAAAAGAAGGATGGAAAGTTAGTCAACTTTGCAAGTTCAGTCGGCGGTGTTAACGTTGTACAGTAGAATCGTATTGTTGGGTTCTACAGTAGGCATGAAGTTTCAGTATTTGCCACTAGAGGCCGTTGTGAGATATTTTAGGTGCATTGAACATATTCTTTTTGTAGAATGTTACACAGCGATTGAAAACATGCTTGGAAATAACGTTAAGTTATACTTCAAAAACCATAATAATTGCATGCAACGAAAGCATAACTTTTATTGGTGCAAATTTAACCAAGACATTTCACAGAATTGAATTCAATTCAGTTCAAGTGAACCAATTCAATCCACAAGAGATTGAACCGTTTGTACCAGAGACGTGTTAAATTGTAATCTTTAGATATGATGTAGAGGCCTGTATCTTGTATTTAATTGTTCAGCTGATAACACATTGTGATGATACATGTGGATCATATCACACACCATGTCCCATCATCGGTAAACTGCTGTTTAGTCATTATCATCGACATCGGCTAAGCCATGGCGCCCACAGCTGTGAGGAAACTGTCACCCTCCTATCTTCAATAGTAATCCATGGCCATGTAAGACCCTTTAGGTTTGCAAAGCTATTTATTCATGAATGAACAAACAAACAAACAAACAAACAAACAAGCAAAAATGAATTAATCAATCATTATTATGCCAGCATATCCACCTGCTGCCGACTTTCCTCACTTCACCGAGGTGAAAATGAATACCTAGCTTCGGCTAGGGTCGTCCCTCGGCTAGGACGTTAAATGGAGGTCCCGTGTTTTAGGACAGCCATACCTCGGGCATGTTAAAGATCCCAACACACTGATCGAAAAGTGTATGGGTTCTTCCCAGTGTGAGTGGTATAAGCCTACAGTTCTATGGACGCACCTGGTGCAATTACTGTAGTATTGAGGTCACCTGAGTTGAGGTCACCTAAGTGGCGAGAAATGGCAACTCGCCCCAAACACTTGCGACAATCGGCCCACCCAATAACAAAAATATAATAACCCGTTTCTCAAATCACGAAGAAGGCAAAAAGACTGGTTCAGAATTTGTTGAATCCACTCTGTCTTGAAACACAAAAAAATTCTCAAAATTTCTGCTTGACTAATACTTGGGATATACAGTCACTGTATCGTCCCAATAACTGGTCACAACCAGCTGTCCTTCCGGTCCCACATCCAGGCCGCGTGGGACCGTCCTAGTACGGACGGTACGGACAAACTTGCCTTGACGTGTGAAGATCTGAACCCTCTCGTTCCTATAGTCTGCCACGATGATGTTACCTGCCCTGTTTGTACAGATGCCTACGGGACCACTGAGCTGACCTTCACCACTTCCCTTACCTCCAAACTGGAACAGGAACTCCCCGGACCCGTTATATACGTAAACACAGTGACTTATCAAGTCCGACACAAGAATGTTCCCTTCCCCGTCCGCAGTGATGTACCGTGGGTCTGTCATCTCACCCCGTGGATGCCGGACTGTCCGCACCAGGGAGCCGTCCGGACGGAACACAAGAACTGCACCTTGGTCTTCATCAGTAACTAGGATGTGGTTAGTGCGCACGTCCGCTGCAATACCGCGGAGATAATGGTTCCTCCTAAGGCCAAACCCCGCCATGGCTGTCCCGTCCGTGCTGTACTGTACAACATGTTCAGCTGTCTCTCCCCTCCCCACTACCCACAGTGTGCCGTTACCGTCCATACAAACATCACGTGGTTCTATTTCCTTATCTTCTGTACCCGGTATAAGTGTTGGGAAGTGGCGAAGGTAAACCCCCTTTGTGTTGTGGACTTGGACTCGACAGTTGTCGTGATCAGCCACAAATATCTCGTTGTCAGGCGACACCACAACGGCCCAGGGGCACCGAAACTTTCCAGGTCGTGTTCCTTTCCCGCCAAAAGTTTTCACACCCTGTTTCTTTTCCCCAATGGAGCCAGATGTCGCTCCCTTTACTTCCACTGTATGTTGCTCTTGCTCGGGTGATCGGGAAACGTCCACTTTTTCATCGCTCCCCGTGCCAGTGTCTTGCCTTTCAGTTCTTTTGCCTTCTTTCTTTACAGTCGGATCTTCCTCAAGCTTGTCACCCACATCTCCAAGTCTCCTTGTAGTACCAATAGTTGTCGCTAGATGTGTCTGTGCAGCTGCAGCTGGCTTCTCGACATGTGCCGACCCGCCACTAGAGGGCTTCTCTTCCCTGTCCTCCCGTGGCCAGCCTCCAGGCGGCTTCTCTCCCCTGTACTCCGTTATGTGGGATGTTACCTGCTGGGCGGCTTTCTCTGCGAATTCTCGAGCCCTCCGCAGATTTTCTTCAAGAACTGTGACTCTCTCGTTGGTTTCCTTCAACATGTTTTCTGTGATGTTGAGCTTTGAGCGCAAAGTCATGATGGTGTTGGAATCCACCTCTGCCTTCTGACGGAGCGTGTTGGAATCCACCTCTGCGTTCCTGAAGTTCTGGATGGCCTGCCTCATCTGATGTTCTCTGAGCCGGTCCTTCTGCGCCAGAGCCCGGACCAGGCTGTAGGAGAAGCCCTGGTACTCCAGACTCGCGGCCGCCTGCAGATGGAGCGGCAGGGCGTCCGAGAACAGGTTCAGGGCAGACAGGCGGGTCCAGCTCTGTGGTGCCCTCTGGTGTCTAGTCCGGGTACTGCAGCCCACTTCTATGTCATCGACGGGAAGTTGTCTCCTGACATCTGGTATAATAGAAATGAAACGCAAGTTGCATTCAGAAACACACACTTCTTTAGATGATTTTTGTGTATCCGAGTGTAATTAACCTTCACCCATCTTGCTATACATGACCTCCGTTTATCAGTATTGACAATACTACAATTCCAATTAATACGAACTTTGCTGCATCGGCTATAGCTAAACAGCAGTGTTCGAAAATAAACAGGCAGCTAGTGACAATTTATCAAACACGCTGCTTGAACTATATAAAGTCATCTGCTGATGTATGACATATGCATATGCATCTCAGTCTCTCTTACCCTATTCATAATACACTGAAAGCATACAGAGAAAGTAAGGACAAATGCACTGAATCCATGTGGAAAAAAAAAAACCTACCGTACAAGGGCTGTGTGACTTTGATGGGAACTTCAGCATCGATCTGCAGTGACTTGACGCCCATGTAAACAAGCCTCGGGTCGGACTGATCCGCCATGTGCCTCAGCACCGCCGTGTTCTCCCGCGGTATGGAGAAGTGCACCAGGATGCTCTTGTGCTTCTTGTAACCTCTGAACTTGACCTGTGACCTTCTGCTGCCAGATAACGTTGCTATGTGGTTTCTAAGCCGATCTAGAGTTTCCTGGATCATGCGCAGTTGGCCATTTACGACTACGTAGGTGTCGGACGTTGCATTTCCTGCAATCATTAAGTATCAATGTGTTTATGTAAATTAAAAAAAAAAACAAGCTTAGTCCGCAGTATTGTCTCTTATGATTTCTATAGCTTGTTGGATTGAGAGCAAATAAATTCATGAAAAATGTATTTCTAGGACGAGACGAGGTGCAGTGCAAGATGATCTTGTGTGTCACTAACCTTCTGCCTCTGCTCCCTGGTGACTTGTTCTCGGTTGCAGTTCGGGATTCTCAGGAATCTGTCGGTCAGGCGGCTGGAACCGCCGCAGAACATTTTGAATCAGGTCCTGGCGTCCGATTCTTTCTAAGATCTCCTCGAGAAAGTCGAGATTCTCCTGGTCGATTTTGTCCAGGTCTATCAGCTTGTTGAAAACGTCCACCGCTCGTTTGAGTTGTTCCGCATGCCCTCTGGGGATCAGGTGTCGGCAGAACAACTTCACGTTTGCTGTTTCCTCTTCTGTGAGGTCATCGGAAATTCGGAGCAAAGTTTGCACAAAATCAAAATGGCGCCTGTCGGCACCTGTGACTCTTTCTCGGACCGGACCTGCCATCCTGCAAACAGACGATGGAACGTCATTGTACTCATCCTATTTTGGACACATTGTACGTCTAAGTACTAGTAGGTAAGATAACTACTGGATAATAGCCACAAAGCTTTAGGCAATTTGCGCAGGGTGGAAGGATAAAGAATAAAGTACTTGCATTTTGAAATTTGCATTCACAGTGACGTATTGTGGATAATTCCTAAGAGTTGAAGGCCCCGGGACCTAAATGAGGCACGTCTCGACATCTGCCTCAACAACACAAGAACTCATGATTACAGGTCAGGGGCCTTCACCTTTGACCCTGCGCGTGCGCAGTTCAAACCCTTTACCAGTTTACTGTCTTCTTTCTAGATATCTGTCAAAGGTACTTTCTACTATAATCATATCAAACTACCAGCGTTAACGAATGGGGAGTGAGCAGCATTCAATCCACACTAAGCCCAGTTGGGACTTGAAATGTAGTTGTTTGTAAATCTCCGAGCACTTTGACCTCCCCGTGACGTCATGTCAGACCACTTTGGAGAGTTTGTTCTGTCCTACAATCATTAACACGTCACGCGGACGTGCCGAGGAGCGGAGACATAGATCAGGACATCGATAAAATCCTCGTCACATAGTCATTATCCTATTTACAGTAATACTAGACATCTAAAATGCAACTGTGAATACCATAAAATTGTAATGAAGAAATCATCCTACCCACCTAACCACTCAACGTAGCTTTGAAGGCATTTGTGGGGTCACTTTGCGTCCGGTTTACCATCAGGCTATTATACATGAACGAATTCCTTAAAACTTTCTTCGATTTCCTGTTACCCAGTTTTCATCCCATAAAGAGCAATGGAAGTTTCAAGGTGAAAGAAAAGTTTCAAGTCGTTGACCTAAAATGGCCGCCTGGATGAAGTGCCACGTCAAACATATCTCTGTAGTGAAGCAGGTTTAAAAACTCACCTGTGTGACGCAACAGTAAGACGAGCTACCAGTTGCAGACAGATTTTACAGAATAGAATTTTAGCTGTCTCTGGACTGGAGACTGATATACCAGTAAACTAGGCAGGTGGGAAACAGACTCGGTACCTGTCAGACTTTGATCACGGCAGTTGGGTGATGTCGGGACGGTAGGTGCAGCTTCGAACCTAGCGGATACTGCTGGTACTGCAGGATACTGCTGGTACTGCAGGATCAGTGATTTATTACAGGTGAGAAATGCTCCTTGGCAGGAGGCCATTATTGAAATACTGTCTGCTATCCATATATGGACCTTCTTTGTTATTTACGCACCTGGAAATGTGTAATAATTTGTCTTGAGGGAAAAATGGCAATTCAAAACGTCACCATTTAGACCCTTCTATCTTTGGAAGCCATCTATCGTTGGTAATCGTCACGACAATTGACCAACAATTAGACAATATTTGACTTAAGTATAATGCTGTTTATTAAAGACTTAGGCTGTAGCCATGGTGTGGTTATAGCGTTATTATCGCCCTACGCATTTGATATACTTTTGTACTTATCGTAAATGACATGATGAAAACTTGGGCATATATCATATTTTGGAACAATCTTATCATCAGGTCCTGTGATCACGCCCCTCATACAGGTCTGCGTGACTTGTCAATCAATATTGGGTAAACCAAACACTCCAACTGCGAAGTTGGTGACCTTATATAAATGTGCGGGAGGTACAAGGCCAAAGTCTGTAGTTCAGCATCTCAGCTTTCAGGTTACACGAGGTCACGGAACTTTGTTATAAAGCCACGAGCTCGATCCTAGGCGCCTAGGCATTAGCCTTCATAGCAGACATATGGGGCTTTTTTCGTCTTTTATCTGGGGGGGGGGGCTTCAGAATACACTTTTGCTGGCTATTTCTTTTTGCACTGGGTCGCTTGACAATTAGCTCCGTAGAGACCCTAAGGGCCGGGGGCTAGCTGGGCATGGTGTTCTGTTGATGTGTGCAAACAACATGGTCCAAGCAGGCAGCCAGAAAAATCGATTAAAGCCATAATGTTATTTTTATGTGTAATGCAAAGCCCACAGTTGGGCGGGCAGCTATTAGAAGCAATCTAATCAGGTTATGGTATGAAATGTATATTTTTTAAGTTTTAGAATTATTTTTTTGTTATGTTTTTAGAAGTGTTTCAACGTCTACATGTAAGTCTGCATGAGGTCATCTTGGTGACCGAATGGTTCTATAGTTGCAAACACTGTGACTCTGTAAATAGTTTCATCATGTTGGTAGATCAATTTAACAAAGTCTTCTTCGTTAAACAACCTTCTTTTAATTCTTCCGTAAGCGTTTCGACAACTATCTGTCGCCTTCATCAGTACAAATCATTCTGTCGCCTTCATAGTTCATATCGTACATCATCAGTACGAATCATTCTGTCGCCTTCATAGTTCATATCGTACATCATCAGTACAAATCATTCTGTCGACTTCATAGTTCATATCGCACATCATCAGTACAAATCATTCTGTCGACTTCATAGTATCGCACCGATAGTATTTTTTTCATTTTGTACTGATGAAGGTGACAGATGGTCGTTGAAAAGTTTACGGAAGAATTAAAAGAAGGTTGTGTAACGAAGAAGACTTTAAAAAAAATTTTATTTACAGGATGGCGGACCTAGGTCAGGAGTTCGAGGGAATGACGGACGGAGACAGACGCAATATTGATTTTATGCAACTTCTGATTCGTATATCAGACGCCCTTTCTAAGAAAGAAACGGCAGACGTGAAACTGTACTGTATGTATCTGTATGTATGCAAAACTTAAATGGCCGGTTAAAGTTTTCATCAAGCTGAAAGAACTGGGCAAAATCGACCACCACTGCACGAAAAAACGAATATCGAATACTCCAGTACATTTGCCCAGAAAAAAGCCCCAGATGTTCAGAATACGTGGACGTTAACGGGTATCACGTTCACTTGGTATAGACGGACCTGTATATGACCCGGAGATTCACAACTATTAGTGTGCGGGACATATGGAGGCCCGATAGTGCCTGCATATGTGCCTGGGCATCTCTGTACATGCCCGCCCATACTACTGTGATAGAAAACACCGTGACTGTACTTCCCGAGTACTAGATTAAACATGCAGCATTTTGTTTGTGCAAGCCAAAAACCCTGTGAATAGTAGCCATTGTAACGTGTTGTCCGGGATATGTATAACCTGGAAACCATGATAACGAATGCTGACAAAACACCTGACTTAAAGTTGTGGGAATTCTAAACAGGTAGACCTATTTGGTTGGTTGAAAAAAGTAGATATATATTTGCACTGGATGACCCGGAAATACATAATGGTACTGGGTCAAATATCATTTCCTGATTATCCGAAAGTTGTCGGGATTTATTAGCTGAATTCACGTTGCGTATGCAAGTAGTAGGCTAAGGAGGCATTTCACCAGCTTTTACGTGAAAACTGTTACGTTTTGCTGAAACGTTCCTCCGCTCTTATGACAAACATAAACATAATATATTCTCACTCACGTTGCCTCAGTAGAGAGTTAAGGACTGGGATGAGAAGACCGAGGCACCGTGGATATCCGAGATTCCATGCTTACCGTAACTTAATTAGGTGGGGTGGGGGGTGGGCTGAAAATTTCTGACTGAACTTTCCCATGCTCCCCCTCCTAACTTCCATCTAACAGGGTCTTTTTTAGCCGCAAAGGTGAAAATTGCCCCGAAACTTTATATCATGTGTTGTGCCCTGTTGTTCCGATATAACACAGAAAAGGCATCTAACAGTTACAGTTGAACTGACTCCAGGTTTCATACCGACTGTTGTACCACATGAGGATCGAGGAGCAATACACTCTTTTGGCGCATTTCATATGCTTGTCGGAATACAATGATACATGTACTACAAACTACTTCGGTGGCAGTTAAGCATGCCTAAACAGGAAAGTATTGCAGATGCTAACTATGGTATGTAAAGCCCTGCCTAGCAATCCTTGACCGTATATACCAAACTATACAGTTGCGTATCACTTGGGGCTTTGAATAATCCACACAGATCGGAGATATTCCTCTGGTGAAAAGCGGCTACACAAGAAACCTACAGTTCCTTCGTGACCGTGAACTGTAGACTAGTCTACTCTTGCTAGGCTGTGTCCCTCCCGTCCGGCTCATGAATTCACTTGTGAATAAGAGGGAGTTATATCACATGTCATGAACTCACGCGAGTGGAGATCTCACGAGAGTTCATTCCATTGTGATATTAGGGCAATGACCCTAATTGACGGCTGCGCAGAAGGTCCCCGGTGAGTCCCCACAGGATTGATTTTTAAAAGTATCAGAAGATGTGTTTTTCTTTGGAAATGTTGGCATCTTGGAGCTGTATTCTACAGGTAAGGGTTGTAGGTTTTTTATTATGTTGAAAAAAACAGACTTTCAAGCCTGTTTTGGGTGCCTGGACACTAGAAAGAATTTTGTTATGTAGCTGTCATTGTAGTGCCAGATGGGGTCAAAGGTCACCGAGTTGCGTTTGGATGCAATCATGCAAATCACATGTGTTCCAGTGGTCAGAAAGTTCCGAAAAGTTGAGAATGGACATTTTAGAAGCCGGGCTACCCTCTCAATGTTAGTTTTTCGAGAACGAAACGTCAGGTAGGTGACTTTTGACAGCTTCTATTTGCCATTAAATGCATTATAAGGATAGGGAAGACATGATTGGTGGTCACTGCTCATTAGTGGGAATAATAATATATTCTCACTCACGTTGCCTCAGTAGAGAGTTAAGGACTGGGGTGAGAAGACCTCGGCACCTGTTTCTGCCGAGAGTACCATTATTCCCTTAATTTAAGTTCCTGCCAATCCCTTCATTTAATCCTCTCCCAATCCTTATTCTTCTCCATTCCCTTCTCCCAATCCTTATTCTTCTCCAGTCCCTTCTCCCAATCCTTATTCTTCTCCATTCCCTTTCCCAATCCTTATATTTTTCCTCATTCCTTTCCCCAATCCTTAGATTTACTCCCTCACCTCTGTGCCTTTCCGTACAAAAATCCTCAACGTATACATTAACAATAAGCCACCTTGACAACACAGCCCAAACGGTCTGCTACGCAAGCTTGTTGTTCTCTTCTGGGTGTAAGTCTATCACAGTCACCGTCATCCCTCGTCTTTAGGTGTTCCTCAGGATTGAGGATTGATCCCTGGTTCTCAGCTACCTTCCTTAGGCGGCTGAGGTCCGGCTCGAGCGGGACCTGTCCATAATCCGAACTCAGTGGAATGGTCGACGACCAGTCCGACAGAGAACCCTCAAAGGTTACCTGAGACCAACCTCTCCCAGGTTGAAAGTATTCAACTCATCTTGTATTGGAAACCATCAAACATTGATTTCCCTGAGCACGAGAACAATATTCCAGCTGCAGAGAAAGCTACCACCACAAAGCTTGCTCAGTGTCTAACCTGTAAACTGTCGATCTGTATGCACAGTTCTCTGTATTTCAGTCTGGACAGGCCCCACTCGCTTCCCGGACCACCAGGCCGAAGCCAGTATGGGTGGCAACAGCTTAAGGGAGCTGAACACGGTCCACGAGTGAGAACTAGGCCAGCTTAAGGTAGCCAATAAACAGGACCCCAAAGTAGGTCTTTACTGTAATACAGTCATGTCACGTTGGTTTGTACACCAACCATGCAACAAACCAAACAAGATCTGAAGTTTTCCAACAACCCGTCGTCAGATATAGTGAAACACCGACTCAATCAAAACAAAGTTACGTTGCCGTCCATGGTTGTCCAACAATCTCACCACACCGTCCGACGATGCCCGCTGTCCAACAGCGAATACAACATACAGCAATGTACTGTACCACACCGTCCGACGGTGCCGCTGTCCGACAGCAAATACAACATACAGCGATGTACTGTACCACACCGTCCGACGGTGCCGCTGTCCGACAGCAAATACAACATACAACAATGTACTATACCACACCGTCCGACGGTGCCGCTGTCCAACAGCAAATACAACATACAACAATGTACTATACCACACCGTCCGACGGTGCCGCTGTCCGACAGCAAATACAACATACAACAATGTACTATACCACACCGTCCGACGGTGCCGCTATCCAACAGCAAATACAACCTACAACAATGTACTATACCACACCGTCCGACGGTGCCGCTGTCCGACAGCAAATACAACATACAACAATGTACTGTACCACACCGTCCGACGATGCCGCTGTCCGACAGCAAATACAACATGCAAAAATGTACCATACCACACCGTCCGACGGTGCCGCTGTCCGACAACAAATACAACATACAACAATGCACTATACCACACCGTCCGACGATGCCGCTGTCCGACAGCAAATACAACCTACAACAATGCACTATACCACACCGTCCGACGATGCCGCTGTCCGACAGCAAATACAACCTACAACAATGCACTATACCACACCGTCCGACGGTGCCGCTGCCCGACAGCAAATACAACCTACAACAATGCACTATACCACACCGTCCGACGGTGCCGCTGTCCGACAGCAAATACAACCTACAACAATGTACTATACCACACCGTCCGACGGTGTCGCTGTCCGACAGCAAATACAACCTACAACAATGTACTGTACCACACCGTCCGACGGTGCCCGCTGTCCAACAGCGAATATAACATACAACAAATGCACTATACCACACCGTCCGACGGTGTCGCTGTCCGACAGCGAAATCCAAACCATTAAAACTTAAAATTGGTCGACGATCTCCAGCTGACAGAGTGAAAACATCAAGTTAAAATTGGTCGCCGGTCTCCAGCTAACAGAGTGAAAACATCAAGTTAAAATTGGTCGACGATCTCCAGCTAACAGAGTGAAAACATCAAGTTAAAATTGGTCGACGATCTCCAGCTAACAGAGTGAAAATATCAAATTAAAATTGGTCGACGATCTCCAGCTAACAGAGTGAAAACATCAAGTTAAAATTGGTCAACGATCTCCAGCTAACAGAGTGAAAACATCAAGTTAAAATTGGTCGACGATCTCCAGCTAACAAAGTGAGAACATCAAGTTAAAATTGGTCGACGATCTCCAGCTAACAGAGTGAAAACATCAAGTTAAAATTGGTCGACGATCTCCAGCTGACAGAGTGAAAACAACAAGTTAAAATTGGTCGACGATCTCCAGCTAACAGAGTGAAGACATCAAGTTAAAATTGGTCGACGATCTCCAGCTAACAGAGTGAAAACATCAAGTTAAAATTGGTCGACGATATCCAGCTAACATAGTGAAAACAATCCTGAGGTTGTCCAACAACCTGAAGTGCCAAAAACAAACACTTCCAAAAGGATATCACCGTCAACTAGGAATTGCCGCTGCCCTGGTTGACAGTTGCCCGAATATTGAAGTCTTCGAGCCTGGTCCCATCACTTTCCGGGCTGTTGACTGCTCCACGGATTATCCCTGTCCAGAACTGCTGGCCTAGCATAGAAAAACAGTGAAAATTGTACGGTAAAACAAACAATAACACTGTCAAAACGAGAGCAGCCCAATCAGGCAACTCTTCTCGAAACATGGCGCTGCGGCACACAAAGAAACACTGACCACCACTTTGACGACTGCCCAACGTTTCCACAAAAATGGCTTTACTCACCCACAGCGGCGTCAATAATAAGTTTAACCACTACTGTCGTCAGGAGACAGGTTTATCCAAGGTCAGTGGATTGATGAAATCCACGGCTGTGGATTTCATCGGTAGAAGGATGATGAACTCCACGGCTGTGGATTTTTTCGATATGTAGTGATGAAATCCACGGGCATTCCGCCGCTAATACTGACATTTGGCTGTGGACTTCATCAGTATGTAGTAATGAAATCCACGGGCATTCCGCCGCTAATACTGACATTTGGCTGTGGACTTCATCAGTATGTAGTGATGAAATCCACGGGCATTCCGTCGCTAATACTGACATTTGGCTGTGGACTTCATCAGTATGTAGTAATGAAATCCACGGGCATTCCGTCGCTAATACTGACATTTGGCTGTGGACTTCATCAGTATGTAGTAATGAAATCCACGGGCATTCCGCCGCTAATACTGACATTTGGCTGTGGACTTAATCAGTATTGAGTGATGAAATCCACGGGCATTCCGTCGCTACTACTGACATTTGGCTGTGGACTTCATCAGTATGTAGTGATGAAATCCATGGGCATTCTGTCGCTAATACTGACATTTGGCTGTGGACTTCATCAGTATGTAGTGATGAACTCCACGGGCATTCCGCCGCTAATACTGACATTTGGCTGTGGTTTCATCAATATATATGGATGAAATCCACGGGCATTCCGTCGCTTATACTGACATTTGGCTGTGGACTTCATCAGTATGTAGTGATGAAATCCACGGGCATTCCGTCGCTAATACTGACATTTGGCTGTGGACTTCATCAATATGTAGTGATGAAATCCACGGGAATTCCGCCGCTAATACTGACATTTAGCTGTGGACTTCATCAGTATGTAGTGATGAAATCCTCGGGCATTCCGCCGCTAATACTAACATTTGGCTGTGGACTTCATCTGTATGTAGTGATGAAATCCACGGGCATTCCGTCGCTAATACTGACATTTGGTTGTGGACTTCATCAGTATGTAGTGATGAAATCCACGGGCATTCCGCCGCTAATACTGACATTTGGCTGTGGACTTCATCAGTATGTAGTGATGAAATCCACGGGCATTCCGTCGCTAATACTGACATTTGGCTGTGGACTTCATCAGTATGTAGTAATGAAATCCACGGGCATTCCGTCGCTAATACTGACATTTGGCTGTGGACTTCATCAGTATGTAGTAATGAAATCCACGGGCATTCCGCCGCTAATACTGACATTTGGCTGTGGACTTAATCAGTATTGAGTGATGAAATCCACGGCCATTCCGTCGCTACTACTGACATTTGGCTGTGGACTTCATCAGTATGTAGTGATTAAATCCACGGGCATTCCGCCGGTAATACTGACATTTGGCTGTGGACTTCATCAGTATGTAGTGATGAAATCCACGTCGCTAATACTGGCATTTGGCTGTGGATTTCAGTAATAATAATAATAATGATAATAGTAGCCTTTATTGCACATTCATGCCCTATTAATATGTTGTGATGAAATCCATGGGCATTCCGTCGCTAATACAAATGTACTGACATTTGGCTGTGGATTTCATCAATATATATGGATGAAATCCACGGGCATTCCGTCGCTAATACTGACATTTGGCTGTAGATAGTAAAACGCCCTTTCACTAATCCTTTTAAACAGAGTAATCAATTTTAGCTAACTTATGTCAATCGATTGTGTGATACAATACAGATACCATTTGTAACAATTTGAATTGACAAAGACTATACAGAGCTAGAAGTTCGAAAATGGTACGTATACTTTTAAAGTGGTTTGCACAAAGCTAGGATGGCTTTATTGGGATCGTAGATATGAAGGTAAAGATTTTAACTCTCCCATACTTGCCTTCGTTTTAACTGAAAATCACTTTTTACCTTTTGCCCACGGGTTTTACTATGATATTCAAGTGTTGAAAGTAACGCACATTTTGTTTGAAATTTCGGAAGTCCGATCGTAAGGGGTCGCTTTTTTGCGGTTACCGAAGGGTTCGCTTAGCGGTTAGCGGTTATCCCCCAGGTGAGCCTTCATTCGTATGTAGAAAAGTTACAAAGTAATTTTGGGTACTCAAATCACTTTTTACCTTTTGCCCACGGGTTTTACTATGATATTCAAGTGTTGAAAGTAACGCACATTTTGTTTGAAATTTCGGAAGTCCGATCGTAAGGGGTCGCTTTTTTGCGGTTACCGAAGGGTTCGCTTAGCGGTTAGCGGTTATCCCCCAGGTGAGCCTTCATTCGTATGTAGAAAAGTTACAAAGTAATTTTGGGTACTCAAATCACTTTTTACCTTTTGCCCACGGGTTTTACTATGATATTCAAGTGTTGAAAGTAACGCACATTTTGTTTGAAATTTCGGAAGTCCGATCGTAAGGGGTCGCTTTTTTGCGGTTACCGAAGGGTTCGCTTAGCGGTTAGCGGTTATCCCCCAGGTGAGCCTTCATTCGTATGTAGAAAAGTTACAAAGTAATTTTGGGTACTCAAATCACTTTTTACCTTTTGCCCACGGGTTTTACTATGATATTCAAGTGTTGAAAGTAACGCACATTTGTTTGAAATTTCGGAAGTCCGATCGTAAGGGGTCGCTTTTTTGCGGTTACCGAAGGGTTCGCTTAGCGGTTAGCGGTTATCCCCCAGGTGAGCCTTCATTCGTATGTAGAAAAGTTACAAAGTAATTTTGGGTACTCGAATCACTTTTTACCTTTTGCCCACGGGTTTTACTATGATATTCAAGTGTTGAAAGTAACGCACATTTTGTTTGAAATTTCGGAAGTCCGATCGTAAGGGGTCGCTTTTTTGCGGTTACCGAAGGGTTCGCTTAGCGGTTAGCGGTTATCCCCAGGTGAGCCTTCATTCGTATGTAGAAAAGTTACAAAGTAATTTTGGGTACTCAAATCACTTTTTACCTTTTGCCCACGGGTTTTACTATGATATTCAAGTGTTGAAAGTAACGCACATTTTGTTTGAAATTTCGGAAGTCCGATCGTAAGGGGTCGCTTTTTTGCGGTTACCGAAGGGTTCGCTTAGCGGTTAGCGGTTATCCCCCAGGTGAGCCTTCATTCGTATGTAGAAAAGTTACAAAGTAATTTTGGGTACTCGAATCACTTTTTACCTTTTGCCCACGGGTTTTACTATGATATTCAAGTGTTGAAAGTAACGCACATTTTGTTTGAAATTTCGGAAGTCCGATCGTAAGGGGTCGCTTTTTTGCGGTTACCGAAGGGTTCGCTTAGCGGTTAGCGGTTATCCCCCAGGTGAGCCTTCATTCGTATGTAGAAAAGTTACAAAGTAATTTTGGGTACTCAAATCACTTTTTACCTTTTGCCCACGGGTTTTACTATGATATTCAAGTGTTGAAAGTAACGCACATTTTGTTTGAAATTTCGGAAGTCCGATCGTAAGGGGTCGCTTTTTTGTGGTTACCGAAGGGTTCGCTTAGCGGTTAGCGGTTATCCCCCAGGTGAGCCTTCATTCGTATGTAGAAAAGTTACAAAGTAATTTTGGGTACTCAAATCACTTTTTACCTTTTGCCCACGGGTTTTACTATGATATTCAAGTGTTGAAAGTAACGCACATTTTGTTTGAAATTTCGGAAGTCCGATCGTAAGGGGTCGCTTTTTTGCGGTTACCGAAGGGTTCGCTTAGCGGTTAGCGGTTATCCCCCAGGTGAGCCTTCATTCGTATGTAGAAAAGTTACAAAGTAATTTTGGGTACTCAAATCACTTTTTACCTTTTGCCCACGGGTTTTACTATGATATTCAAGTGTTGAAAGTAACGCACATTTTGTTTGAAATTTCGGAAGTCCGATCGTAAGGGGTCGCTTTTTTGCGGTTACCGAAGGGTTCGCTTAGCGGTTAGCGGTTATCCCCCAGGTGAGCCTTCATTCGTATGTAGAAAAGTTACAAAGTAATTTTGGGTACTCAAATCACTTTTTACCTTTTGCCCACGGGTTTTACTATGATATTCAAGTGTTGAAAGTAACGCACATTTTGTTTGAAATTTCGGAAGTCCGATCGTAAGGGGTCGCTTTTTTGCGGTTACCGAAGGGTTCGCTTAGCGGTTAGCGGTTATCCCCCAGGTGAGCCTTCATTCGTATGTAGAAAAGTTACAAAGTAATTTTGGGTACTCAAATCACTTTTTACCTTTTGCCCACGGGTTTTACTATGATATTCAAGTGTTGAAAGTAACGCACATTTTGTTTGAAATTTCGGAAGTCCGATCGTAAGGGGTCGCTTTTTGCGGTTACCGAAGGGTTCGCTTAGCGGTTAGCGGTTATCCCCCAGGTGAGCCTTCATTCGTATGTAGAAAAGTTACAAAGTAATTTTGGGTACTCGAATCACTTTTTACCTTTTGCCCACGGGTTTTACTATGATATTCAAGTGTTGAAAGTAACGCACATTTTGTTTGAAATTTCGGAAGTCCGATCGTAAGGGGTCGCTTTTTTGCGGTTACCGAAGGGTTCGCTTAGCGGTTAGCGGTTATCCCCCAGGTGAGCCTTCATTCGTATGTAGAAAAGTTACAAAGTAATTTTGGGTACTCAAATCACTTTTTACCTTTTGCCCACGGGTTTTACTATGATATTCAAGTGTTGAAAGTAACGCACATTTTGTTTGAAATTTCGGAAGTCCGATCGTAAGGGGTCGCTTTTTTGCGGTTACCGAAGGGTTCGCTTAGCGGTTAGCGGTTATCCCCCAGGTGAGCCTTCATTCGTATGTAGAAAAGTTACAAAGTAATTTTGGGTACTCGAATCACTTTTTACCTTTTGCCCACGGGTTTTACTATGATATTCAAGTGTTGAAAGTAACGCACATTTTGTTTGAAATTTCGGAAGTCCGATCGTAAGGGGTCGCTTTTTTGCGGTTACCGAAGGGTTCGCTTAGCGGTTAGCGGTTATCCCCCAGGTGAGCCTTCATTCGTATGTAGAAAAGTTACAAAGTAATTTTGGGTACTCAAATCACTTTTTACCTTTTGCCCACGGGTTTTACTATGATATTCAAGTGTTGAAAGTAACGCACATTTTGTTTGAAATTTCGGAAGTCCGATCGTAAGGGGTCGCTTTTTTGTGGTTACCGAAGGGTTCGCTTAGCGGTTAGCGGTTATCCCCCAGGTGAGCCTTCATTCGTATGTAGAAAAGTTACAAAGTAATTTTGGGTACTCAAATCACTTTTTACCTTTTGCCCACGGGTTTTACTATGATATTCAAGTGTTGAAAGTAACGCACATTTTGTTTGAAATTTCGGAAGTCCGATCGTAAGGGGTCGCTTTTTTGCGGTTACCGAAGGGTTCGCTTAGCGGTTAGCGGTTATCCCCCAGGTGAGCCTTCATTCGTATGTAGAAAAGTTACAAAGTAATTTTGGGTACTCAAATCACTTTTTACCTTTTGCCCACGGGTTTTACTATGATATTCAAGTGTTGAAAGTAACGCACATTTTGTTTGAAATTTCGGAAGTCCGATCGTAAGGGGTCGCTTTTTTGCGGTTACCGAAGGGTTCGCTTAGCGGTTAGCGGTTATCCCCCAGGTGAGCCTTCATTCGTATGTAGAAAAGTTACAAAGTAATTTTGGGTACTCAAATCACTTTTTACCTTTTGCCCACGGGTTTTACTATGATATTCAAGTGTTGAAAGTAACGCACATTTTGTTTGAAATTTCGGAAGTCCGATCGTAAGGGGTCGCTTTTTTGCGGTTACCGAAGGGTTCGCTTAGCGGTTAGCGGTTTTTCCCCAGGTGAGCCTTCATTCGTATGTAGAAAAGTTACAAAGTAATTTTGGGTACTCGAATCACTTTTTACCTTTTGCCCACGGGTTTTACTATGATATTCAAGTGTTGAAAGTAACGCACATTTTGTTTGAAATTTCGGAAGTCCGATCGTAAGGGGTCGCTTTTTTGCGGTTACCGAAGGGTTCGCTTAGCGGTTAGCGGTTATCCCCCAGGTGAGCCTTCATTCGTATGTAGAAAAGTTACAAAGTAATTTTGGGTACTCAAATCACTTTTTACCTTTTGCCCACGGGTTTTACTATGATATTCAAGTGTTGAAAGTAACGCACATTTGTTTGAAATTTCGGAAGTCCGATCGTAAGGGGTCGCTTTTTTGCGGTTACCGAAGGGTTCGCTTAGCGGTTAGCGGTTATCCCCCAGGTGAGCCTTCATTCGTATGTAGAAAAGTTACAAAGTAATTTTGGGTACTCGAATCACTTTTTACCTTTTGCCCACGGGTTTTACTATGATATTCAAGTGTTGAAAGTAACGCACATTTTGTTTGAAATTTCGGAAGTCCGATCGTAAGGGGTCGCTTTTTTGCGGTTACCGAAGGGTTCGCTTAGCGGTTAGCGGTTATCCCCCAGGTGAGCCTTCATTCGTATGTAGAAAAGTTACAAAGTAATTTTGGGTACTCAAATCACTTTTTACCTTTTGCCCACGGGTTTTACTATGATATTCAAGTGTTGAAAGTAACGCACATTTTGTTTGAAATTTCGGAAGTCCGATCGTAAGGGGTCGCTTTTGTGGTTACCGAAGGGTTCGCTTAGCGGTTAGCGGTTATCCCCAGGTGAGCCTTCATTCGTATGTAGAAAAGTTACAAAGTAATTTTGGGTACTCAAATCACTTTTACCTTTTGCCCACGGGTTTTACTATGATATTCAAGTGTTGAAAGTAACGCACATTTTGTTTGAAATTTCGGAAGTCCGATCGTAAGGGGTCGCTTTTTTGCGGTTACCGAAGGGTTCGCTTAGCGGTTAGCGGTTATCCCCCAGGTGAGCCTTCATCGTATGTAGAAAAGTTACAAAGTAATTTTGGGTACTCAAATCACTTTTACCTTTGCCCACGGGTTTTACTATGATATTCAAGTGTTGAAAGTAACGCACATTTTGTTTGAAATTTCGGAAGTCCGATCGTAAGGGGTCGCTTTTTTGCGGTTACCGAAGGGTTCGCTTAGCGGTTAGCGGTTATCCCCAGGTGAGCCTTCATTCGTATGTAGAAAAGTTACAAAGTAATTTTGGGTACATCAAATCACTTTTACCTTTTGCCCACGGGTTTTACTATGATATTCAAGTGTTGAAAGTAACGCACATTTTGTTTGAAATTTCGGAAGTCCGATCGTAAGGGGTCGCTTTTTTGCGGTTACCGAAGGGTTCGCTTAGCGGTTAGCGGTTTTTCCCCAGGTGAGCCTTCATTCGTATGTAGAAAAGTTACAAAGTAATTTTGGGTACTCGAATCACTTTTTACCTTTTGCCCACGGGTTTTACTATGATATTCAAGTGTTGAAAGTAACGCACATTTGTTTGAAATTTCGGAAGTCCGATCGTAAGGGGTCGCTTTTTTGCGGTTACCGAAGGGTTCGCTTAGCGGTTAGCGGTTATCCCCCAGGTGAGCCTTCATTCGTATGTAGAAAAGTTACAAAGTAATTTTGGGTACTCAAATCACTTTTTACCTTTTGCCCACGGGTTTTACTATGATATTCAAGTGTTGAAAGTAACGCACATTTTGTTTGAAATTTCGGAAGTCCGATCGTAAGGGTCGCTTTTTTGCGGTTACCGAAGGGTTCGCTTAGCGGTTAGCGGTTATCCCCAGGTGAGCCTTCATTCGTATGTAGAAAAGTTACAAAGTAATTTTGGGTACTCAAATCACTTTTTACCTTTTGCCCACGGGTTTTACTATGATATTCAAGTGTTGAAAGTAACGCACATTTTGTTTGAAATTCGGAAGTCCGATCGTAAGGGGTCGCTTTTTTGCGGTTACCGAAGGGTTCGCTTAGCGGTTAGCGGTTATCCCCCAGGTGAGCCTTCATTCGTATGTAGAAAAGTTACAAAGTAATTTTGGGTACTCAAATCACTTTTTACCTTTTGCCCACGGGTTTTACTATGATATTCAAGTGTTGAAAGTAACGCACATTTTGTTTGAAATTTCGGAAGTCCGATCGTAAGGGGTCGCTTTTTTGCGGTTACCGAAGGGTTCGCTTAGCGGTTAGCGGTTATCCCCCAGGTGAGCCTTCATTCGTATGTAGAAAAGTTACAAAGTAATTTTGGGTACTCAAATCACTTTTTACCTTTTGCCCACGGGTTTTACTATGATATTCAAGTGTTGAAAGTAACGCACATTTTGTTTGAAATTTCGGAAGTCCGATCGTAAGGGGTCGCTTTTTTGCGGTTACCGAAGGGTTCGCTTAGCGGTTAGCGGTTAGCGGTTATCCCCCAGGTGAGCCTTCATTCGTATGTAGAAAAGTTACAAAGTAATTTTGGGTACTCGAATCACTTTTTACCTTTTGCCCACGGGTTTTACTATGATATTCAAGTGTTGAAAGTAACGCACATTTTGTTTGAAATTTCGGAAGTCCGATCGTAAGGGGTCGCTTTTTGCGGTTACCGAAGGGTTCGCTTAGCGGTTAGCGGTTATCCCCCAGGTGAGCCTTCATTCGTATGTAGAAAAGTTACAAAGTAATTTTGGGTACTCAAATCACTTTTTACCTTTTGCCACGGGTTTTACTATGATATTCAAGTGTTGAAAGTAACGCACATTTTGTTTGAAATTTCGGAAGTCCGATCGTAAGGGGTCGCTTTTTTGCGGTTACCGAAGGGTTCGCTTAGCGGTTAGCGGTTATCCCCCAGGTGAGCCTTCATTCGTATGTAGAAAAGTTACAAAGTAATTTTGGGTACTCAAATCACTTTTTACTTTTGCCCACGGGTTTTACTATGATATTCAAGTGTTGAAAGTAACGCACATTTTGTTTGAAATTTCGGAAGTCCGATCGTAAGGGGTCGCTTTTTTGCGGTTACCGAAGGGTTCGCTTAGCGGTTAGCGGTTATCCCCCAGGTGAGCCTTCATTCGTATGTAGAAAATTTACAAAGTAATTTTGGGTACTCAAATCACTTTTTACCTTTTGCCCACGGGTTTTACTATGATATTCAAGTGTTGAAAGTAACGCACATTTTGTTTGAAATTTCGGAAGTCCGATCGTAAGGGGTCGCTTTTTGCGGTTACCGAAGGGTTCGCTTAGCGGTTAGCGGTTATCCCCCAGGTGAGCCTTCATTCGTATGTAGAAAAGTTACAAAGTAATTTTGGGTACTCAAATCACTTTTTACCTTTTGCCCACGGGTTTTACTATGATATTCAAGTGTTGAAAGTAACGCACATGTTTTGAAATTTCGGAAGTCCGATCGTAAGGGGTCGCTTTTTGCGGTTACCGAAGGGTTCGCTTAGCGGTTAGCGGTTATCCCCAGGTGAGCCTTCATTCGTATGTAGAAAAGTTACAAAGTAATTTTGGGTACTCAAATCACTTTTTACCTTTTGCCCAGGGTTTTACTATGATATTCAAGTGTTGAAAGTAACGCACATTTTGTTTGAATTTCGGAAGTCCGATCGTAAGGGGTCGCTTTTTTGCGGTTACCGAAGGGGCGCTTAGCGGTTAGCGGTTAGCGGTTATCCCCCAGGTGAGCCTTCATTCGTATGTAGAAAAGTTACAAAGTAATTTGGGTACTCAAATCACTTTTTACCTTTTGCCCACGGGTTTTACTATGATATTCAAGTGTTGAAAGTAACGCACATTTTGTTTGAAATTTCGGAAGTCCGATCGTAAGGGGTCGCTTTTTTGCGGTTACCGAAGGGTTCGCTTAGCGGTTAGCGGTTATCCCCCAGGTGAGCCTTCATTCGTATGTAGAAAAGTTACAAAGTAATTTTGGGTACTCAAATCACTTTTTACCTTTTGCCCACGGGTTTTACTATGATATTCAAGTGTTGAAAGTAACGCACATTTTGTTTGAAATTTCGGAAGTCCGATCGTAAGGGGTCGCTTTTTTGCGGTTACCGAAGGGTTCGCTTAGCGGTTAGCGGTTATCCCCCAGGTGAGCCTTCATTCGTATGTAGAAAAGTTACAAAGTAATTTGGGTACTCAAATCACTTTTTACCTTTTGCCCACGGGTTTTACTATGATATTCAAGTGTTGAAAGTAACGCACATTTTGTTTGAAATTTCGGAAGTCCGATCGTAAGGGGTCGCTTTTTTGCGGTTACCGAAGGGTTCGCTTAGCGGTTAGCGGTTATCCCCAGGTGAGCCTTCATTCGTATGTAGAAAAGTTACAAAGTAATTTTGGGTACTCAAATCACTTTTTACCTTTTGCCCACGGGTTTTACTATGATATTCAAGTGTTGAAAGTAACGCACATTTTGTTTGAAATTTCGGAAGTCCGATCGTAAGGGGTCGCTTTTTTGCGGTTACCGAAGGGTTCGCTTAGCGGTTAGCGGTTATCCCCCAGGTGAGCCTTCATTCGTATGTAGAAAAGTTACAAAGTAATTTTGGGTACTCAAATCACTTTTACCTTTTGCCCACGGGTTTTACTATGATATTCAAGTGTTGAAAGTAACGCACATTTTGTTTGAAATTTCGGAAGTCCGATCGTAAGGGGTCGCTTTTTTGCAGTTACCGAAGGGTTCGCTTAGCGGTTAGCGGTTATCCCCCAGGTGAGCCTTCATTCGTATGTAGAAAAGTTACAAAGTAATTTTGGGTACTCAAATCACTTTTTACCTTTTGCCCACGGGTTTACTATGATATTCAAGTGTTGAAAGTAACGCACATTTTGTTTGAAATTTCGGAAGTCCGATCGTAAGGGGTCGCTTTTTTGCGGTTACCGAAGGGTTCGCTTAGCGGTTAGCGGTTATCCCCCAGGTGAGCCTTCATTCGTATGTAGAAAAGTTACAAAGTAATTTTGGGTACTCGAATCACTTTTTACCTTTTGCCCACGGGTTTTACTATGATATTCAAGTGTTGAAAGTAACGCACATTTTGTTTGAAATTTCGGAAGTCCGATCGTAAGGGGTCGCTTTTTTGCGGTTACCGAAGGGTTCGCTTAGCGGTTAGCGGTTATCCCCCAGGTGAGCCTTCATTCGTATGTAGAAAAGTTACAAAGTAATTTTGGGTACTCAAATCACTTTTTACCTTTTGCCCACGGGTTTTACTATGATATTCAAGTGTTGAAAGTAACGCACATTTGTTTGAAATTTCGGAAGTCCGATCGTAAGGGGTCGCTTTTTTGCGGTTACCGAAGGGTTCGCTTAGCGGTTAGCGGTTATCCCCCAGGTGAGCCTTCATTCGTATGTAGAAAAGTTACAAAGTAATTTTGGGTACTCGAATCACTTTTTACCTTTTGCCCACGGGTTTTACTATGATATTCAAGTGTTGAAAGTAACGCACATTTTGTTGAAATTTCGGAAGTCCGATCGTAAGGGGTCGTTTTTTGCGGTTACCGAAGGGTTCGCTTAGCGGTTAGCGGTTATCCCCAGGTGAGCTTCATTCGTATGTAGAAAAGTTACAAAGTAATTTTGGGTACTCAAATCACTTTTTACCTTTTGCCCACGGGTTTACTATGATATTCAAGTGTTGAAAGTAACGCACATTTTGTTTGAAATTTCGGAAGTCCGATCGTAAGGGGTCGCTTTTTGCGGTTACCGAAGGGTTCGCTTAGCGGTTAGCGGTTATCCCCCAGGTGAGCTTTCATTCGTATGTAGAAAAGTTACAAAGTAATTTGGGTACTCGAATCACTTTTTACCTTTTGCCCACGGGTTTTACTATGATATTCAAGTGTTGAAAGTAACGCACATTTTGTTTGAAATTTCGGAAGTCCGATCGTAAGGGGTCGCTTTTTTGCGGTTACCGAAGGGTTCGCTTAGCGGTTAGCGGTTATCCCCCAGGTGAGCCTTCATTCGTATGTAGAAAAGTTACAAAGTAATTTTGGGTACTCAAATCACTTTTTACCTTTTGCCCACGGGTTTACTATGATATTCAAGTGTTGAAAGTAACGCACATTTTGTTTGAAATTTCGGAAGTCCGATCGTAAGGGGGTCGCTTTTTTGTGGTTACCGAAGGGTTCGCTTAGCGGTTAGCGGTTATCCCCCAGGTGAGCCTTCATTCGTATGTAGAAAAGTACAAAGTAATTTTGGGTACTCAAATCACTTTTTACCTTTTGCCCACGGGTTTTACTATGATATTCAAGTGTTGAAAGTAACGCACATTTTGTTTGAAATTTCGGAAGTCCGATCGTAAGGGGTCGCTTTTTTGCGGTTACCGAAGGGTTCGCTTAGCGGTTAGCGGTTATCCCCCAGGTGAGCCTTCATTCGTATGTAGAAAAGTTACAAAGTAATTTTGGGTACTCAAATCACTTTTTACCTTTTGCCCACGGGTTTTACTATGATATTCAAGTGTTGAAAGTAACGCACATTTTGTTTGAAATTTCGGAAGTCCGATCGTAAGGGGTCGCTTTTTGCGGTTACCGAAGGGTTCGCTTAGCGGTTAGCGGTTATCCCCCAGGTGAGCCTTCATTCGTATGTAGAAAAGTTACAAAGTAATTTTGGGTACTCAAATCACTTTTTACCTTTTGCCCACGGGTTTTACTATGATATTCAAGTGTTGAAAGTAACGCACATTTTGTTTGAAATTTCGGAAGTCCGATCGTAAGGGGTCGCTTTTTTGCGGTTACCGAAGGGTTCGCTTAGCGGTTAGCGGTTATCCCCCAGGTGAGCCTTCATTCGTATGTAGTAAAAGTTACAAAGTAATTTTGGGTACTCGAATCACTTTTTACCTTTTGCCCACGGGTTTTACTATGATATTCAAGTGTTGAAAGTAACGCACATTTTGTTTGAAATTTCGGAAGTCCGATCGTAAGGGGTCGCTTTTTTGCGGTTACCGAAGGGTTCGCTTAGCGGTTAGCGGTTATCCCCCAGGGAGCCTTCATTCGTATGTAGAAAAGTTACAAAGTAATTTTGGGTACTCAAATCACTTTTTACCTTTTGCCCACGGGTTTTACTATGATATTCAAGTGTTGAAAGTAACGCACATTTTGTTTGAAATTTCGGAAGTCCGATCGTAAGGGGTCGCTTTTTTGCGGTTACCGAAGGGTTCGCTTAGCGGTTAGCGGTTATCCCCAGGTGAGCCTTCATTCGTATGTAGAAAAGTTACAAAGTAATTTGGGTACTCAAATCACTTTTTACTTTTGCCCACGGGTTTTACTATGATATTCAAGTGTTGAAAGTAACGCACATTTTGTTTGAAATTTCGGAAGTCCGATCGTAAGGGGTCGCTTTTTTGCGGTTACCGAAGGGTTCGCTTAGCGGTTAGCGGTTATCCCCCAGGTGAGCCTTCATTCGTATGTAGAAAAGTTACAAAGTAATTTTGGGTACTCAAATCACTTTTTACCTTTTGCCCACGGGTTTTACTATGATATTCAAGTGTTGAAAGTAACGCACATTTTGTTTGAAATTTCGGAAGTCCGATCGTAAGGGGTCGCTTTTTTGCGGTTACCGAAGGGTTCGCTTAGCGGTTAGCGGTTATCCCCAGGTGAGCCTTCATTCGTATGTAGAAAAGTTACAAAGTAATTTTGGGTACTCAAATCACTTTTTACTTTTGCCCACGGGTTTTACTATGATATTCAAGTGTTGAAAGTAACGCACATTTTGTTTGAAATTTCGGAAGTCCGATCGTAAGGGGTCGCTTTTTTGCGGTTACCGAAGGGTTCGCTTAGCGGTTAGCGGTTATCCCCCAGGTGAGCCTTCATTCGTATGTAGAAAAGTTACAAAGTAATTTTGGGTACTCGAATCACTTTTTACCTTTTGCCCACGGGTTTTACTATGATTCAAGTGTTGAAAGTAACGCACATTTGTGTTGAAATTTCGGAAGTCCGATCGTAAGGGGTCGCTTTTTGCGGTTACCGAAGGGTTCGCTTAGCGGTTAGCGGTTATCCCCCAGGTGAGCCTTCATTCGTATGTAGAAAAGTTACAAAGTAATTTTGGGTACTCAAATCACTTTTTACCTTTTGCCCACGGGTTTTACTATGATATTCAAGTGTTGAAAGTAACGCACATTTTGTTTGAAATTTCGGAAGTCCGATCGTAAGGGGTCGCTTTTTTGCGGTTACCGAAGGGTTCGCTTAGCGGTTAGCGGTTATCCCCCAGGTGAGCCTTCATTCGTATGTAGAAAAGTACAAAGTAATTTTGGGTACTCAAATCACTTTTTACCTTTTGCCCACGGGTTTTACTATGATATTCAAGTGTTGAAAGTAACGCACATTTTGTTTGAAATTTCGGAAGTCCGATCGTAAGGGGTCGCTTTTTTGCGGTTACCGAAGGGTTCGCTTAGCGGTTAGCGGTTATCCCCCAGGTGAGCCTTCATTCGTATGTAGAAAAGTTACAAAGTAATTGGGTACTCAATCAAATCACTTTTTACCTTTGCCCACGGGTTTTACTATGATATTCAAGTGTTGAAAGTAACGCACATTTTGTTTGAAATTTCGGAAGTCCGATCGTAAGGGTCGCTTTTTTGCGGTTACCGAAGGGTTCGCTTAGCGGTTAGCGGTTATCCCCCAGGTGAGCCTTCATTCGTATGTAGAAAAGTTACAAAGTAATTTTGGGTACTCAAATCACTTTTTAACCTTTTGCCCACGGGTTTTACTATGATATTCAAGTGTTGAAAGTAACGCACATTTTGTTTGAAATTTCGGAAGTCCGATCGTAAGGGTCGCTTTTTTGCGGTTACCGAAGGTTTCGCTAGCGGTTAGCGGTTATCCCCAGGTGAGCCTTCATTCGTATGTAGAAAAGTTACAAAGTAATTTTGGGTACTCAAATCACTTTTTACCTTTTGCCCACGGGTTTTACTATGATATTCAAGTGTTGAAAGTAACGCACATTTGTTTGAAATTTCGGAAGTCCGATCGTAAGGGGTCGCTTTTTGCGGTTACCGAAGGGTTCGCTTAGCGGTTAGCGGTTATCCCCCAGGTGAGCCTTCATTCGTATGTAGAAAAGTTACAAAGTAATTTGGGTACTCAAATCACTTTTTACCTTTTGCCCACGGGTTTTACTATGATATTCAAGTGTTGAAAGTAACGCACATTTTGTTTGAAATTTCGGAAGTCCGATCGTAAGGGGTCGCTTTTTTGCGGTTACCGAAGGGTTCGCTTAGCGGTTAGCGGTTATCCCCCAGGTGAGCCTTCATTCGTATGTAGAAAAGTTACAAAGTAATTTTGGGTACTCAAATCACTTTTTACTTTTGCCCACGGGTTTTACTATGATATCAAGTGTTGAAAGTAACGCACATTTTGTTTGAAATTTCGGAAGTCCGATCGTAAGGGGTCGCTTTTTTGCGGTTACCGAAGGGTTCGCTTAGCGGTTAGCGGTTATCCCCCAGGTGAGCCTTCATTCGTATGTAGAAAAGTTACAAAGTAATTTTGGGTACTCAAATCACTTTTTACCTTTTGCCCACGGGTTTTACTATGATATTCAAGTGTTGAAAGTAACGCACATTTTGTTTGAAATTTCGGAAGTCCGATCGTAAGGGGTCGCTTTTTTGCGGTTACCGAAGGGTCGCTTAGCGGTTAGCGGTTATCCCCAGGTGAGCCTTCATTCGTATGTAGAAAAGTTACAAAGTAATTTGGGTACTCAAATCACTTTTACCTTTTGCCCACGGGTTTTACTATGATATTCAAGTGTTGAAAGTAACGCACATTTGTTTGAAATTTCGGAAGTCCGATCGTAAGGGGTCGCTTTTTTGCGGTTACCGAAGGGTTCGCTTAGCGGTTAGCGGTTATCCCCCAGGTGAGCCTTCATTCGTATGTAGAAAAAGTTACAAAGTAATTTTGGGTACTCAAATCACTTTTTACCTTTGCCACGGGTTTACTATGATATTCAAGTGTTGAAAGTAACGCACATTTTGTTTGAAATTTCGGAAGTCCGATCGTAAGGGGTCGTTTTTGCGGTTACCGAAGGGTTCGCTTAGCGGTTAGCGGTTATCCCCCAGGTGAGCCTTCATTCGTATGTAGAAAAGTTACAAGTAATTTGGGGTACTCAAATCACTTTTTACTTTTGCCCACGGGTTTTACTATGATATTCAAGTGTTGAAAGTAACGCACATTTTGTTTGAAATTTCGGAAGTCCGATCGTAAGGGGTCGCTTTTTTGCGGTTACCGAGGGTTCGCTTAGCGGTTAGCGGTTATCCCCCAGGTGAGCTTCATTCGTATGTAGAAAAGTTACAAAGTAATTTTGGGTACTCGAATCACTTTTTACCTTTTGCCACGGGTTTACTATGATATTCAAGTGTTGAAAGTAACGCACATTTTGTTTGAAATTTCGGAAGTCCGATCGTAAGGGGTCGCTTTTTTGCGGTTACCGAAGGGTTCGCTTAGCGGTTAGCGGTTATCCCCAGGTGAGCCTTCATCGTATGTAGAAAAGTTACAAAGTAATTTGGGTACTCAAATCATTTTTACCTTTTGCCCACGGGTTTTACTATGATATTCAAGTGTTGAAAGTAAGCACATTTTGTTTGAAATTCGGAAGTCCGATCGTAAGGGGTCGCTTTTTTGCGGTTACCGAAGGGTTCGCTTAGCGGTTAGCGGTTATCCCCCAGGTGAGCCTTCATTCGTATGTAGAAAAGTTACAAAGTAATTTTGGGTACTCGAATCACTTTTTACCTTTTGCCCACGGGTTTTACTATGTATTCCAGTAACCACACATTTTCCCCCGAATTTTTTGGCGTAACCCCGGTTTCGCGTAGCCCCCGGGTCGCCTTAGCGGCCCCCCCGAGCCCCTACAAAGAAAGCCCCCCCTTTACCTTGCCCACCTACTATTTTTTCAAGTGTTGAAAGGTAAACGCACATTTTGTTTGAAACTTTCGGAAGTCCGATCGTAAGGTCGCTTTTTTTGTTTCGGTTACCGAAGGGTTCGCTTAGCGGTTAGAGGGTTATCCCCCAGGTGAGCCTTCATTCGTATGTAGAAAAGTTACAAAGTATTTTGGGTACTCAATCACTTTTACCTTTTGCCCACGGGTTTTACTATGATATTCAAGTGTTGAAAGTAACGCACATTTTGTTTGAAATTTCGGAAGTCCGATCGTAAGGGGTCGCTTTTTTGCGGTTACCGAAGGGTTCGCTTAGCGGTTAGCGGTTATCCCCCAGGTGAGCCTTCATTCGTATGTAGAAAAGTTACAAAGTAATTTGGGTACTCAAATCACTTTTTACCTTTTGCCCACGGGTTTTACTATGATATTCAAGTGTTGAAAGTAACGCACATTTTGTTTGAAATTTCGGAAGTCCGATCGTAAGGGGTCGCTTTTTTTGCGGTTACCGAAGGGTTCGCTTAGCGGTTAGCGGTTTATCCCCCAGGTGAGCCTTCATTCGTATGTAGAAAAGTTACAAAGTAATTTGGGTACTCAAATCACTTTTTACTTTTGCCAAAGGTTTTACTATGATATTCAAGTGTTGAAAGTAACGCACATTTTGTTTGAAATTTCGGAAGTCCGATCGTAAGGGGTCGCTTTTTTGCGGTTACCGAAGGGTTCGCTTAGCGGTTAGCGGTTATCCCCAGGTGAGCCTTCATTCGTATGTAGAAAAGTTACAAAGTAATTTTGGGTACTCAAATCACTTTTTACCTTTTGCCACGGGTTTTATATTTTGATGTTGTCAAGTGTTGAAAGTAACGCACATTTTGTTTGAAATTTCGGAAGTCCGATCGTAAGGGGTCGCTTTTTTGCGTTACCGAAGGTTCGCTTAGCGGTTAGCGGTTATCCCCCAGGTGAGCCTTCATTCGTATGTAGAAAAGTTACAAAGTAATTTTGGGTACTCAAATCACTTTTTACCTTTTGCCCACGGGTTTTACTATGATATTCAAGTGTTGAAAGTAACGCACATTTTGTTTGAAATTTCGGAAGTCCGATCGTAAGGGGTCGCTTTTTTGCGGTTACCGAAGGGTTCCTTAGCGGTTAGCGGTTATCCCCCAGGTGAGCCTTCATTCGTATGTAGAAAAGTTACAAAGTAATTTTGGGTACTCAAATCACTTTTTACCTTTTGCCCACGGGTTTTACTATGATATTCAAGTGTTGAAAAGTAACGCACATTTTGTTTGAAATTCGGAAGTCCGATCGTAAGGGGTCGCTTTTTTGCGGTTTACCGAAGGGTTCGCTTAGCGGTTAGCGGTTATCCCCCAGGTGAGCCTTCATTCGTATGTTAGAAAAGTTACAAAGTAATTTTGGGTACTCAAATCACTTTTTACCTTTTGCCACGGTTTTACTATGATATTCAAGGGTGAAAGTAACGCACATTTTGTTTGAAATTTCGGAAGTCGATCGTAAGGGGTCGCTTTTTTGCGGTTACCGAAGGGTTCGCTTAGCGGTTAGCGGTTATCCCCCAGGTGAGCCTTCATTCGTATGTAGAAAAGTTACAAAGTATTTTGGGTACTCAAATCACTTTTTACCTTTGCCCACGGGTTTACTAGATATTCAAGTGTTGAAAGTAACGCACATTTGTTTGAAATTTCGGAAGTCCGATCGTAAGGGGTCGCTTTTTTGCGGTTACCGAAGGGTTCGCTTAGCGGTTAGCGGTTATCCCCAGGTGAGCCTTCATTCGTATGTAGAAAAGTTACAAAGTAATTTTGGGTACTCAAATCACTTTTTACCTTTTGCCCACGGGTTTTACTATGATATTCAAGTGTTGAAAGTAACGCACATTTTGTTTGAAATTTCGGAAGTCCGATCGTAAGGGGTCGCTTTTTGCGGTTACCGAAGGGTTCGCTTAGCGGTTAGCGGTTATCCCCCAGGTGAGCCTTCATTCGTATGTAGAAAAGTTACAAAGTAATTGGGTACTCAAATCACTTGTACATTTTGCCCACGGGTTTACTATGATATCAAGTGTTGAAAGTAACGCACATTTTGTTTGAAATTTCGGAAGTCCGATCGTAAGGGGTTCGCTTTTTTGCGGTTACGAAGGGTTCGCTTAGCGGTTAGCGGTTATCCCCCAGGTGAGCCTTCATTCGTAGTAGAAAAGTTACAAAGTAATTTTGGGTACTCAATCACTTTTTACCTTTTGCCCACGGGTTTTACTATGATATTCAAGTGTGAAAGTAAACGCACATTTTGTTTGAAATTTCGGAAGTCCGATCGTAAGGGGTCGTCTTTTTGCGGTTACCGAAGGGTTCGCTTAGCGGTTAGGGTTATCACCCCAGGTGAGCCTTCATTCGTATGTAGAAAGTTACAAGTAATTTTGGGTACTCAAATCCTTTTACCTTTGCCCACGGGTTTCTGTATACTTGATATCAAGTGTTGAAAGTAACGCACATTTTGTTTGAAATTTCGGAAGTCCGATCGTAAGGGGTCGCTTTTTTGCGGTTACCGAAGGGTTCGCTTAGCGGTTAGCGGTTATCCCCCAGGTGAGCCTTCATTGTATGTAGAAAAGTTACAAAGTAATTTTGGGTACTCAAATCACTTTTACCTTTTGCCACGGGTTTTACTATGATATTAAGTGTGAAAGTTAACGCACATTTTGTTTGAAATTCGGAAGTCCGATCGTAAGGGGTCGCTTTTTTGCGGTTACCGAAGGGTTCGCTTAGCGGTTAGCGGTTATCCCCAGGTGAGCCTTCATTCGTATGTAGAAAAGTTACAAAGTAATTTTGGGTACTCATCACTTTTTACCTTTTGCCCACGGGTTTTATATGATATTCAAGGTTGAAAGTAACGCACATTTTGTTTGAAATTTCGGAAGTCCGATCGTAAGGGGTCGCTTTTTGCGGTAACGAAGGGTTCGCTTAGCGGTTAGCGGTTATCCCCCAGGTGAGCCTTCATTCGTATGTAGAAAAGTTACAAAGTAATTTTGGGTACTCAAATCACTTTTTACCTTTTGCCCACGGTTTTTCCTATGATATTCAAGTGTTGAAAGTAACGCCACATTTTGTTTGAAATTTCGGAAGTCCGATCGTAAGGGGTCGCTTTTTTGCGGTTACGAAGGGTTCGCTTAGCGGTTAGCGGTATCCCCAGGTGAGCCTCATTCGTA